>JAJHZJ010000718.1:3450461-3917961 GCA_023548195.1 Bettongia penicillata ogilbyi
GGCTGCTCGTTGCAGTGTCCCAGGGAAACACAGCGCTGATTATTAATGCATGCTGGGCTCCGCTTTGATAAGCCTGAATTTATCCAGCAGTTGGTATTCTTAGCAGGGAACCCTGGCGGCGAGGGAGGTGACTTTGAGAAGCCCTGGACTGAGGGAGACGAGCACAGCACTGGGTTAATGCCATACTTAGCTCCATCAGGAGACAAGTCACCCAGAAGTGAGGCTGCTTCCTGCGGTGTAGATGAAAGGATGGGGGAAGGCAGGGGATGTGTGTGTGCTGGAGGGAGGAGAAGGGAATAAGACACTATCAAGGAGAAAAGCTTTTTGAAATCCTTTCCAAGCTGGGAGGAACAGAAAACTAGGGATGGAATGTTTAGAGGCAGGCCATTTCCATAACACCAAGATATCCTAGTTTCTGGAGGTCTAGAGCCTAAAAATGCAATCAGATTTAGGACAGAAAGAAGGAAGAGACACTGAGGCAGGAAGTGGGCAATAGAAGGGTCTCAATGGTAGATTAGGGCATTCCAGGTATGACTGATCTTGGGGGAAATTATCATCCCACACTGGCACATAGTAGGGTTTTCTGCCCTACTTCATGAGGAATGTGCTCAGGAAATGCTAACAGTAATAAAGAAATATCTTCTTTATTCAAGAATGCATTTAATCAGACAACAAGACTTTATTAAATGTCTACTGTGTGCCAGCCACTGGTACACAGTAGGCACTATTAAGCGAAGCACTAGAATACAGTGTTTATTAGAGAGACTTCCAAGTAACTGACACTTACCTCTGAGCAGTAACCTTGATTTTCACCATTCTGGACGAAAGTCTTTCTACAATGTATCATGTTTCCCTGCCTTATTAAACAGAGGATAGAGCATGGGAGCTACTGAGCAACTCAGATAGCAATGGAAAAGTCCATGGGGTGGATGAGTGACCCATGGCCAAAAGTCATTATGGGCAAGGAGTGCAGTAAAGAATATATTTGAGAATGTGCAGGACCTGAAGAGGAGGAGGTCTGGTCATGCATCCAGAATGGAGGATGACAGAAGCATTAAAGGAGACAGAAGAAAACAATCTTGAGCAGTGCAATGACAGAAACACCCAAGACCAGTGCAATGCAGGGTAGATGCTCTGTTGGAGAAATTATGCACACCCAGGATGAGAATGCAGAGAGAGAGATCTCCATGTACATGGGGAATGGAACACTCATATTGATGCAATCTCAAGTCATGCCAAGGATGAACACAACAGAACTCTTTCTTTATGTCTTAGACCCATCAGTATGTTCATCAGTCACTGGACTCTGCTGTGACACAATGATGCTAATCAGAGATGTGTCGGGCTGTTTCCTCCCAAAGAGGTTAATGATTCAGTTGGCCAGGCTCTCACAGAGATCTCTTGCTTTGTTGTCAGGTGGTCAGCTGTGACTTTGTGGTGCTGTCAGCAAGTGAGTAAGGGAGGGGTTCTTCTTCTCATCTCCCTTTCAGCTGAGGACTTCACCTCCTACTTCAGCGAAAAAGTTGAGCCTCTCCATCTCATGTCACATCCCTCTGACATCATCTCCACTATCTCCTCCCTCATGGCAGTCTGATGAAAGGCAGCTCTTCTTTTTGTCAAAGAGGAAAAAAAAAGCCCTCCCTTGATCCTACCAACTCTCAGGTCCATTTTATATCTCTCTCCCTCTTCTCAACAAAATTTGTAAAAACCTTTAAGCCATGAAATGCCTGCTCTCCTCCTACACCCTTTTGAACTCCCTGTGATCTGGCTTCTGACCCAACCATTCACACAAACTCTTTCCAGAGTTTCCAGTGCTCTCTTCCTGGACTTAGTCCTCACCCCTCTCGATGCTCTTGGCCTCTTGGAAGCATCTTCCACTGTTCAGCACCTTTTCCGCCTGGATGCTCTTTTCTTACTAGGTCTTTGTGACCCTGCTGTCTGAGTTCTCCTACCTGTCTGAGGCAAGGCTCCCACCTTCTCTCCTTATTGGATCTTCATCTATGTCATACTTGCTCACTGGGAGCATCCCCTAAGGCTCTCTCTAGGCCCTCTTCTCTTTCTTTTCAATACGCTCTCACTTGGTGATATCATTGGCTTCCATAGGTTCAACGATCATTCCTATGGAAATGATTTACAATTCTATAATTCCAACCCTATTCTTTCTTCTGAGTCCCATATCAGCAAGTGACTTTTATATGCCTTGAAATGGATGCTGTGAACACATGTTCAGCACAGAACTCATGATCTTTTCTCCCCAAACCCACCCTTCTTTCAGATTTCCCTGTTACTAATGAGGGCACTACCATCCTTCCAACCAATGCTGGTCAGCATCGTCCTCAACCACCTACTCTCACCAGGTGTCCCCCTGCCATATCTTATCATTTGTTTACTCCTATCATGCCAACCTTTAGGACATCTCTCATGTACATTCCCCTTCTCTCCACTCTTCAAGGGTCTCTCACCACCTCTCACTTGGTCTGGTGCAATAGCCTTCTGCTTGGTCTCTCTGCTTCAAGTCTCTGTGGTTCATTTGAACCCTATCCCTATCTTTAGGGATGTTCAGCTGGGAGAAAGAAAGGGGGAGGAGGAGAGGGAGGGACATGATCATTAAACTCAAGAATGGGAATGTCTGGCACGAGGAGGTGGGATCTTCCCCAGGGAAGGAAAGAGAAGAGGGATGTGGAGATGAAGAGACAAATTTGTTTTTTATTATCAGGAGAACTGTCCAAAAGTAGAAGCAGCTACCATGGACAGCAGCATGTTCCCCTCCATTGGAAATCTTGAAGCAAAGATAAGGTTATTATAAATAATAATCATAAACAACTAGCATTTAGATAGCACTTTACATGAGCTATCTCATTTGGTTAACTAATTGTCCATCATTTATGGTGGGTATTCCCTTTTTGGGTATAGGTTGAACTAGGTAGGTGGGGGAGGCCCTTTCAGTTCTAAAATTCTGTGAATCTGTAAAGCCTAGGCCTTTGAGTCACATGCATGTGCACGCATGCACGCATGCGTGCACACACACACACACTCACACACCCACACACCCATACACACACATTCACACACACACATACACACACACACTCACACACACCCATATACATATATATATTTCCCTCCCCCTGCCAAACTCTAACCTTGAATTTTCTCCCTTTAACTTGGCTGGGTCCAGTAGGACCCTCCTGACATAACCAGGGCTGGTCCTGTAGGAAGGTGGGATGCCCAGTGGTTTTTACAAGGGAGTTCTGTGTATCTCCTGGAATATACTCATTCTCTCTAGTCATCCTTCCTTGGGTGTTCCACTATCACAAAGCTGTCCAACAGGGTTTAATCATAGGAGGGACCCCAGAAGCAGTGAGAGTATTGGGAGAGAAGAGGGAAAAAGAAGGGGAGGGAAACCTATAGGCATTTATGTATTTAGGGGAAGTGGGGGTGAATCTAACGAGTTATCTGGGCTAGGGGAGAATCATACAATCTCTAGGGCCATTAGTTTGTATGGGTCTCCTTGCTGATGGTCAGCCAAACCAGCAGGCCCCAGCCCCAATAAAATAGATCTTTTCCATTTTGACCCTTGTGACCTGGGATCTGGACAGGGTTTCTTCTCTCTCTTTCCCCCTCCCCTCCAATATTCTCATTGCCTCTGTCCAGTCCACTAGTTAGTCCAATCTACTAATGAGCATAGGTTAGCTAGGTGGTACAGCGGATAGAGCACTGGTCTGAAGTCAAGAAGACTCATCTTCCTGAGTTCAAATCCAGCCTCAGACACTTACTAGCTGTATGACCCTGGGCAACCTGTCTGCCTCAGTTTTCTCATCTGTAAAATGAGCTGGAGAAGGAAATGGCAAACTAGTATCTTTGTCAAAAACAAAAACAAACCAAAGTGAGGTCAGGAAGAGTCAGAAATGACTGAGCAAAAACAACAAAAATAAGATGAATGAGTGTGCCAGAGCCTCCTCAGGGTAGGGATCCAGACGACACACCCACAGCCAGCCAAATCCCATTTTCTTTCTTTAATCCTTCTTTCCCCCTTAAAAAAAAGAAACCTCTTTGGGCTTGAGAATCACAAACAAGGAGAAACAAAGATTTGTTGCTCAGGACTCTTTTGCCTGTGCTACACAACTTACAAATGACTTGGGGGATGGGGGGACAAAACCTGAGGTCTGGAGCCAGGGCCCCTCACCAGGATGGATACACCCACTGGGCCTTAGCTGACATTGGGCAGGGTAGCGTTCCCTTCCAGCACTGATGTCCAGTAAGGAAGGGACAGTTCTCACCTCTTTTGAAGGGCCTTCAAGGAGAGCAGCTTAACTCCAGGCCTTACCGGGAAAATCTGTGAGTGATAAAGACTTCATCAGAGGTCTGGGACTGCCTGAAAGAGATTGGCAGAAGGACCTCTTCTTGATGATCCAGGAAACAATTGTTTCATGCTTCAGTTTCAGAGAAGGGCAAGCCTTCTGATTTTTATTTGGTAGATGTCCAAAGACTATAGCACTGGATGGGATGTCTGAAATCAAAGCCAACTCTCTCATTTGACAGAGGAGGGAACAGGCTAAGAAAGTGTTAAGTCATTGGCCCAGGGTCACCCAGTTAGGAAGTGTCTGAGGCAGGATTTGTACTCAGGTCTTTTGACTACAGCTCCAGCACTTTCTTACTAAGCTACATTGTCTGCCCAGTGATGACTATATTTCTATAATCCCTGGAGTAGATTCAACCTCCCACCCCCTGAAACTCCAACTTGGGAAGGCCCCTCTTTCCTCCAGGGCTCAACTCTCTTTTCCTGGCCCTTCTATATGAAAAGGCTCGGAGTACTTTGCCTCATATTTCTGCACAGCTTTTCCCAATTTAGATCTCAAACTCCTTAAGAGTCTGGGTCATCGCTACCCTTACACCTTTAGCTCACAATAGGTCTTCAATAATTGTTGGAAACCAAATATGGAGTAACAACATTGACCAAGCTTGGCCTCAAAGAAGAGCCAAGAAAATGTTCTCTCCTCTCTTCCTTGCAGGGTGGGGGTCTACAGGTGTAGAACATTACACATAATGCCCATCTTGGTTGGTGTGGTCAGTTTGGGCAGCCTGCTTTTCTTCTTTTCTTTTTTACTCCTTAAACAAGGAATGGCTCCCTGGGAAGGTACAAGAGAAACCAGAGATCACTATCAAAGGGTCAGGAATTCAACATGATTTCATTGTCACAGGTAACTCACAGATGAGTAAACTCATTCCACTAATACAGGTAGATAACTTTTCTGTAATCTAGAGTCTTGGGTTGTGCTTGGGACACAGAAAATTAACTTTTTGTTCAAAATCAGTCAGTATATATCTATTCCACATGCCTCTCTATTAATAAACATTTTTTTAAAACATTTGCAGAATGGAAGTGTGTTTGGTGCTACTGATGGCTGACTGCTACTTTTCCATGGGTTATTTTATTCCTGAGTTACAGCGGACGTTGGTTCATTGGAACTGGTGTGATTCTCCTGGAAAAGGAGAGGATACCCCCTGGTATCCTCGATCCCAAATGAGTTTTCCAGATAATGAGCAGAGGCCATGCCCTTGAAAGCCCCATGATGAAGTCAGTGAGGTAGGGAGTAGTAGACTAATTTCATTGACTAACCAGAGTCCCTTCCTCCTTTGTTGGCCATCATGGCCACTTCTGGGCGGGACATAAGAGACCTTTGAGGCTGGGTCAGGCACGTCCCTGATTCTCATTGGTTGGGCTGCCCTGGATAGGCAGGAAACCACATTTTCTCTGCTGTTCCCTTGGTGCTAATGTCTCTGGAAAGATTGCTTGCTTCTCCCTTGTCTAATAAACACGTCTGTAGGGCCAAATGATTTGTCTGAGGCTTTCTGGGAATGTAGACCCTTTGAGACTGGTGGCCAAGCTCACCAGCTGTGAAACAGCAGTCGAGGAAAACAGGCCAAGGCTGCAGCCTGGAGGGGATTAGAAATGGCAGAAAAGGGAAAAATGCTTTACTTATTAACAGTTGAGCAGAGATGAAAGGAGAGACTAATGATGCTGGAGAGCTTCTCCGGGGCCAATCAGCTTCCTAGGAAGGAAAGATTAGGAGCCATCAGCTCACTCAAGGCCCATTATTGGGGGGGGGAAGGGAATCTAGTGCAGGACCCCCACCCCCACACCAATCCTTCCACTATTCCAAAGTCCTGAGCAATGCTGAAATGTGCAAGGGACACATAGGCAGGGGCCCACGCATGAGGATGGGGGGATGGTAGAGGGAAAAGGGACTGGTAGCTGTGGCTCTTCTCCTTGATTTGAGGATGCTTCAGTTAGGTAGGAGGCAGGAAAGAATGGCTAGACACTGCTGTCATCACCCTGACTTTCTCATCAGCAACTTCAGGCAACATTTGCTAAGAGCCTACTGTATTTCAAGCATAGTTGTAAGAGGTATGGTGGTTTAGGGGATAGAGAGCCAGTCTGAGAGTCATGAAGACTTGGATTTGGGTCCTGCCTTGATTAGATGGCCCTGAGCTGGTCCCTTAACCTCTCAACACCCTATACAACATAACTCTACCACCAAATTGCAGAGAAGGTGTTGACCTGCATTGGTGGAGGGAGTTTAATCCAAGATCCAGTCTAAGGTGATGATGATGGCTCCAGGTTCCATTTTTTTCTTTTATATTACAGAGTGGGAGACACATGAGAATCCATCTATTTCCATGTATGTGCCATGTCACATTGGTCATGAAGGCAAAGTCCATGAGAGAGTCATACTGTAGGTATGAGAAAAGTCAAAGAAAACCATGGAAGAGGTCAATGGTAAAAGACAATGCTGTCTGGACTTGTTGGGACCTTAGTGCAGTGCTATTTCTTCTCTATTCTTCTTCAAAGGATCTGGGTTTTTTGTCAGTATCCCCTTCCACCAGGCTCTCTTGGGACTGCCTGGCAGAGTTTGTACTCACCCAAGCCCTTGGGTGTTGTGGTGGCTAGAGGGTTGAACTTGGAATCAGAAAGATGAGTTCAAATCCTGCCTCAGATACTTATTAGCTGTGTGACTCTGGGCAAGTCATGTAACCTCTGTTTGCCTCAATTTTCCCAACTATAAAATAGAGCTAATAATAATTCCTAACTCCCCAGGAAAAATGCTGAGGACCAAATGACATGATACATGTAAAATACTTTGTAAACTGAAAAAAAAACCCCTATTAGCTATTATTACTGGCATAGCTTTTGAGAACTGACACACCATCAAGAGGTACCAAGGGAGAACATAAATGGAGAGTATGCTTGTTTCCTAGAAAAGAAATCTTTAGTCCATTCACATTTATTTATTGCATACCATTGAGAGCGTGACTACAGTTGGCAAGCAATCATGAATTTTTGAAAAACTACTTCCACTTAGGCATTCACATCTCATGATTCCGAGCCACTCCAGAGGGCTTCTCTGTGCTGAAACAAAGCAAATTCCTCCTCCTATGGATCGATGATCTCAAATCAGGGTTAGTCTGCCAGAGTTGGCTGTAACCCACTGACACCTCAAACTGTGGATTCTTGTCTATCAGCTTCCATAAAACTTCGTAGGGAAGCCAGGTCTTCTTCTGGATCTTGGTCAAGAAGGTTTGTGGCCACCAGGAGAGCCCCTGAGCCCATCCATTAACCCTCCCTTACTCTGGTTACATGACAAGTTCACTTCTCTTTCATTATGGATATCTTCAGTATGTTTTATGCCACTGCTTACATGTAGGGATAGGTTCTTCTTGGGAACTACATCCCCCAGAAGACTGTGTAGAGTATAATAGGCAATAATACTCTCTCAGTGTTGAGTAAGACTGGAGAAGATCATCGTAGCCTTCCCTAATGGAAGAACGGGCACAAACTCTTGTGAGAGAGACAGAATGTGGAAAGAATCTAGACAGTTGTCAGAAAAGAGAGAAAGGGAAAAACATGGATCTGGAAAGCTACTCCACAACACTATGTAACTCCGGATTGTACTCCAGTGAACTTCCCCTCTTCTATCCCTGAAAGCAACAGCTATAGATGTATCCTCCTGTCTGGGGTGCAAACCCTGAGAAGTCACAGTTGCAAGACTCTAATGCTTCACATGTTGAGTTGGAGGGACAATTACTTTCAACCCCTAAGTTTCCTTGATTTGAGTGGTTGGGAAAATTGTGAACACTATGTTACCCTTGCCTGGGCTGGCATGGAGTGCTGATAGAGTAGTTTGGAGAGTGAGAGAGAAGACACCTGTTCCATGCCTACAAACTGGTGAGGGAAGTGGAGCCCAGAGGACTCAACCTATATCCATTCCCTGGAAACTTAGGAGGGTGTATTTTGGTAAATGGAACGTAAGGGTGTTCACTGCTTGGTTCTAACTTCTTGTGACGTAGCTTGTGTTTTCTTCTAAGTAAATGTTATTTTTCATTGCTGTGAGGCTAACAGATCAATTCTGACTGGTTCAGAAGAAAGAAGAGTCTTGAGAGCAGTGAATGAATAAATATTAAACCTGAACAGGTCTTAGGAACAGTGACAGAGGCAATATTAATCATTAATCATATGCAACAGTCTATTTGTGCCCACCATATATCTTTCCACTGCTCTTTGGGTCATCCAGACTCCCTTTGGCATCCTTCAGAAATCATTGTTTGCCAACTAGTAATATTCTTATTTAACTCAGGTAACTACATGACTTGTTAAACAAATTTTGGGGCAGAATTCTTCTGAGAGGCAAACGTGGGTGCACAGGCAATGTACTAACTAACAGAGACTTCATAAAGGTAAATACTGACCATAAAAGTAAAGGCAGATAACAAAGGATTAATACAAAATGCAACAGAGTTCTAAAACAATAGAGAAAGAAAGCAGGAAGAAAGGAAAGAAGGGATGGAAAAGAAGGAAAGGAAGAAAAGGGAAAGAAAGGAGGAAAAAGAAAAGGAGGAAGAAGGAAGTATATAATTGCTGTTCAGAGTGGGTGGGACAAAGAAAAATTATAATGGAAAAAAAGCAGAGAAGTTTAGTTTTTTGTTTTGCTTCTGATTTTTATGCCAAGGAGAATGATACCTGGACTGGAAAAGACAGCTATGACTATAGGGGAGCTGACCTAAATAAGGAAGGAAGTAATAAGAGAGCAGAGAACTGCCTTTGATGAATTCACATCGCTAGGCTGGATTAATGATGTCCATGGTGCTGAAAGGACTGGTCGATGTGATGTGATTTCTGAGTCACTCAGGCTGACCTTTAAAAGCTCTGGGGAACGAGAGAGGATGGCAGCATTGCAGAAGAAAGTCTGTCAACTACAGGCTGGTGCATTTGCCTTCAGCCCCTCGGAATATTCTAGAGATATTATTAAAAAGGTCAGCGAATGTTCAGAAAAAGAGGTGGCAGTCACAGAGATGAAGGGCATGGCTTCATTAAGAACAGGTCCCACTGGACCAGTTTTAGTTACTACACTGGTAGGTCAAGGAAATGCTCCAGCTTAAGTTTACCTTGATTTCTGCAAAGCATTCAGTCAGGATTTTCATGTTATTCTTTTGGAAAAGATGGAGAGATGGGCTATTCAAAGCTAGGTAAGTTCTTGGAACTATGACTAGTCATTGTGGTCAGTGAAGTACCCCAGGGGTCAGCTTGTGTTAGCACTTTTATTAATGGCAGGTAGGAATGGGTTCCCCAGAGCTAGGAGGCCTAGCATTTTTGTAGCACTGTACATGTTAACTCATTAGATCTTCACAACCTTTCTATTAGGCAGGTGCTGTTACTATCCTCATTTTACAGATGAGGGAACTGAGCCTGAGAGAGGTTACAGTAAGACCACAGATTTGTCTGAGTATTTGACTTTGAGTAATAGCTTGGGTAGATACAGGGAGGAAAGCTCAGACTCTACAACATTTGCAAATGACACAGAGATGACACAAAGCTGGAAGACAGAACTACCCCATGCTGAAACACAGTGTGATCTGGCATCAGGAGGCCCTGGATTTGACTCCACCTCAGACACTTACTGACTAGGGGAACCTCAGTGCCCTCATCTATAAAATGGGGATGATGCAAGGCTACTGAAGGCCCTTCTAATCCTGAGAAGAAAAATTCCACAATACTGAGATCAATTTGTCCTTGCTTTGAATAAATTGTAGGGCATCTGTCAGTTCTGCCTCATTGACGGTGCAAACAGCTTTCTCTGCCAGCCTTGACTGCTCAAGGACACACGTATTGGCTTAGAGGCTATTTCAGCAAGACAGACTTCTCATCTGCTTGCTGGCCTTCTATTTCATGTTTTCCTTCATCTCTCTCCTCCCTCTCTTTGTCTCTCTCTTTCTTTTCCCCTCCCTCCCTCTGTCTCTCTCTCCTTTTCTTTCTTTCTCCTTCCCACCCTCTCTCTGTCATTGTCTCCACCACATTCTCTCTCTGTCTCTTTCTCTCTGTCTCTCTCTCTCTTTCTCTCTGTCTCTCTCTGTCTCTGTCTCTGTCTCTCTTTCTCTGTCTCTCTCTCTCTCTCTCTCTCTCTCTCTCTCTCTCTCTCTCTCTCTCTCTCTCTCTGTCTCTCTCTCTCTGTTTCCCTTCCCCACCCATGTTTGTCCACACCTGACATGACAGGACAAGCTTGGGGTATATCTGGGGTAGTTGAAATTTTGTCTTAATATCAGCCTCCTTTTTAGGTGCATTTGTAACATTTAGCAGACAAAAAAATCACCCTGTAGAGAAAAACAGAAGCCACATCTTGGGAGAGGAGTTAGCAGAATACAGCAGAAAAGACCATTGGATTTGGCTTCAGTTCTCATATCAGAGACATTGAGTAAGTCATTTGGCCACTTTGGGTCTCAGTGTCCCTGTCAGTAAAATGATGGGACTGGGCTGGATGACCTCTAAGGTCCCTTCTAGCTCCAAAATGATGATCCTATGAGGTAGACTACCTGATAATGGTTGCAACACACCAGGAGCATGGTGAGAAATATTCAACAACCCTCTCTAACGGCCCCACTCATGTACACTTCACAAACTTTTAAGCTTAATCTGCATTAATTACATTTTCTCCATTGTTTTCTCAAGTCTCGACAATTAAAACCATAAATGCAGCCTTGATTGCTAGAATTTGCTGCTTCCCCCTTAGTCCACCAGGGCTGGGATTGGTCCAGTCCTGCAGATGCTATCTGGGGGGTGGGGGTTTGACACTTCTACATCTTAAGTAGCCCCTGCTTGTCCACAGTGCTGGGCTAGGGGTTATGAGGTTCTGGGTTTGAGTCCTGCTTTTGGTACCTCTTAGCTACTTGACGATACACCTCTCTAAGGCTCCATTTTCTCATCTGAAAAATGGGGACAATAACATGGAACATCCCTAATAGGGTTGTTTCAGAGGTTGGATGTGAGATGTAAAGTACTTGGTGAACCTTCAAGAGTCAGAGAAATGTCAGCGTGCGTGTCCCGAGCCTTCTCATTTCTCAAGCTTTTATTTACTGTCACCACAGTTAGTTATTCCACTCTAGGCTGCTTCGTTCTTTGCTTGTCTTCTCTCTAACTGGATCACAAACTCTTTCAGGGCAGAATACGGTTTCAGGTTTCTTGTTCATCCCCTAGGAAGCCTTATCCCAGTGCCTGGACCTTCAATAAGCCCAGAATTGATGGAGGCATTCACAAAATCGCTCCCTGTACTTGGGAGCTCACAGGTGGCAGCTTGGGGAGTGCCCCCTGGATGGGGGCAGTGGGGTGAGAGGAAGTTATGGAGACTCCTCCTGGTTTGGTGACTCCTCCATATCTCTCTAGAGTAGGGGTTGGGGAACAGGGTGAGGCAGGCTCCCTGGGATGGTGGGCCTCTTCCAAAGATGGGCACACCCAGCTCAGGCACTAGCTGGGGAACAAGCCTGGCTCTTACCCTCACAGGCTCTCCCTTCCATTCCTCTTTAGCCCCACACCCACATAAGACCCACTCACATCTGAGTACAGGAGATTGGGACATTTGCTTCTGATGTAAGAGAGAGGGGGGGGGGGAGAGAAGGAGAGAGAGGGAGGGAGGAAGAAGGAAAGAAGGAAAGGAGAAAGACCTGAGAGCATCCATGAAGGAGAGTGATTTGAAATACTGTCTCAGTTGTGTTTAGAGAGAGATGAACTGGACCTGAGATTTTATTGGTCTAAGGGACTCCCAGAGGAGGAAATTCCCTCCACTAATTTCGGACTCCACCTTCTCTTCAGCTTATAGTCTTAGTTGCCTAGAGCCCTGAAAGGTCAAATGTCTTGCTCAGGGTCAAGAATGAAAATATTGGTAAAGTTCATCTGATATTGAGTTTATCAAAGACCCAGCAGAAGTTAGGAACCCAAGAACTCTATGGAAAGGAAAGTTCAAGGCAAGAAAATTTCTAAGGCCAGTGTCTGTAGACTAATGAGGGACCTTGGAAAGGAGCTGGGGGTCTGTACAGCTTTGCAATTGAGACTTAGAGGAAGGCAATTTGCTGTAGTACCACGAGCACTGGTTTAGAGCCAGAAGACATGGGTTTCACTCCTGGCTCAGCCATCAACTGCCTCAGTGATTGTGGGCAAGTCACTGCCCTAATTGCACCATTTTCTTCTGTGTGACCCTGGGCAAGTCGCTCAACCTCTGCTTCAGTTTCCTCAGCTTAAAATGTGGATAATAACAACACCTGCCTGTAAGAATATTTGTAAAGTGTTCAGCACGATGCATGGCACATAGTGGGTGCTCTATAAGTGCTTATTTTTTCCATCCCAGCACCCAGGCCCCACCAGAAACCAGGCTACAAATACTTCATCTGTGCAGGGAGTATGTATAGTGGATACAACACTGGACCCAGAATTAGGAGGGCTTGGGTTCAGATTGTAGATCAGAGAATGACTAGTGGTGCAACTTTGTATGGGCCACTTACACTGTGGGCCTCAGTTTCCTCCTCAATAGCCTAATGTAAAGACCTTTGCAAACTTGAATGCACGACCTAAGTGTCCACTGGCTTCATTACTGGGGTGCTTGTTATTTCAACCCCAAGGGTTCTTTGGGTGAGCCAGCTACTCTTTTCTCTCTCTTTTTCTTTCATTTTTCTTCCAGGAAATTTTCTCCTTGGGTTCAGAGAGTACACTGATAACTGTGGTAACACTAATAGAGATACCGCTGTCAATACACACACATACACACACACACACACACAAAGAAACACACAAACACACATGCATCACACATTTACCTGCCTCATCTGAAATCTGGGCATAGCTAATGGGGACAGATAGATGCTCTACAATCAGTAGGGGAGGATCAGATGTCCCATGCTGCCCCTGGGCTGGGAGAAGAAAACAGGATAAAGAATTGGAGGGAAGTCTCTATACCCATTTTGAAATTCAAGTCAAGTCAATAAATATTTATCAATCATGGACTCTATGCCTTCTCCTCAAGCTACCCTGTTCTCTTTGCAGGGTACCAGATGGTAGAATGGTTCTAATTTAACTAGCGGCAGCTTCCTAGTCCTGACCTTCCACAAGACCCTCAAGCTGTCTGTACTTTAGAGAGTGAGGAGATAGTTGGAACCAAAGGAAAAGGAAAGAAACAAAATTATTGTGGTATACCATACACTACTTGACCCAGAAAGGTCAAGGGAGGGAGGAAGGAGGAAACACTGGCTTGCTGCCTTGGGGAATAGGTGAGCCATCAGACCTACAGAGAGAGGGTAAGAAGAGCACCCGCAATGGGCCCTCCATTTCTCTGCACTCACAGAGAATAACTGAATTTCTAGGGTAAAAGACACCCCTTTTAAATAGAATTTAATCCGATCTGTACTTGAAGATGGATCTGCTCCACAAGAGATCCAGTGAACAGTCATGCAGTATTGCTTGCATAGAGTAATGGATAAAGGTCTGGACTTGGAGAAGGGCAGAGCTGAGTTCAAATCCTGCCTCGTGTGTGTGTGTGTGTGTGTGTGTGTGTGTGTGTGTGTGTGTGTGTGTGTGTGTGTAGGATATGGTGACCATGTCTTGGACTTCCTGACAGTTGTGATCTCAAGAAAAAGGTTACTTTTCATGACGCTTTGCCAAAGTATTATACTTTATGTCCAGATTTGGGGTGCAGAATATATGGTCATTATCATTTTAGGTAGCAGTTGCAAATTATGTTGATTAGGGAGTGTGGGGCTATATAGAAGGTCAATCAATCAGTAACTGTTTATTAAATGTCTATTATGTGCCAAGTACTGAGGCTACAAAAAGAAGAAAAAACACAGTCTCTTCTCTCAAGAAGCAGGGAGTGACAACAGGCAAACAAATATATACATATACATATATATATATGCATATATATATATACAAAGCAAGCTATAGATAGTAAATAAGAAATAATTAATGAGGAAAGACACTAGAATTAAGAGGGGTTGAAAATGGTTTCCAGTAAATGTAAAGATAATACTAATTATAAGAATCTGAAAATAACTGAATATTACTATTCAATGAAAATGATGACTATGAGGAATTCAGAGAAACATAAGAAGACACTTATGAACAGATGCAGAAGGAAGTAAGCAGACCACAATAACATCATACTGTATACAATGACAGCAATAATATAAATGAATAGTCATGGAGAAGAAATCATGAAACATTCTTCCACCCTCTCAACAAGGATATACAGAATGTTGTATACATTATCAATCACAGTCACTCTATCAATTTGCTTTGCTTAATTGTTTTTCTTTATTACTGGGATGATTCAGTACTAGTTGAGAAAACAGGTATAACTGGAAATATATATGAAGTAGGACAGACATAAGTACAAATTATTTCAAAATGATAATTATCATAATATTTCTAGGATCTATTGTGAGACAGTCTCTAGACCACATCTCTCAAAACACTATTTCAAGCTTCATTGTGTGTAGCGTCATCCAGCAG
This sequence comes from Bettongia penicillata ogilbyi, assembly GCA_023548195.1. NCBI lineage: Eukaryota > Metazoa > Chordata > Mammalia > Diprotodontia > Potoroidae > Bettongia > Bettongia penicillata. Next base: position 3,465,289 of record JAJHZJ010000718.1, read on the forward strand.
GAGCTAAGATTGAATAGAGGTGCTTCCAGCATGTGAAATTTAAAAAATAGGATGAGATTCTCATCCAGATGACAGGACACAAGGTTAGTGAAATAAGGATTCTGCCAGGCAGAGACAGAAGGCTCATGATGGCAATTTTGTGGGTATGGCTGTGTGTCCATGACCCAGGTTGGTGAGCACAGAGGTATCAGAGTCAGGGGGAGACAATCAGGATGACATCCTGGATCTGAGGGGACAGAACTCACTGGCAGCTGTGCTGACATGGAGAAGAAATTACTTAAAAGAGATTGTCTGTAGACAATACTTTCTAACATCCTTCTGGGATTTTAAATGAAATGCCTTCCTTGAGGACATGGTGACATTAATGAGGATTTGATTCTTGATCAAAGGAGAGAGAAGAATTCCTGGAAAATGGACTTCCAAGAGCTATGCATTATCTCTTTTACCACATGTGCTCTAAGCTGGAGCCTACTTTCCTCTGGGCTCTGTATGTCCTTATTGGAGAGTGTAACCTTTATTTGGGGGGATGTTCTGCACAAATTATCCTTACTATGCTACCCAATAAAACCCATTTCTACTAGTTAAATTTGCCTGGCTAGTTGATATCAACTGATAATTAATGGTGGAACCACACCACTTCATGAGCTATAATATTGCAAAACTACCCCCCCCAAGACTTTCGGGTCCCCTAGAATCATGAAGGAACAAGAAGCAGTCACCCTCTGGGGACCCACACTGCCAATGCCAGTGGGGCTTGGGACAGTAACCCTGGAGTCTGTGCTACATAATAATATAATGTATATGAAATTAATACAAGATAATTTTGAAAGAAAGGACATTATGTAGAAAGAAAGGCATCATGTAGAAGGTCCTCAACTTAGCATAGACTACTTTGCATCACTAAGTAGGTTGTTCTGTTTCCATCTTATCCTCTTAACTACACTCTCAGGGACCTATCCCTATAGAGGGATGGCTTTTAAGCATGAAGACGTGTTCAGGTGACACCGCAGTACACCAGCTATGTGACTTTGTGAAGTCACTTAAATGTCAGAGTGGCCTGACGGGTTGACTTAGATTCTAAATTGCAGAGAATGTGATTTGAATCTTGGCAGTTTCTTTTCCTGGGGGTTACCTCTATCAATTAAATCATAGACTCTTCCTATCCATCTCCAATCACTCCCCCAGTCTCTGGGTCACAATGCCCAGTATGGAGCTCTGAATATTGTCCCCAAAATACTGGGCTGGCTGCCCCATGTGGCCTCTCCCTGCCTCTTGGTCCTGAGATAATCTGATCCTGCCAGGGACCAGAGAGTAGATGGAGCCTCTATTCTGGACCGTTGGACCTGACTTTGAAGGGGCATTGGGTTGATGGAGATGGATGACTAACCAAGGACCAAGCTGTCTTTGGGTGGTGGCACATTGTCAGCCTTGAGATGCCAGGGTATCTGGGCAGGGAGAGCAGGCTTCATGTTTCCTCATCACTTTCCTAAAGTAGAGACCAAAGAATCCTCCCCCAAGCTGGGCAAAAAGTCAGACCCCAAGTCAGACCAAATCAGTCCGTGTGCCAGGCTTTCTCATTCTTTGTATGCCCTCAACCCAATCGACTGAGCACCAACCTTTGTTAAGCCTCTACTTGGTGCCAGGTCCTGCCACTAAGGACCAGACATGCGACTTCATTGATTTAGCCAACACCCCAGGGAAGAAATTCCTTCAATATCAAATGGGCTCATGGGCACAGTGCCTGGCACACAATGGGTGCCTAATCTCTTCTCCTTCCTCTTTGGCCCCTTCTCCCAAGGGTGTTCAGCGCTTTCTCTGTATGGGAGAGTTGTCTAGGTTGCAGTCAGGGTGGGGTAGAGACAGGCCCTAAACTCCAACTGGAGGCTTGCTCAGGAGCTGCTGTCTCATGCTGGGAATACAAGAACAAGAAGGCCACAGCCCCTGCCCTCAAGTTTACATTCTACTGGGCAAAAGCAAGCTCCTGATTCAGACCTTCCTCTCCAGAATGCTTCTGGTCTCTAAGGAAAAACTAGACAGTCCAGTAAGAATGAAAAAATGCATTGCCCACCCACAGAGGCTTTACAACTGCTTTCCTATACACACACACACACCACAGAACACACACAAGATACACAAACCACACATACATACCATACACACAACATACATACCACATACACACCACAACACACACACATCTCCTCCCCCATTCCCCCAAACAGGACAATGGTGGGAATCTTAAATGAGGGTTTCTCTCACGGTCTGACAAGTAGAGATAGACCTGGGAATGAGCGAGGCTGACCCTGTCCCAGGGTCCTCCCTGCCTCTCTGAAAGAGCTAGCTCTTTAAGCAAAGTTGGAGGCTTATCCTCCATATCCCAGGGATCACTGATTGCCTTTTCTGGGCAGAGTGGGCACAGCCTGGGGTCAGCCCTTCTCAGTGCTGGTGAATTCTGCTGCAGAGCAGATGGCCATAGGGCTGAACTAACTTGTTTGCCTAAGGTGCAGACCCCTTGCTCAGAGCCTCCCTGGCTGGGGACCAGGATGCTTGGGAGGCTCTGACCAGAACAGCACCAATGTGAGGAGAGTTTGCAAGCTGCAGGAAGTAGTGTGGGGGAGGGGGCCAACTTTCCTGCAAACCCCAAGCAACAGACTGCAACCTGAAACTGTTCACTCTTGTACCAGAGGCTCTCGTGAGCTATCAAGGGTCCAGGTACAATTTAGAGGATTTCTCACATCTCAGGTTTGTTTCCTTCTCAGATAATCCAGGAGCCTGTCTGATACTATCCAGCATCCTGTCTACAAGACCCCTTGCAAGCATGCTGTCCACAAGACTCAAAGACAGAACAGGTAAAAAAAAAAACCCATTCACAGGTTAGATAAAGAGAAATGAGGCCTTTGTGTCCAAAGGCAGAGAGAGCAGGTCAATAGCAGGACGGAGCAGAGCTGAGGAGGCCCCGAGTTATAAATTTTAATTACAAGTTGGTGAAAATAAAGATGTTACTTTTTTCCTCTCATCTAACATCCAAGACCTCCTGAAATCCATCCATGGGGCCCTTGGGAGACCAAAGGCCCCAGGGTGAAAAGCCCTGAAATCCAGACCAACCCCTTCATTTAATAAATAGACGAGGAGCAGCCGTAGATGAACAGAACCAGGACTTGAAGCCAAGCTTTGTGAATCCCAGGCTAGCGACAGGAACACGGTAAATCCTTCACAAGTGCGTGGTAAGAGACTGCTTCCTGGACTATCGCAGCAGCCCTCCTTCTGCAGATGTCATTCTGTCTGTCCTTCCTCATTTTATATATCTGAGCCGATGGCAAACTCCTGGGTGAATTGAGTACCACCTTCAATTGCTCCAATTTCTGGTCTTTTCTACTAAGAAGAACCCTAAAGCCTGGCACACAGTAAGCACTTAATAAATGCTTATTTATTGACTGATTTAAGCCTGACAAAGTGTTCAAGTACCATAAACCACCCTGACAAAGGAGACATAATGTAACTCCAACCTGATAGAAAGGAGGAGGGGCGAAGGAGCCTAGGGGTTTAACATGAGAGGTCTGGAGTCTTTGTCTCAGAGGATCAGTGACACCAGGAGGGTGACGTCTTAACTTGCAACCACACTGGATCGGAGGAGGCCGAGAGCAGTCATCAGCCTCGCTCTTTTCTCCAGTCATGAGTCCAGTGACAAGACAAAAGATGATTGGTGATAGCCTAGTCTGCAGTGGGTGATCTTGGCCTTTTTAAATGAAAGTCTCTCCCGGATCTCAGTTTATCTGAGGCAAACATCCTCGATGGAGGAGACTGATGGGAGCTCCCATCGTCATGAGCCCAGTACTCCCCCATCACACATGATAGATTCCTCCCTATGGCCAGAGTAGTACTTTTAATGCTTGTTTGATTGTTTACACGTGGAGTAAGGGGAGGCCACTGGATTAAGTGACTTGCCCAGGGTCACATAGCTAGTAAGTATCTGAGGCCAAATTTGAATTCAGGTCCTCCTGACTTCAGGGCCGGTGGTCTATCCACTGTACCACCTAGCTACCCTAGGTTGCTGTTTTCAAAAAGTATCAGTAGTGTCTTTTTTTCTACATAGTGTAGACTTCCCTGGGTATCTCTTTCCCTTCCCCTCCTAAATGGCAAAAGAAAGAAAGAAAGAAAGAAAGAAAGAAAGAAAGAAAGAAAGAAAGAAAGAAAGAAAGAAAGAAAGAAAGAAAGAAAGAAAGAAAGAAAGAAAGAAAGAAAGAAAGAAAGAAAGGGAGGAAGGGAGGAAGGGAGGAAGGAAGAGAAAGAAAGAAAGAATAAATGAAAGGAAGAGAGAAAGGAAAGAGAAAGATGAGAAATAAACATTCAGCTGAACTGATTGATGCTTTGGCAGGGACAAAAGGGTAATATTATGTGTAATGTTCTATACCCACAGGTGCCCCTTCCCTTACAAGGAGGGGGGAAGTACCATCTCAGAGTTTTTTTTTTTATATGGAATTGAGTCCTTTGGGGACCTGTATAACAGTTGTTAATGGATGTTTTCTCACCTTCTTTTCCTGGGGTTTCATCTTATATGGACAAAGAAGGGAATTTTGGTGGACTGAGTTCAGACACTCCAGAGTTCAGGTTACCCTCCACTCTCTTCAGCCTGCCTTTGTGGAAGTAAACGCTTCTGCATAATTCCCTGTTTACCCTTTCTTGACCCTCTTGTTTTATCTTTACAGTGGCCGTGTGCAGCAGACAAGGAAAGTCTTCAGTTACTCATTTCAAAGATGAGGAGACTGACGCTCAGAGGGGCTTTGACTCTCCAAAGTCACATTCTAGCAGGTGGCAAAGGGACATTGAAAGTCAACCTTCTGACTCCAGGTCCAGTCTTCCTTCAGAGGAGCTGGAAGATCTATCTGATTTGTCTCAAATTATATTTTTCCCCCAGAGCCTCTTAAGAGGCAGTGTGGCCTAATGGAGACGATGCTTGCCTGGCCAGCAGAGAAGACCTAGCTCCAAGTCCACCTGAGCCACATGCTGGCTGTGTGACTCTAGGAAAGTTACTTAACCTCTCATTGCCTCGGGCAACTGGATCCATGGCATAGAAGCTGGTATTTGTATCCTAAGGTGGAGTCTGCTGCTGGAAGTTTTCTCTTCCAAAGAAACCGGAGTACTAGTTAACCCTGATCCCCAAACAGACTCCATATGCAAGCAAAAAAGTGCAATCCATCCGATAAAAATGTCCTTCTACTTAAGAATTATTATTGTTCCTAATAACAAAAGCTCACATTTCTACAGACGTTAAGGTCTGCGAGTGTTTTATAAGTGAGATGATATGTACAAAACATTCCATAATGTTATTAGGATCAAATGAGATAATATAGGGGTCCCCAAAATCATAGTGCACCTTCTCAAGGTAGATGCCTATCCCCATTTTATAGATGAGGTAGCAGAATCTCCCTGAATGGCAGTTGTATTTACAGTTTCTGGATAGAATAAAGGATGGATGGGTACCATTTCATGTTGGACTTTGGGTAGATCATTTAGCCTCATCTCTACAGGCAGAAACTCATACATCGGTGGCACCTGAGTCATGAGGAGGTCACTCAAATCAGATAAAACCTGGGCTACCTAAGATAGCATCAGTGGTAATGGAGCCGCCATATTTAGACAGGAAGGCCCCAGCCACAAAGATGCTGTATATGGAAGTGGGAGGGCAGGACAAGAGACTTGACCAGACCAGGCCCAAGAAGAAGAAATTTACATTGAAACTGACATAATTTTGAGAACATCAAGAAATAAGTTTTCAAGGTGTTAGAGAGAATGACAGTGAACAATTGTGAATTGCCCACTTCTCCATAAATCGAAAGGGGGAAATTGAGGGGATTAGGGCAGCAAGTCATGAATTGTGGGAATTGAGTGAGCTACACTGATTCCCTCTTGTGACTCAAGTCTGGAGCTAGCTCAGTTTCCTTTCTATCCAGTTATGGGTGTAGTCCAATTTCTGTCCTGTGAGAAAACTTTATTCAGCTGTGGGAATGGGGAGAAAACTTGCTTGCATTGTCTGAATCCAGCCCTGCGCAACTGGGAAGCTGGTCACCTCTCCCCACTGCTTAGGCACCCTTGACCAAGGACCTTGGTTATACAGGTGGGAAACCCAGTCAGATCCAAGATTGATGCAAAGACTTTTCTCGCAATTTACATCTCAAGCAACTCATGTCTTCTCTGAAAACTGGCCCCATACTGATCAGTCATTGTTTCCATGCTCCTTGGATTGTTCACAGACATTGGGGGGAGTGGAATGCCTCTTTTTCCGATTTCAGGGAATTGCACCTGTTCATTCTTCCCTTCCCAACTCAGAAAGTCCTTAATCTTTCATCCAATTGGAAATCAAATTACCTAATGTTGTATTGTTTCTTTCTAGCTAATTGGAGTTATTTGATTGTTTTTAGTGTATACAAGTCTGTCTCCCCTGTATTCAGGGTCCAGTGGCAAAGCCAAGGAAGGGTCCTGGTCCCAGTTTGTTGGACAATTGGCATACATTGCTTAATAAATCAATAAACTTAGAAGCTCTCTCCTTTATTTCCTGTCATTTCATCATTCACCTGCCGTAGGGGGGAAGTAAGATTTTATCACCAGATTAAGAACAGCAACCATTGATAGAGAACATTAAAGGCTGCAAAATATTTCACAGATGTTATTTCATTTGATTCTTATCATCATAATTAATTTGTATGATTTCATACAGCAGTTTAAGGTTTGCAGAGAAGTTTTAAATATGTCAGCTCATTTGAGTAGCCCCTGGGGAGGGAGATGCTCTTATTAGCTTCATTTTATGGATGAGGAAACTGAGTCCTAGAAAAGTTAAGACTCAGAGTCCCTTCAATTTAACTTGAACACTTATTAAGTCCCTTGTATGTCCATGAAACTCTCCTGGGGTTCAAAGATAAGAAATCAAACAACCCTGGCCCCCATGCTCTCTCTGCTCCAGCCTGGAGTGGGTCAAATGGGCCCAATGTCAACCTGCACTGGCTGCCCTCTCAGCTGTGCACACACCCTTCCCTGTACTGAGACCCACTCTAGGAAGTCTTCCCAGAGTCCTCTCCTCCTGCCAGTAGTTCATCCTTGAACTTCTCTATGGACTGAGGTCACTCCAATATCTGTAGAAGGTGTGCCCAAGCATTACACTGCCTCCTTAAGGTTCCATTGGCACCACATTGTGACAACCTATTCCTTGAGTCATAAGGGGAAGAGGGAGAGGGACAGAGACAGAGGGGAGAGAGAAAAAGAGACAGAGAGAGAGAGAGGGAAAGAGAGAGAGAGAGAGAGAGAGAGAGAGAGAGAGAGAGAGAGAGAGAGAGAGAGAGAGAGAGAGAGAGAAGAGAGAGAGAGAGAGAAAGTGAGAGAGAGAGAGAGAGAGAGAGAGAACCATAAGGGGGAGGTAGGAGCTGAAGAAGTGGGCAGAAGTCCGGAGGGGAGCAATCCACCCAGACTTGCGCTTCGTACCCTGGAGGCTCGGCCAATCGTAGGCCTCCTGATGGCACTGGGAGGAGCCATGGGTTATCTCTTCAGTTTCAGACAGAGGAAGGCTGTGTCTTTCCTCCAGATCTTGATGACCCCGCCTTGGAGGTTACCGCCTTTGTCTTACACAAGACTTTTAACCACATCCCTTCCTTACTCAATAATCTCCAGGGATTCTCTACTGACTCAGATAAGATGTGAACTGCTCTGGCTTTCCAGCTCCCCACTCAGGCCCACCTTTCTAATCTCATAATCTAATTCTGCTCTCCTTTTCGGCCCATATGGCTAGTATTCCATTTCTCATTTCCGTGCCTTTGCACTGTTCATGCTCCATGCCTGAGATGCCTTCTCTCCTCATGCTCACTTAACAACCTCCCTCCCTCCTTGAAACATTTCATATTTATTTTGTTCTTCTAATACCACTCCACCACACATGTATGTACACACCTGTTGTCCACCATGATGAGATGTAAGCTTTTTGTGAGCAGGGACAATTCATTTTTGTCTCATTATCCCCAGCTCTTTATACAATGCCTGGCACATAGTAGGTGCTTAATGTTTACTTTTGTGGTACTTTGTATTTGCCTCAATGCCTTGTACATGGGAGATGCTCAATAAATATTTGTTATATAATTGGAAATTCAAAATCTATTTCCGTAGAGGCTGACCAAGATGGCCGAGCAGGAGGAGGCGCCCTAGCCCAGCTGCTCCCTGCCCCTGCCCCACCCTAGCTACTTCAATCCATTTCTAAGAGGAGTCCCAGCCTGAGGAATGATTGGGAAAGCCCAAGAAAGTCACAGGACAAATACAGTAACACAGAAGGTCACCCCTTGGAAGCCCCTGAAACATATACCTCATTTCTAATAGGACACCTTCCTTGAGGAAGCGCTGTAACGAGACCCAGTGGGTGCTGAAGGAAGCTACAGAATCCATGAAAATAAATGTTGACTCTCCTAGGGGCATAGTTTTGCTCCCAGTCTAGGAAAGCCAGGGTTTTCAAGAAAATATAGAATCATAGAGCTGGGAAAAGACCTTAAGCTATCATCTGGTTCAACTCTGTCCATGGAAAGACGAAAAGGTGGAGTCCCAGTGAACAAGAATGACTTGGGGCAGATCTCACAGCACTTCTAGTGCGGGGCAAGGCCTCCAGAGGTTAGGTTTCTCCACCCCCCATCTCCTCCTCTCCCATTCCTTTCTTTCCTCCCTCTGTCCCCCTCCCTCCTTACCTCTCTCACCCCAGTTTTCTCAGCTGAAACCTCTTGGCTCTCTTTAGACTATCCCAGGAATATCTAATATGAAGTGATTCCCCAAGCTTGAGAGGCTCTCAGGCTTTCCAGACACAGGGATGCTGGAGAAGGGGGGGGGCAGCTCAGCCAGATCTCACAAGGCCTGGGGAAACTGTCACCAGATGTGGTTAGCACTTTGTGGTGTCACATTTAGAGACTTTCTCTGAAATCAGCTTCTAAGAAACATTCGGTGTTTCTCCCATCCCCCAGCCCTCCTCAGGTCTGAGAAGCAGTGCCCACATGTTGGGGGGCCGGGTCTGAGGGGCCAAGAGTCTGGGCCTACTGCTGCCCACCCCTAGCCCTTGCCCATCCTCCCTCCTTTGCTCTGGGCCTCCCTGCCAGGACTAGGAGGGAGGGGATGGGCCAGCATCCTTGTAAGCAGCACAATCCCCCTTTTCTTCTTGGCTCCTGAAGAGGGAGAGCTGAAGAGCAGAGGCTGGGGAGGAGACGATGAAATAAATGGGACCCAGAAGGGGGAGAGAGTTGGAGGAGCCCATGGGGCACACAGACTCTCCAGGTCAGGCACAGGAGGGTTTTTTCCTGGTGGAAAGTAACAGGAAGCAGTAGGGAAAAACCCTGGAGGGGAGACCTGGCATGGAGTTATTTCTCTGTTACCTCCTGGCTGTGAGCCTCAGTTTTCATCATCTGTAAAATAGGGATGATGAGACCTATGAACATGTCAGCTATGCTCGAGGAGAGGGCAGAGTAAGGAGCCACAGATGGGCTTCCCCTCTCAGACCATTTCTGGGTCTTGGAACTCCCTCCAACCTCATGTATTTGCTATTTAAATTCAGGCAGCATGTAGTTGTTTCCAGAATCACAGAAAAATGGATAGGGAGCTGGCAGGGCCCTCAGAGCTCAGCAGGTCCAACTAAATCCTCCTTTTACAGATGAGGAAACAAGCCCAGAGAGGCTCAAGAACTGCCCCGAGTCACACGGCTCACTATGGTGGGAGGAGAGATTCGAACCCAGGTGATGGCCATTCCAAAGCCAGCCCTTCCTCGACTCCCCAGCTCAGTGCCTCTCACACAGTCAGAGCCTTACATAATGTCCCAAGCCTGTGATATGAAGAATCCAGGCAGCAAAACCAGCCTCCAGCCCTGGGGAGGAAAAGGAGGAAGTCCCTGCTCCCCTGCCCCACCCTTGGGGCACTTTTTGTCCTCCCTTCCATAGCCCTGGGAACCTTTCTGAGCCACCTGAACTCATTCCTGGCAATAGCATGGTAACAGTAATAACATTTGGTAGTAGTAGTCATTAACTTAATAACTAATTAGCAGTAGCTAATTTAGTAATAGTGGTAGGTAACACTTACATATAGCATTTATATAGTTTATATACAATTTATGTAGTTAACATATATAACATATGTGTTATATATTTATATAACATATACCATGTACCAGGCCCTGTGCTGATAATAATTATATATATAATAACACTATTAATAGCTCATATTTATATAGCATTTACTATGTGCCAGGCCCTGTGCTAAGCGCTTCATAGATATTATCTCATTTGATCCTTAAAACAACCTTGGGAGATAAGTGCTGTTACTATCCCTTTTTTACAGATGAGGAAACCGAGGCACAGACCGGTGAATTGACTTGGCCAGGGCCCCACAGCTAGTAAGTGGCTGAGGCTGGATTTGAATCCTGGTCTTCCTGACTGGCTCCAGGTTCAGGGCTCTAACCATTGCACCACCCAGTGCAGTAAAAGTGTGGTTTCTCTTCTAGAGGCATCTGGTCCCTTCCTTTCTTCTGATTTTGGGCCAGGGTTCCCTGATCACCAGGCTGCTGCCCCAGCATCCTCTGGGCCTGGTTTCCAGGACGTTTGTTGGCATTCCCACCTCAAGCCTATGAAAAAGGGGATGGTTTTTCAGGAACCTCTGGTTGTCTAAGAGAAGGGAGAAGAAAGCTGCTGGGAAATATCCTCCTAGGTGGGAAGGGGATATGCACTGGGAGGGTCATGACTTGTGGACATACATTCCCTTCTGTTCCTGTGCTCCCCTCCCCCATGTCCCTTTGGCCCAAGTGGCCACAGATGTCTGTCCACTTCTGGGATCCAGAGCTCTGGGGGCCCAGGCCAGCACTGGCCACTCTTGGGGTGTTCAGTTTGGAAAGGATCACAGAGATCACTGAATCCCCCCTCTCCTTCCCGGTGTCAGGCCCAGGGAACATGGTGGCTTTTCTGAGGCCATGCAGCCTCTTAGTGGCAGGGCCAGGACTAAGACCCGGTGATTCTTCTGTCTCCTAAGCCAGTTTTCTCTTTGACTCTGGTTTCCAGTTAGAGATAGAGTCTGGGCTGGGCCACTGAGCATGTGTGACTATAAATACCCTGAAACAATAGTGGGGCCTGACGGTAATCACGTGTGCTTGTTCGCCGGGAAATGAGACCTCCTTGGCAACGGAGGACTCTGGTGATGTTTGTAGTTTCCTGAAATCAAGGCGAGAGTGGAAATGTTCTTCGGAGAGTCTGAGTCAGGACCTCCTCTGTCCCCAGCCTTCTGTGCTGTTCCCAGGGCATCCTGGGAAGTTCCCTCCAGAGCATCCCATGCATGAAAGGCAAGGGCCAGCCCTGAGCTCCCCTCAGTCATGTGGAGAGGGGAAAGGAGTCCCTGAGAAGGGAGAGCTGAGCAGAAGCCTCAGCTGCACGGTGGTGGATGGTCAGACCTCTCTTGACACAGACAGAAACATCTTGTGAGACTTGGCAGAGGTCGGTGTGCAAGGGGTCTGCTCCTGACCTCAGATTCAGAAGAAAAATCATTCAGACCCACACAGCCGCCAGAGCACAGAAAACAGCGGGTGAAGGAAAGAGATCTGTCCAGGAAGGAAGCTAGGGGCTGCAGGTCTTGCAGTGAAGGAGTCTGTGTTCATTGAGGCCACCCTGGGGAGGAGATGCCAGCCCGGGCCCTGCAGCCTGGAGGTGGGACAGATTAGAGCCCCTTCAGGTGGCCAGTTAGCACCACGTCCGGGATTGAGGGCCTCATCTGGAAGTGGATAAACCCCCTAAATCCCCAAACCAGACTTGGTGGAGGAGCAGGGGGTCATCCAGCCAGACTGGAAGGGCCCTCAGAAACCATTTCCTTCCTTTTACAGATGAGGAAACTGAGGATCATAAGATCCTAGGGCTAGGGCTAACCAGAGAGGATGTCCAGATCAGCTCCAAAGGACTGACTTTCCCAAGGTCACATGAGGGGCAAGTCAGTCAATAAACATTCATTAAGTGCCTACTGTGTGCCAGGATCTGTGCTAAGTGAAGGGGATAAAACAGGAGGCAAAAGCTAGTCCATGATTTCAAGGAATTCACACTCTCTTGGGGGAGACAACAGGAAAAACAATATTTACAAACAAAATATTGACATAGGATAAATAGGAAATGGTTAAAAGAGGCGAGGCATTAGACATAAGAAGGGCTGGGAAAGGCTTCCTGTAGAAGATTCAGGAATACAAAGGAAGCCAAGGAGCCAGCCACTTGGATGGTAAGTGTTCTGGGCTCAGGAACCTGGAGATAGCTCCCCCCCTAATTACTGAGCACCCATTGGGTACTAGTTGCTGTGAGGGACAGGTACATGGAGGTGCAATGGCATGCTCCATCAGAGCCATAAATAGGGTGAGGTGATGGGGCTTTGTGTCAGGGCAGCTCCTCTCACTGGCTCTTCAAGTGCCTTTCCTTCACTCTGCCCCCTTCTGAACACTGGCTGGCACCAAAATGAAGTGGACTGACCTCTTTGTATACCTCCCCCATGCTCCAATTTCCAGCACCTGAATTTACCAGGTGTGTGTGTGGGGGAGGGTTGTGTGCTGGAATTCCTGGATATGGCTCTGTGCCCCTGCTTAACATTATCCCAACAATAATAGCGATATATTAGAAGCAGACCTTGTTGGGACGCTGTCTGAAGGTCCACTGTCACATTTTTACATATGGTGAGCATCTCCCTGATTTGGTCCTGAGAACTTCTCTGGTGGTCTACACTGTCTGCACGGTCAAACCATGTTTACTGGGGCAGCCCTGGGGGCGTCTAGCCTTCTAGGAGCCAGAGGAGAATCTCTAGCCTGGTAGAATCCCATCTCACTTAATTTCATCTCTTTCCTTTCCATGGTCCTCTATCCTATTTCAGCTTGTTATCATGTAAGTTCAGGCCACCCAGGAATGGAAAAATCACACACAGGATTATATCTATTGAACTAACTGCCCTGACAGTGGATAGATCCCTAGCTTTGGAGTTTAGAACCTGGGGGCAAATCCCATATTAAGCACTTAGTACCTGGGTGGCTTTACTCATATAATGTCCCTAGGCCTCAATTTACTCATTTGTAGAATGAGGGGGTTGGCTTAGATGACCGTGGAGGTTTCTTCCAGCTCTCAGTGGACAATCCTATATTTTTCGGTTTTCTTTGTGTTATACCAGCAAGGTGGTGCAGTGGATATATAGCCTTGGACCTGGAATCAGGAACACGAGTTCAAATCTAGTTTCAGACATTACTAGCTGGATGACCTTGGGTAAGTCACTTAAACCACTGTTTACCTCAGTTTCCCCATCTACAAAATGGGGATGTTGTGAGGATCAGAGTTATGGCAAGGATCAAAGCACATAACATATGTAAAGCTCTTTGCAGAGCATCTGGTCCATAGTAGATGCCACCTTCTCTGCCTTGTTAAATAATGTAACCTTGAAGGCAGGCGCCCATTCTTTGCCTTTCTAAGAACGTAATTCATGCCTACTGATTGACTGACTGGGGCATAACTGGACAAAGTTAGGTGTGCGTGTCTGAATAAGGAGAGGATCCTGGAAGGAGCCTCCACCTGCCATGTGTGGCCTCCTAGAGGAGGAGGCCAGGCTGGGCCAGGCTGCTCCCCCCCTCTCACCCTCAGAGTTTTTCTCTCTATAACTCAGGAATGTTGGAAGTCCTATCTGCTGGTTCCAGATAAAGCTTCAGACAAGAGACTGTCAAGTCCCCAGAAGCTACAAATTGTTTTTTCTTCAGTGCCTGTGTCCCTCAGATCAAAGAGAGGCAGGCGACGTGGGAGCGGGAGGACCTCTTCTTCCAGCTTCTTCGCATTCAGTTTTCACCGATAACAACGTTCATATTTAGAAGGCTCTTCACTCTCTGCCAATACTTTCTCCATGAGGCCGTTGGAATTGTCAATGGAAACAGAGGTCCAGAAATAAGAGATGGGCCAGCCAGATAGCAGGGGGGCTAGTCAAGTTATATCAACAATAAACCTTTATTAAGGGCCTAGTATGTGCCAAGTACAGGGCTAAAGAGAAAGGCAAAAAGATAGCTCCTGCTCTCAGTGATCTCACAGTCTGATGGGGGAGACAACACGCAAACATTTGTGTTTATACAAGTCATAGATGGGATACATGGGAAGTAATCAGTAGAAGCAAGGTATTAAAGGTAAAATATTTCTGACAATTCAGGTATCTCAAAGTGATTAGGTCACTGGGGAAGTGGTAGGTTGGGGGCTGCTTGGCACCAAGGGGTAGGGGCTAGGGAGAGGTGATGGGTCCAACTCATTGACTTTCGAGGACATTTCCAATGCTGAAAGTCTTTTATTTTGTGAAAAATCAACAGACTTGGGCCTAGCATCTGTTGCCATCCCCAGACTACTAATTTCTGCTTGTCCTTATTCTGAAAGAATATTAATTTTAATATTTAATATTAATTAAATAATTTCTGACTCATGGAGTCAGCCTGGTAAGGATGAGAAATTCTTCCTACCCCTGGCTTTGTATTCACTCTCACTGATTCTCACCTGAGAGGCCAGTGAACATTGTCTCAGGTCTCTTTTAAGGAGAAATCTTTCTGTAGACTTAACCATGGAACAGAGCTTTGGGGGCTTTAGTCTGAGCCCCTCAGTTAGTCACTAAACATTTATTAAATGTCTACTATGTGCCAGACACTGGGTTCTGGGCCCTCCAGGCTCTCACGGAAGTACTGGGCAGGGTTTCCAGACCCAGATGTTCTGTCTCTTTTCTCTGGACTTTGCTCCAATTCTTCCTGGGTATCAGGAAGGCAGAAGCTTTCCGGTTCTTTTAGAAATGATTAAGCATGGGGATGAGGACAGGACCAGCCATCTTTTCATCTTCTTATCTCAGGCACCTGGTATGTAGACTCAACACTCCTTAGTCAGAAACACAAGACCTCCAGAAACAGATTTCCATGGATTCTAAGGGCATGTTGCTGCAGAAAGCAGGGACTGCCTGGCTTTTGGCCCCCTGTAGAGGGAACTTTCTTGTCTACCCCAGAAAGTTGGTGAACAGAGCTGCTTCTCAGCATACAAACACGCCTGACAACGCTCAATCAAGAAGCACCTATGCACCCAGTACTGGGCTACAACAAAAGGCAAAAATCAGCCCCTGGTCTCAGGGAACTCACAGTCTGATGGGGAACACAAAACATGTAAGTGGCTTCACAAACAAAATTTCTGGATGGTAAACTGGAGATGACCAATTGAAGGAAGGCACAGATTAAGGCCTGGAAAAGGCTTTCTTGCATGAAGGTAGAGAGAACCTAACCAGGGGTCACATATGACTCTTGAGGTCCTCAAGTGTGGCCCTTGATGGAACCCAAACTTCCCATCCTGTGAAGGGAAGAGTGTGTGTGTCGCAGTGTCCAAGGAAAGAAGGGAGAACATTTGAGAGATGAGGATGTAAATCAACAGGGCTAAGGCGAACCATTCCTCTGGAGCTAAAGGTGAGGCCAGAGAGAGCCAGAGGCCCCTGAATATCAGTAAAGCTGGTCATGGGTGACACTGACTGTGAAAGGAGAAGCTGGTTCTTCAGATGTGGTTGGCGATAGTGAGAAATGGGCTGGTGCAGCTTCCACTCAGACATCTCCAGCTCAGGGACTTGGAGCTTGCTTCTAACCATTCTCTCCCATGCACTGGGGGATCTTGGCCGGTTCCTGGTGCTACCTATAAGAACGTTCCTTTGCAGAGAGATGGGAAAGCAGTGCAGGACATGTCACGCCTAGAGTCCAAGGTCACATCTCCCTGTCACTCAGTTCTGGGGAAGGTGTTTATTAGTTCTTTGTTCTGGGAGAGCCAATGACATCAAGAAGGTGATGTCTGGGGGAGGGCAAGAGGGGACAACTTTGCTGAGCAGGGCCTGCCAGGGGTCTTCTTAAAGCCTTGGCCAGGGGCCGGCCAGGCTCTCTACCAAATAGCACTTCAAAGGAAGGTAGGAGACCTGAGTGAGTGTAATCTTTAATATCTTGTGACTACCTAAGGACTTAAGGCTTCCATCATCCTGGGGAGCATAACAGCAGCAGACATTTCTTACAAACCTCTTTCATCTCAATGACCCTGGGAATAGGTAGCTCAAGAGGTGGCGTGACCAGTTCACAGGGGCCCAAGTCCGGATGTGAACCCAAGGATTCCTGCCTGTAAGCTGGGGGCTTTCCACCATGCATGCCCGCTGCTCTCAGGGTGGAAATTTTGGCTGATTTAAGGGTCAGTGGTGGCAGCTGCAGTTGCTTTTATTTGCTCAGTAGGGAGAACTTTCTTGGTTGTGTAAAGGGCATCTCACTTGAGAGAGATCCAGAAACCAGGCTAGGCCAGAGAGCCCCCATTTTAAGTCCAGTTCACGTCTCTGCTGCCCACAGTCTGTGTGATTTTGGGCCAGTCACTTAATATCCCTGAGATCTAGCTTCCTCTTGAGGTACCTTCCAGCTCCGTGCTGATGATCCAGTTCCTGGGAAGCACCAAGAACTGCTCCATCACTACTTTGGAATTGAGGTATATTCTCCCACCTGGGGCAGAAGAACCAACGGGAAGACCTCCAGAGTTGGAAGTAGGGGAGCTGGGTCTACACCCAGACTCTGACTCTAATTAGCTGGATGATCTTGGAAAATCATTTAGTTTCTTCATCAGTAACTCAGGTTTAACAAGACTTGCACCATCTACCTTACAGGGTGTTGGTGGAGAAAGCCTTTAAAATCGGAAAGCCCTATAGATAGGTGAATTAGTACAATTAGCTGTGTGGTCTTGACAGGGCTTTTTCTACTCCTATGATAAACTTGTCATGAAGATGTGAAAGGCATACAGTACAACATACTATGAGTGGTTATCATTATTGTTCATGGTGGCCCCTGGTGGCAAGAGAGGCAAGGACTGTGCCACGGATCAACATTCTCACAAAGCAGCTTCCTGTAGCTCTCTGACCCATTCATTTTTCATGAGACTTCTTCTGCTGGGCACATGATAATAACAATAAATACAGCCAGCAAGCTCTTAAGTGCCTTGATGAACCAGGCACTGTGCTGGTCTTGGGGGTCTAAAGCAAAAAAAAAAAAACCCAAAAAACAAAGAGTTGATATCCTATTGGGGGAAACAGCATGTCCAAAGACAAGTAAACATACAGTCCTCAGATGGCTGTGACTGCAATGATTTAGAGGCTTTCTCCAGGGGTGCAGATCCATGGCTGGTCTCCTTGTGTGACTCCTCTGTCTTCCCATAACTTTATCACAGGGAAGCCCGCCCACCATGCTGCAGACCTTCCTTGAGTTTTCTTGACATGACTTATCTGTAGCCTCACTATCTTCTCTCATCCTACATTTCCTGGACAACAAATTTTATTCCTATTCTTCTTGAGTTCCTCACAAAGTAATTTTTATTTTTTGATGAGTCACAGCAAATGCAGGGAACATAAAAGGTTTCATAAGAGAGAAGGCACTAGAGATGAGCTATGAAGTCAGGTAGGGATTCTAAGAGGTTGAGGTGATAAGGGCATTCCAGGAATAGGAGACAGATGATGCAAAGGTGCAGAGATGGGAAATGGAGTATTAGGGCATGAAAGTGAGTAATACATATTAGGCTTGAAAAGGGCTTTCAATGCCAAACAGTGTATCCTATCACGGCAGCTCCAGGAAACTTCACACCTCCACCTTCTGAAGCTGGTCAGTAAATGTGCAGAAACCATGATTAAGTATTCAGCTGCATCCGATAAGCCCTTATTTCCTTCCCTTCATTTAAAATGTGACTTAGCTTGGTCTTGGAATCGGACAGTATGCCAATGTCGGTCCACCACTGGTCTACTTATTTGATGGCAGGAGCACAATGGAATGAAAAAAAAAACTAGATTTTGAGTCAGCGATGGATTTGGTGCTTGTTACCTTGAACAAGTCACTTCCTTTCTCTGGGTTTTAGCTTCCCTGAATGTTAAATGAAGATTAGATGACCCTGAAAGAGACTTTCCAGCTCTAAGTCCCACTGGGTGATTTCTTTGGTCACAGGCCAGCTCTCGCCTTCACGTGAACGTTTGCAGGTAGGAGGGAGTATGGCTATCAAAAGAAAGTTGTAGTTGTAACTATGGCTTGTGCTGGGTCAGAAGGGGAGAGCTTTGCCTTGATGAGCCAAGCAGAAGCCTGGGCAAGTGAGGGAACAAAAGTGGAAATTCCAAAGAGAACTAGATGAGGAAGCAGCCAAGAGCCTGGAGCTGCAGGGGCACTTGAGCTGGCTTATCTTTGACAGCCTAAAGACAACAAGGAGGTAAACATTACATTGACTTGGCTGTTTCATGGGATTACCAGTCCCTGCCCAGGCCAGATCACTGAAATGTGGCTGTGTGCACCAAGTTCTCCTGGAATTTCACAGTGGTCCTTGTGTGCTGCTAAAGGTAGGTTCTGGATGGGCAAACTACCTTAGGAAGTAAGGTGAGATGAGATCCCGATGAGAAGGGCTGAAGATATCATTCTAGAGTCAGAAGAGTCCTCAGAGATGGCTCAGGGAGGGTAAGGGGACTTGCCCAAAGTCATGAAGATAAATCAGAGACAGGATTTGAGCCAAGGTCCTGAAAGTCTTCTGACTCAGTGAGTCATAGGTTTGTGGAACAAGAGTAGGAATGTTAGAAGCCATCTAATCTCTTATTTTAGATGAGGATACTGAGGGTCAGGGAGATTGTGGCTTACCCCAGGTCACAAAGGTAGTCCTAAGTATCAGAGGTGTGATTCTCGTTTTGCTGCTAATTTGGACTGTGCCCACCGTGAAACTTTTGTGGGATGGTAGAAGGCTGTGGCTGATCTGGATGTCCATAAAGAAATTAAGAATTAACATAAACATTTAGCAGTGATAATTTGTTGTGAGAGCTTTGTCAGGAAGTTTTCACAGCAACCCTCTACTTCCCAAGTTGCTAAGAGGCTTGCTAAAGGGCCCTCATTGACCACTGCATCCCCATGACTGCTGTTACCACAGCAGGAAGACTGTCTATGGTTGTACTCAGTTTCTGAATGGGGGTAGGGGAAAGAAGGGAGGGGAATGATGGTTTCCCTATAGCTTTAGGGTTGTGTCAGCAGCCAGATGGCTACGAAACTTTTTTTTGTATTAGTTAAGTTTTTATTAAATGAATGTTGCTAACTTGTCAGAAATAACCAGGATCCCAAAACATAGTGAAAGGCTAGATCAAATGAATCTGATAATATAACCCATGGGTCAGAGATTTCCTTCTGACTCAAAGGATCTGGGTATGCTTTGAGGATTTCTAGCTTCTCTGGTTTACTATCTCAATCCAGATTATTTGGAAACTTCCTAACACTGCACCACTCCTCTCTACAACAGGTTGCCACCAACTTCCCTTACAAGCACCTGAGTCACAAGGCTCAAAGAATGAGTAAATTTCTTTACAGGTCTACAAAAATAGACAAACCCCACAAAGATAACAAAGTCTGTCAGTGAGCAAATTCTTTCTCAAAGTGTGCTACAATAACCTCGACCACTTAAAGCATTAAAGCATGAATTCCTGGATGGGCCTTTCTTGCTACGTCTTTTAACTAAACTCTTGCAATCTCTCTTCCAGATGTTCATATGCTCATCACTCTGCTTGTATTTCTCATCAGATCCCAGCAGATAACAGCTTTTATAAAGAAGATAATGCTGTAATGGGACAGTCCAGAAGCAGATGGACCTGCAGTCAGAAAGGCTAGAGTTCAAATCCTTTTTCAGACATTTACCAGCCATGTGACCAGGCAAGTGACAACTGCTGTACTGCTATTTGCTTATCTGTAAAACAGAGTAATAGCATATAACTCACTGGGTTGCTGGTGAGGCTCAAATGAGATACTATTAAGGTGCTACATAAATGCTAACCACTATTATTATTACAGCTAATAAAAGTAATGCTGATCAGCAAGATGGAAGGTCTTCCCTAACTAGAATAGCCCTTGTTCTCTCCCACTATTCTGGGCCACTAATACCCCAGTCTATAATTGATGCTTTTTAGAGAATGGGGAATGGAAGGAGAAATGCTTCCAGAAATCATATGTTTGGGTCACACTTTCCCAGCCAACCCTTGTACCTAGTTCAGATCCAGTGACTACAGGAATCTCACTTCTGGCTTTTCTTCATACAGTTACGTTCTATTGCCTTCTCTCTTCATATGGGGTATGTGTGGGGAAGGGTGGGAGACAGGAAGTTCAGTCTTCAGGAGCTCCCAGTTAGATCTTGACCAACTCCTGAATACTTTCTGCCTCTAGTGGTCTGTTTTCTTGGATCCCTTTTTGTGGAGGTAGGCATCAAAATCTCCTTGTGGTTTCTCTTGGTAACTGAGTGAAAGACAAGCACTGTTCCCTCATTCCAAGAGCCTTTTACAATAAGAAAATATTTACTATGGACAAATGTGAAATCCTACATTGGCTTTAAGAAAGCCAATTGCATAGATATAGGAAGAAGAGATACGACTTGATGAGTCTGTATCAAAGACCTTGGGTTTTAGTGGACCGTAAATTCAGTGATTTAACAGTGTGATGTGGTAGCCATGAAAATTCATCTAGTCTCAGGCCACACTGAGAGAAGTATGGTGCCCAGAATGAGGGAAATGACAGTCCTCTTCTCTGCTCTGCTTGGACTATACCCAGAGTATGTTATTTGCTTTGGGGCATCACATTTTAGAAGGAACCAGATGCCAAGGGGAAGAGGATTCAGTCAGATATCTAAATTTAATCATTTGCCACTTGCTGCCTGTGTCATATGATCTCTCTGGCCATCAGTTTCCTCATCTGCAAAAGGAGGGGGTCTAGCCTGGCAGGCTTCTGAGGTCCCTCACAACTCTGTGTTTTAGAGTTGGAGCACATTTAGAAAAGGCTGACCAGAACAATGAGGGGTCTTGGAACTGTGCCCTCCAGGGACCAGTAAAGGAAACTTTGGAGATCTAGGAAAGGACTTGAAAGGGTCTAACAGCCGTCTTTAAATATGTGAAGGGCTACTGTGTGGAAGCACATTCTTTCTTGGAGGAATAATATTTGGTAGATGTTAAGAGAGAATTCAATTTTACTCAATAGAAGGAAAAACTTACTAATGATTAGCAATGTCCAGAAGTGGAATGCGCTACTTTAAGTCAAGACTCCGTGTTATCATAGGTCTTCTAACACAAAGGGAGATGACCACTTGTCAGACAGACTAGGGTGTGGATTGTACCAGACACCCCCTGAGAACCTCGCTCCCAATGCTGAAATCCTATTAATGAAGCATTCATTGAATCAATGTGTTTTATAATGTAAGGGGTGGATTCAAAAATTTAGGGATTGCTTGGTAAACTTACAGCTGTGAGTAGTGTTTTAGAAATGTAATTTATGCCATTTGGATTGCAGAATACAAAGGACTGCTAAATCAGTGTAGTCTTGAGCCTGTCTACATTATCAAGAGATAATGCTATGTAAGTAATGATGGCCAATTCTGCCCACTGTGAGCCTCAGTTCATCAGCAGGGCAGATTCCTTCTTCCTATTTGTCCCCATCCCCTTAACTGAAGAGGTGCCTGGCAGGAGTCAGATGCAGACAATGGGAAATGGTTTGAAACTGGCTCCTAGGACTCTAACTAGGGCATGGTGATTCGGACTTTGTAGCAGAGCAGGACGTTTAAATGGCATTAGTGTTCATTTCATGCCTCTTCCTTCTCCATCCTCCCCACTCCAGTGGCACTATCTATCCCAGGACAACACATTACTGGCAAGTGAACTATCCTCCCAACTTTCCCTAGCTCAGAAATTGGTAGTTATGGCTCTGCTGGTGGTTCACAGCACTGGTAACTTAGCCTACTCCATTCTCCTGCACTGTCTTGTGATACCTTCTGGGTACAAATCCTTTTCCAAAAAAGAAATAAAAAAGGAGATAGATTTGTTGGTGACATTTGAAAATTAAAAAGCATGGACACAAGGTTTTGTGTTTGTTAACTGTTTCTTTAATAAAGCAGGCTAGACATTCCTCCAGCTAGGAAACTCCTACACACTCACCCCAATCAAGACACAGCCATAGTGACTTCCTACAGAATACTTCTCTGGTGCTGACGTTCCATGCAAGATGGGCCCCGGTCTCATGGTACAGACAGTCAACACAGGGAGGTCCAGATCTGTTTTAAATCTCACATTCACTCATTCACACTCAAATACTACACAATGCATACTATTTCCTATGATGGTATGGCTGCCATTGGACTTTATTAGGAGGAGGTCCTCTTTGGAAGAAGAAATCAGCACATTTCCAAGTGTCAGACTCTTCCTTGGCCTCACAGAACAAGTTAAGACTCTGACTGGTTTCTCCGTCCAATTTGCAGGGAGGCAAGTCTGCACTACATTTCCAGTCTGATCATGTGACAGAATATGCTTGAGATGCATGAGAACATAATAAAAAAGAAAACTGTAACGTTGACTAACAGGATTGACTTAAATCTTACTGATATAAAATGTGCTTTAAACTTTAAAAATCAAGACACGGTTGGTAGCATCAAACTAAAAGAATTTCACTTATTTCTACACAGCTGTTGATACACAACCTACCCCCCCCCCCCCAAAAAAAAAAACCCAAACCAAAATCCAACAAAAAAGTTTCATATTTTCAGGATTAAAAAAAAAAGAATGTTTGATTAAACATAAGCAACTGATAAGACAACAAAGAAAACTGACCCATTATCTTTTATGGCACAGAGGCTAATTAAAACACAGTGTGGAAACAAAAAGGAAAGGGATAAGGAAAGCTAATCTCTCCCCAAATGGGGAAATGGCATTAACTGACAAGAGCCCTCCTAACCTGTGGGTGTCTGGGATGGTGTTGCTCACGCCTCCCTTAGCCCAGAATATCTCTTTCCTTAGAGACAAGACAGAAAATACTTTGGGCTTGAGAATAAATAATTCTTTTAGCTGGAAGGGTTAAGGCTTTAAAGATCCAAAGAAATGGATACTTTTCACCAACAAAAAACACTCCAGGACCCCAAAATCTTGGACATGAACAGGAAGCTGCCCCCTAGCAGCCAGGTTATCTGGAGTAATTTCCAGCAACAATTCAAAACCAAATAGTCTGATGCTGACCTGCCCCAACATGGCCCACCTAAGTGTCATGTGGCTGATCTGCTTCTGCTCAGGACAGACCCTGACAGAATTATCTGCCAGCCTAATGCCAAGCAGTCTCTCATTTGGCTGTGCCAAGGTAAGCAAGTCACACCTGGGTATGACTACTACAGCTCACAAGGCACAATCTCAGGACAGCATCTTGAATGGATGAGCATGTGAGGACACCTCGGTAGTCAGGTACAGCTCCCTGATCATTATCCTGTTGAACCCCAGGGGGGTCCAGCCCAGACAATTCAATGCCACCTAACTCTGCACTACCAAGGTGAACCACTTCAACGGCTAAGGCAATCTCAAGACCATCACCAGAGTCAGTATACAAACAGAGGAAGACAGATGCTCTAAGGTTGTACTGTTATAGGACAGGAGTCAGGCAAACACTTAAGAGGTTTTTAAAGGCAGCAGTTTGGCAAAATCCTTTCTGCACATTACCCTTGCAGTGGTGCTGAAAGAACCATTTATAATTAGGAGGTGATAACCACAGCACTTAATCAACACATCCAGCTGAGTGATGCTGGAATGCAGAACAATGCTGTTATCTTAGCAAAAAGAGAACTATTAGGCAGCTTAGCACTAAATGTTACAGATGATTTCTCCTATTAGAGGTTAACAACAAATTATGGAACAAATGAGATCTTCTCTCTTATGGTCTGTCATCACTGAATTGCCATGGTCTCTTTTATCAAGGATGACATCAGGTCACTGCCCAATGTATCTACAGAGTAAGGAGCAGGGGGCTATAAAGTGCTTCTATCCATGGGTTTGGACCTCAGTTTTTCCTCCTGTCTGTGTGAGCTTGTGAACCAAGCAGATGACTTTACTGCTTTCACAGAACGTTCTCAAGCCCTCTCCCTTCTGGTGGTCAAAGCATTCAAAGACCATTGGCTTAGTGGGCTGATCCTCTGACAAATGCTACGCTCAGTGAAGGAGCTGACTGACGTGGGTCCGGTTTAATCTATAACAAAGAGCTGACTTCATTAAAGGCAAGGTCGCCATTTATAACAGGAAAGTAGATAAGGCAAACAAGACATTTCTCTTTTTCCAATCTCTTTAACGAGTTAGACTGCTAGTATGTAACTCTGTTTTCTAACATCATCTATTTTCCAAGCTATGGTAATTGGTAAGTGTCCAAGAGTTTGATGAAAAGAATAAGTACTTAATCTTTGATTGCTCAGAAATCACTAAGTCTAAGATTTAACTACTGAAAGAACAAATTATTCCAACTCAGAAGGACAGACACCTAGCAAAGATACTAGCCATGGGTCCTCAAATGTGGAATGTACACCCCAAGTCATTGCCCTGCCCTACCTTGCAGAAGCTCTGCCTCCCTGACCCCTGCACTCTCCTTTGGGACACAGACCTGGGCAGACCTGACCACTGCAGGCAGGAGACAGAGTGACGCAGGCAGAAAGTCACGTGTGGGATGGCATGTTAGCCTAGTTCTTCTCTTCACCCTTTTCTCTAGGACTAATGAATCCAGAAAAGCACAGTTTTAAGCTCACGTTCTGTGCTTCTGGACGGTTTGGAAAGAGGTTTGCTTGTTATTTTCAAAACAGCTTCAAATGACCCTACTTTTTTGGTGATATACTTTCAAGGTATAATACAACTGCTATGAAAACTGGGGTGTAGGGAATGATAATGGCCAAAGGCATCTCGCAAGGATTAGCCGCCACGGCCTGGAAATGTCTTATCCAAACCAACTAAGAAATCTGGCTCCAAAACATGATTTAGAAAATTTAGTTCTAGGCCCAGGAACCACAAGCATTTTCTAATAAGTCCAAATACAGACTTTGCCTAAACTAGCTCTAATTCTTCCTACTAACTCCATCCTTCGTCCTGCTCATTTTATTTTGAGGACTGAGCTAGGTCTCTTAGAAAGCAGTATCGCACTTAACTAGGACACACATTTCGGGAGAGGAAGCTTCCCCTGATGCTCATCAGCCTTCCAGGCCTGGATGATCTCTGTGGGGGTGAGTCTGAATCCTGTTCTTCCTTCCAAGTATAATGTTGGGATCATCTGCCCCCTTCTGAACCTGGCGGGATGAGGCATGGAGAAGTGACTTTAATTGCAGTTTTGTCTTTTTTCCTAGGGGGGGAGGTGATGCTGGCTTGGCTCAGCACTAATTTGGAGCACGGACAAGGCCTGATTCCAGTGGAAAGGGCTAAGACAAGTCTATCTAGATACTGGCGTACATTATCAGGCCTGTTTTGGGGCCATGTTCACTTAATTTTATTCTCTTGGCAGTGTTCCAATGTATTGTTATCGCCCATTTTATGCTCTGAATAACTACTTAGGCTTTAGAGACTGTTGATGTTAAATCAGTTCTGTGAAACTTTTGCCCCCTGGAATCCCAAGGATGAAAACACCACGGCTGTGAACATCTCGGGTCAGAGAGGCTGCGATGCCAAGCACTCAGATGTCCAAAGGGCTCACAATGGTAAAGTCAGAATCTCTGCTATTGCTGCTGCTGTCATCGTCGGGGCTGGAGCTCAGATTACTGGAGGACACTGATGTGGTGCCCATGAGCGGATCGGAGAACACCAGGGATGACCGAGGAAGAGCCTCGGTCTTCCCTGACATGCCTTTGTGTGCTCGGAAAGACTGAGACCGGCCAGAAGCTCTGTTCCCACCACCTTCCTCCTCTTCTTTGGAAACCAGGATATAATCATCTGAACTCTTGCTTTCAGAACTCCCAGGCAAACCAGAGGATGTCTGCAAAACCAAATCACAAGGACTGGAGTTACGCAACAGAAGATACAGCGAAAAAGCATCCAAGAGCCTCTGTCATCATGAGTCTAGGTTTTCTTAATGCCACACTTTCTAAGGTTCCTGTTGGATTTTACTGCCAATCTCTTCCTTTCTCTGCATCCGTGACCATCCCTACTCAAAGAGGGTCAGAACTCCCAATAACAAATGGGCTTGTGAGATGATCCTCTTACCTGGACCCTGCGGCTCAACGGTAACATGATGCACAGCTCTGTGAGCGCTGTGTGCACCCATGCTCCTGTCTATGTAGGTGCACGGGTACGCCAGTGCACATAGATCTTCTATAGGTTAGCGGGTCATAGAATATGGTGTCACTATAAACTTTTCACCTCCTTGTTCATACGACTTAAAGTTGGAAGGGTCTTTCTAGGCCAGTCACTCTAGTCTCTCTCTTTTGTACAGATGGAGAATGGGAGGCCCATGGAGGTCAGGAGATTCCCCAAGGTCACCGAGGCAGCAGGTAACAGAACCAGGACTGTTCTCTTTGCACATTCTCTTTGGTGCTCCCCACTGCCCTTTCCCAGTGAAGCAGCGTTAGGATTGTATACTTCAATGTTTCCTTAGGCAGATGTATCAGAAAGACAAACTATGTCAAGGAGTGAAAACAAGAATCATATAGTCATACAGCAGGGATGTACTGGATCACCCATACCAGTACCCAATGGAAGATGGCCATTTTACCAATGGAGAAAATGGGGCAAAGAACGAGGCAGTGAATGGACACAGGCTTTACTGCAAGTTAATTCCAGGGTTTTACTGAGGAGACTTTAACTCTTAACTTCTGAATTAGATCTCCCAGTTAGACTGTAGCACCTGTGCCCTTCTCACACTTAATTAGTCAGAGCCTCAAGCAATTTTCTTGTTTAGTCTTCACAAAGACTCTGGCTACCTCACGCCCATCTGACTGGCTAAAAATATAAAGAAGGAAAAATGACAAATGCTGGGGAGTCTGCGTGAAGACAGATGCTATAATGTGGGGCTGTGAATGGGTTCAACCACTCCGGAAAGCAATTTGGGACTGTGCCTGAAAGCCTCTAAACTGTGCATACCCTTTGGCTACAGGCCTACAGCCCCAAAGAGATTAAAGAATGAGAAAAAGGACTCATATGTACAAAGATATTTCAAGCAGTTCTTCTTATGATGGCAAAGAACTGGAAACTAAGAGCATGCCCATCGTTTGGGGAACAGCTGAATGTGACGGAATACTAGTGAGCTGTGAGAAAAACCTGGAAGGACACATGAACTGGTGCAAAGGCCAGTGAGGAGAGCTGAGAGAACAATTTATATGATGACAACATGGAAAGATAATCAACTGTCAGACTCAATAACACTGACACCACAGTTCTAAAGGACTCACGATGGAACACGCTGTTCACCTCTGGGAAGAGAAGTGATGGATTCAAGTACAGAATCAAGCCTATTTTCTTGGCATAGTTTTCCCTCCCTCCCTCCCTCCCTCCCTCCCTCTCCTTCCTTCCTTCCTTCCTTCCTTCCTTCCTTCCTTCCTTCCTTCCTTCCTTCCTTCCTTCCTTCCTTCCTTCCCTCTTTCCTTCCTTCCTTCCTCCCTCCCTCCCACTCTCCCAGGATAATGTGGGAATCTGTTCTGCATAACCACGCATATCTGTAATGGATTTTGTTTTTCCTGCCTTCTCAATGGGTGGTAGGGGAAAGGGGAAAGGCCAGAATTCAGAATTACAAATAACACCGAAATAACTAAATAAACAATTAAAAACTGATAGAATCCCTTGGTGTTAATACAGATGAGTAACACCACACAGTACTACAAAGCAGTGTCCTAGGTGATTTTTTTTTCCAGTTAAAACTGTCAGAAAATGTTATCAGGATGAACTCTGAGGCTATGGCTACTTCATTCCATCATTCTATCTTCATTCTTCCCCCTGCCTGGGAAAGTAAAAAATAATAAAACTCAATTACACGTACACGTCTGTGTGTGTACATATATATATATACACACATATACAGATCATACACACATATAGATCATACACACATATACATACACACATACAGATATTACACACATATACATACATACACACACATATACATACACACATACAGATCTTACACACATATACATACATACATACACACATATAGATCATACACACATACAGATCTTACACACATATACATACATACACATATATCCATACACACATACAGATCTTACACACATATACATACATATGTATGCACATATCTATACTCAGATCCATCTCTCTATCTCTATATATCTTTAATTTAACCCTCTCATCTTCTGAAAAGTATCATCCCTCTTTAACCATCCATTGGCTTGGAATAGTTTCTTCCTTTACCACAACTGTCAATCACCCTGTGGCCATCTAGACTATGGAGTTCATGCGTCAGTATCAATAATAATGATGATAACTGTTTTATAAATGAGGAAACTGAGACTCATAAGGATGAGGTAACCAGCTTGGAATCACAGAGCTAGTTCAGTGTCTGAGGCAGGATCCGAACTTGGATCTCCCAGCCCAGAACGCTCTCCATTATGCTACGCCGTCTCTTTTTCAAGGCAAGGTTCCCAGAACAGAGTAAATAGTAAAAGTAAGTACATGTATTATAAAAGCAGATTTTCGTGTAGACAGCTCAACACTGGACACCAGAGAGTTTTTCAGAATATTTTTTCTCTGATGACAACTAGCTCCTTACTGGTAGCTGGTATTTGGTTATTCAAGTGCTGAGCCAACAAGTCTCAGTCAGCTCCTTTAAGCATTTGGATAACAGTATTAGCAGTACATTTACGGATCGAGTTTCTAAGTCAGTTAATGAGTAACTATCTGCAAAAGATCAAACCCTTGACAATTAAGCTTGCAAAGGGTTAAACTCAGGACTAATTGCTCTCACTTAACCTCACCAGTAAAATGAAGAGTTTGGATCAGGCAGTCTTAATGACCTTTTCATCTTCAAATCTAGAATTCTAGGAAAGGTACAGATTTTACCCAGAGTCAAGCAGCTGTACCTGCCCCCACACAGATCTCTTAATCCCATTATCCTTATTATGAATAGCAGAAACTCAATAAATAGATGTTGATTGATCAGGTTATCATTATAAGTAGACTTGATAGAATAACTGATCAATACTTGAGATTTCAAAAGTAAAACAAATTTAAACCCACATTAGCAATTTTTAATTAAAATTAAATTTTAAACCCACATTTACAGAATCCACTGAAAGTAGTAAGTTTTGTGTTTCCAGAGAAGAAGCATAGTGTGGAAGAAAGAATATTGGATGGTGTATTTACAGTGAATTTTAGTATAAGGTGGATTTTAGTGTGTGTAAAATGAATTTTTGTTATTATTTCTCAGAGTTCAGTTTCCTAGGATCCACAGCCATAACAATCTCTGATCCCAGGTATTACATACGAGTTTCCACAGTTATGGCTCAAAACATCTCCGCTACGCTTGTGCAGAGTCATATGATATGACTATATAATATATATCATGATATATATGATGTATATGATATCATAATATATGATTATATGACATATGATATCATGGTGTATATATATGATCATATAATCATGATTATATAAATAATGTTAATATAAATAAAATATAAAATAACAGTTAAATGATAAATAATATAAACATCACTTGCGGCTGCACAGTGAGATACAGGGATGAGGTGATGTAAACTTGTGAAGCTATTGCTGGCAAGATGCCTTCTTTGTCTCATTCGCTATAAAGCAGGTGGTCACTAGTCAGTGAATGAGGGAGCCCTAAGGGTTGAATGCACACATGCTGTTCATGCTTTAAACAGCCACCATCAAGGCTTGGGGGGAATCTGTGTTTGCTTCAACTGGCCCATGTGGACTCTTGGGGGGATTTATGGGAAGGCCAAGCTGTGGCTAGGTCCAGGGACCCCATCCGGATGTAGGGGTAGTTACCCTGCCCCTTCTTACCAGGCTCTGTGAGAAGGGTGATTAGGGAATGCTGTAGGAGTTCCTGCTCCTGTTATCAGCAATCCTTTTCTGAGAAAAACGAGGCTAGAATAAAGTAGGATTATTAACCCCTTTTTAGTGTCTTTCCTGTCTGAACAAATCAAGATTGAATCTGTGCAAGCTGCCCTCCAGTGTGCTGTGTTTACCTGTCTTACAGATGGATATGGGTCAGGGACTGAATCTAAACTCTGCTACCAACCACTCATGTGTCCTGGGGTAGACAGTCTTTCTGTACCTCAGTTTCAGCGTCTGTAAAATGGGCATGAAAGTATCTACCTCACGAGTCAGTATGGTATAGCAGAGAAAGACAGGCCTTAGAGATAGGAACCTGTGTTCAAGTGCTGCTCCCAACATTTACTAGCCATGTGACTATGGAAAAATCCCTTAATCCCTCAGTCCCCAAGGCAATTAAAGATTAGAAGGTACAGATGAGTCGAGGTTCTGCCAAGGAGGCACAAGTTTCTAAGGATTTCTCTACAATAATGAAATCATACATTTCAACCAACCTCCCCCTTGACCTCCCCCAAATCTCTCCGTTTTGGGGTTCAGATGAGATCATATGTTGACTTTAAAGGGAGATCAGAAGGCCAGCTATTATTACTATAGGGAATTTAGAAGGACATAAACTCATTGTTTGGGCCTTTATGAAAAGGTAGAATGAGAATTAGCCATGTTCCTTAACATTTTTAACATTAACAGAACTAGGAATGTCATTAATAACTAAATAAAACTCCCTAAGAATCAAGAGACATAGAGTTATCTTTTCCTGCCTGTGTTATTTCATAAGAGATAAAAAATAATGGAGAGAAATTTTCTTGGAAACCATCTAACAAAGATCTAAGCCACTGAAAGGGAAGGTCTAATTAAACTAGTGCTTAAACTTTTTAGTGACCTCTTCTGTAATTATTTCTCAAAAAGGAACTGACCTACATATGTCACTTCCATAAAACTAAAACCACAATGATGTTTCTGTTTTTAAAAATGATTTGATATTTTAAAGGGATAGGAATAGGACATGTGATTTATTTGATACAGGTAACTCCTGGGAGCAGAAGGTCCCTCTACCAATGCAGGTGGACAGGTTCTCTGCAACTTAGAACCTTAGGAGAGTTACCCAGATCACTTGGGGGATGAAATGCTGTGCCCTGAATTACATACCAGCCAGGAGGAGCCAAGGCAGAAACTTCTCAATCCTTCCTGGTTTTCTACATTGGCTCCCTATCTAGGGGGCCATGCTGGCTCTATTAAAGGGATCCAGGGAAGAACTATGAGACATGTCTTTTTAAAACTGACTCTTGAAAGGAGAAGTGTCTATTACTGTTCTTTTGGGCCTCTGTTTCCTCATTTGTAAAACCAAGGCGGTGGATTAGGTGACCTCTAAGATCCCTTCTGGTTTCTAATCTATGATCTTTCAAATATAAAGCCTCTGTTGACTAAAAAGATTGTTCGGAGAGTGGTCTGATTGAGGTCACTTGTATTCTAAACAGCCAGTGCTAGTTCATTTTTTTAAACTCAAACTGACATCCACCAACACAGTTAGACTCCAGACCAAACTATGAAAACTACCAAGAATGAGTGAATGAAGGGATGAATGAATGCTGCAAATTATAAATAAGAAATATCTGAAGGCTCCTCCCTCCCCCTTCTAGAAGGCCACCTTCTATCCACTCCTTACGGACCTTGTTTATCCTTGTCAGTGTCTACTTTGTTCTCCCCCCGATTTTAGTCTGTGAGCTCCTGATTGCTAAGCCCAGGGTCTGGCCCATGGGAAGCCAACCCTGGCTTGCTGACTGACTGCAGGATAAACAGCAGCCAGGTAGAGGAACACTCCTACCACATAGGAGCTGCTCCGATGCTACATGGATATGCTGGAGTGCTGGTATGAAGCAGAAGAGATCCGTGTTTGCAACGGAATTCCTTTACATTTGATTGAAAGAAAGGATGTTCCTTTGGCTGGCATAACCACGACTAGCCTTTACAGAGGGCTTTAAGGTCTGCAAAGCACTTTGTACAGATTATCTTTACAAGACCCCTGGGAAGAAGGTGCTATCGGCATCCTCATTTTACTGATGAGGAAACTGAGGATGAAGAGTTTTGCTCAGGGCCACACAGCTAGTTAGGGTCAGAGGCAGGACTGGAACTCAGGTCATGCTGCCTTCAAGTCTCTCTCTAGCCACTGCACTCCCCCCCCTTCTCCCACCCCCATTCCTCCCAGCTAAGAAGATCCATGTCTGGTTAGGACTCTGAAGTCCTTTTAAACTGCAAGACTATGGGATTCGGGGACTACACCTCAGAAAGTCAGTAAGTTAGGGTCTTTATGTCTAGATGCTACTAGGCCTGAAACATTCAAGACATGTAAAGGTACCTAGTGCCAGAAAAAAACAACACGAGTTTCTCCTTAACATAAGAATGCTAGATTCAGTCAATATTTATTGTTTACGGTATGCTGGGTGCCGTTTTTTACAAGGTTTAAAGATATACTTCCTGACCTCAGGGAGAACACGACAGATATGAAAATAATTATAATAATGTAATACATGATGCGCCTCAACAGAGGTAGCCAGATGGTGCAGTGGAGTGAGTCAAGCAGATCTGAGTTCCAGAGCTCCAGCTGTGACTAACTGTATGACCCTGGACAAGTCCCTTAACTTCTGTCTACCTCAGTTTGTTCATCTGTAAAACGTAATAATAGTACCTACCTCACAGGGCTCCTGGGAGGATCAAATGGATGAATATTATTTTAAAATTTATTTATTTTTAGTTTTCAACATTCATTTCTATAACATTCTGAGTTCCAAATTTTCTCCCCATCTCTCCCCTCTGCCCCTTCCCCCAACCTACCCTCTCTTCCCTTATCTCCATCTCCTCTATTTTCTTGTAAGGCAAGTTGGATTTCTATACCACATTACCTGTATATCTTGTTTCCCAGTGGCATGTAAAAACAACTTTTAATATTTGTTTTTAAAACTTTTAAGTTCCAGCTTTTCTCCCTTCCTCCCTCCCCACCCATCTCCACTGAGAAGATAAGCAATTTCATAGATGTTATACATGTGTAGTTATACAAAAGGCGCAACCCACACCGGACTGTGCTCTTCTCCCAGTGTGGCGTGATAGACACTTCCTGGTGATCTTCCAGGCTGTCTTGGGCTGGACATTTGCTTCACTCTGTCATTCTATGGGTTCTGCAGCTCCAGAATTTTTTTAGAGCCATTTTTTTTTTACAGGTATTTGGCTGGGCTTGGGGAAAGCACTCTAGAAAGTCCATGCGGTTACTCTGCCACCTTGGCTCTGCCCCCCAGATGAATATTTGTAAAATGCTTTGCAAAGCTTTAAGAGCTCTATAAAGGCTGGCTACTATTATTATAAAACAATATGTGATGCCCAATGAAGTAGCATTTCCCTCACCACAGAGGAAGGCAGTGCAGCCAGAGCCCAGACCCAAGGGGCCGCAAGGAGGGCAAAGGGCACTGCAGCTGCTTGTTCTGCTGCAAGGTCAGACATATACCAGCAGATTTTGAGACAACCTGACTATGGTCCTGCTGAACCGTGTGATTAGGGTGGCTATTTTTAAGGGCAAAAAGAACCTACTTCTCTTGCCTTGTCTTTACAAATTTATAGCCTAATAACTCAAGATAAATTCAGGGTAGGCTTTTGAAATTCTGGGTAAAACTGACCGGTCCTGAATTTGGAAGCTATCTTACAGTTAAATATCAGAGGGCAGACCTTCACCTTCGTTACAAGGGGTTTCATTGTGGAATGTCACTAACTCATCTTAACATTAACAATGGTACCATCTCTGACAATCTAAGCTGCAGAGTAGTTACTAGTCTACAATGAAAAAGCAAGCTCCTCATGGATAATTCCGACAAACATGAAATCTCAAAGCCAGAGAGGAAAAAACTGAAAATATTAAAACCTTTCAACTGCATTTCATTATTTTAAGAAACAAATTTATCAATGCTGTTTCTATCACAGATAAATACTCCAAGAGCTTGTCACTCTTCAGCTTGTGGTTCAGATGTTGGGAAGATGTTTAAGAAATGTCTAAAGCAGGGGTTCTTAACATGGGGGTCCATACTAGATTTTGTGGGGCCCTTGAACTTGGATGGGAAAAAAATTACACCTTTATTTCAATATAATTGGTGTCCTTTGTATTGGGTCTTATTTTATGCATTTAAAAACATCCCTCTGAGAAGGCGTCCTTAGGTGGACTGACTGTCCAAGGAAGCCACAACACATACCAAAAAAGTTTAAGAACCCCTCAACTAAAGCTGACACTTAAGATGTAATGAGTATATTTTATTTACTTTGTGGAATCATCAAATATATTGTAAGTTCCTACATTATTTAGTTGCATAATCTTCAACTGGACTTATAAGGTGGCACAGAATCCTTGCATTTTAGACCTAGAAAAGACCCTGGAAAACTCTCCTCATTTCACAGAGGAGAAAAGAGGTCAAGGGGGGCAAGCAATTTGCCCAAAGCGACATAGTCACTGAGGGCCTCAATCACAGCTCATTTCTGGATAATAAAAGGATAAGGAAGAGATGAGGAAAGAATGCGGTGGATTTCTATATGTCAGTTATGAGTTAAGATGATCAAAATCAGGGGGTCTTAGCCTTCTTTGTATGGCTTCCTTGGGCAGTCAATCTGGTGAAGCCAAGGGACCCTTCTCAGAAGAATATTTTTAAATACATAAGACCTAAAGAAGTCAAAGGAAAGCAATTATGTTGAAATTAAAGGTGTAATTTTTTTTCCCATCCAAATTCAAGGACCCCACGAAATCTAGGCATAGATTCCCATGTTAAGAACCCCCTGCTTTAGACAACATTTCTCTTCTTAAACATTTTGCCAGCTTCTGAACCATCAGCTAAAGGGTAGCAGGCTCTTGGAGTATTTTTGTGATAGCAACAGCACTGATAACTTTGTTTGGTAAAATAATGAAAAGCAGTGGAAAGGTTTTATTGTTTTCAATTTTCTTCCTCTCTGGCTCTGAGATTTCATCAGTGTAGGAATTACCCATGAGGAACTTGCCTTACTATTATAGACTGGCCCCTACTCTGCAGCTTAGATTATCAGAGATGGTACCATTGTTAATGTTAAGATGAGTTAGTGACATTTCACAATGAAACCCTTTGCGATGGAGGTGAAGGTCTCTACCCTGTGATGTTTAACTGTGAGGTGGTTTAACATTTTAGACTATAACAAGTAGGAAACCAATATATTAAAATACAACTATATATCCATCTCTACAAGTTTACAGGTTAAGAACTCCTACCTAACAGATTGAATGCTTCCAGGGGAGCAGTAAAGGTATGAAATCATGCTTTTCAAATATCTGTGCTTTTGACAGCTTTACAGCGATAGACTCACAGGAAGGAAAGAAAGAGACCTTGCAAAATTTTTCCTATGGAACAAAGCTTGGCAAAATAGGAGAAAGAGAAAGATCCCCAGGGTGAATAATTCTGGTTACTATGTAACAGTATCTTAACAGCTCCTAAACACTGAAGTTAATTAGAGCTCGGTGTAATTTTTTACTGTATCATTTGGGCACATGAGTACGGCTACACTGGTGCAATGAAGGCCATCAAAGGGCCTGGAGATATAACCAGTGTATCAGATAATCAATAAACATTTGTTTATTGTTATGTAACTTTACTATGCACCAGGCCCTACACTAAGTGCTGGGGATAAAGAAAGAGGCAAAGGACAGTCCCTGCCCTTGGAGAACTTCCAATCTAATGGGGAAGGAAACAGGTAGAGAAATACATACATATATATATATATATATATATATATATATATATATATATATATATATATAATATATATATATTATATATATATATATAAATCTATAACACAGGATGAAAGAGGAAATAATAAATAATAAGTTGGCTTTGCAGAACACTGGATAGTTTACCTTTTGAAAAACAGGTTGTTTTAGATGTTACTTTAGGCAATTATGTGTATATACTAAAGTTAAAAATCATATTACATTCAAAAGCAAAGTAACTGATTTTAAATAAATATGAAATGAATGCATCCAAATATAGACTACCCCAGAATGATGCCAAAAGGACATTTTTGCTATAGGTAAGACATAGTCTAACAATCTCATATCAATGAAATCATTACCTAAGAGCCAGGAAGAAACGTGGCAGTGACATTTAAGTTTTCAGACATGGTTACTGAATCGTCATAAATAAATTCTTTAGTTTTAAAAAACCCCACACTCAAAAATACTGCAGACACTGAGGCTTCCTTAAAGTGGCATGGACATGAAGTATGGACCTTGCACAATGCCCAGTGCTGACTACATTGGAAACCTACACTCACCTCAGAAGTCATTAACACAAGGGGAAGAAACCCAATGTTTCAACTTCTTAAGCACCTTTCCTTGATAACTATCATAAACATATTAAATTTATAAACTGAGTTTATCCTAAAACTAAAAATACAATCATCCTCTTTGTAATCCTGTATCTGTCTCAGCTGAGCTATTTTCATCTTCTGATCATATCCCTCCCCTGCTCAAAAACCTTTCTTGGCTCCCCACTGTCTCCCAACCTGCTTCACTGGACATTCAAAGCCCTCTGAGACCTGGCTCCTCCTAAGCTCCCGGACCTGTCTTCCCTCTCACCGTTCCAGGTCACATTCCCTGTGTTCCAGCCAGAGTAGGCTATCTGTCACACATCGAACATTCCCCTGTCTCTGAGGCCTTGGCACCTGCCCTTCTGTGTCCTTAAATGCCATCTCCACTTGATAAAATCAAGGTCCATCTTAAATGTGCTCTCTGATTCACCTCTCCCCTCCCCGCAGCTGGCAGAGACCACTCCCTTCTGTGAATTCTCAGTCTTCTACCCTGTGATTTGTAAGCGTTCTGTGCATTGTATTTGTGTCTAGGCCTTAGATCCCTTATAAGATCATAAGCTCCTTGAAGGCAGGGATTCCCCTGGGACAAAGAGGGTGGCTCAAAGAATGTCTGCTGAACTAATGAATGGATTGATCAGACATATATTATTGGGACCAAGTGAGTACTCTTGTAACCTTAATGCACTGCAATACTGCACAGTTTTGACACTCACAGAACAGAATTGATCAAGTATCTCTCCAGGTCTT
The DNA here is from genome assembly GCA_023548195.1 of Bettongia penicillata ogilbyi. Classification (NCBI taxonomy): domain Eukaryota; kingdom Metazoa; phylum Chordata; class Mammalia; order Diprotodontia; family Potoroidae; genus Bettongia; species Bettongia penicillata. Next base: position 3,502,279 of record JAJHZJ010000718.1, read on the forward strand.
TATATAAAGAACATATGTTACAGAGAAATTAGGGTTTCTGTCTCAGAGTGTGAAAGAGAAAAATGGCACCAGCCCTGACAGGCAGAAACACAGTGTAGCAATCGAACACCTTCAGGGTGAACCTGGGCTCTGGATGCTAAGGCTGGAGGGGAGGAGGGGAGGGTGGGGGGATGGAGGGGGAAGGGGCCAAAGGGATTCTGTTGGGTCATTCTGGTTATTTCACAGTAACATACATCAGCTCCAAGCTCAGGATCTCCTCTAGTGCTCACCCCAGTGTCTGTACCCCAGAGAGACCAGATAAGTTCTCTGCTGCCAACTCAACAGAAGAAGCCACTATGTGAGGATAGTAGAACTATTAGTCACATTTTTGTCATCCCTGTACTTGAGTGACATGAGTGCTGCTCCCTCACACCCATTCACAGGAGCTACTGTACCTGATGGGGTGTCTGGAAGTGCTGCTTCCATGCTGGGGTGCTGGAGATGCCATCTCTGGTGGTTGAGGTTTGGTTCTGACTGCTGGAACAGTAATGGTCATCTGCTATGGTGATCTGCTCATTCTCCTCAGCCTCCAGCTGGCTCTGGTTGAAGCGGAGGGAACCTTTGAGGATATCTTTGATCTATTGTTGAACAGGAGGAAAAGAAATGAAAACATTGCATAAAGCTTTTTGTGTGTTTTAAAAACAATGGCTCTATTACATTTACATCAGGTTTGTTATAAGCGGTTTTCTTCTTAATGGCTGTCCTGGACATGGCCAAGGAAATCCATGTTCCTGTAGGAGGGTCACAAGGGCAAAGCCTCTCAGGGCCTTCCACAGCTGGCCTTCATCTCACTCGAGTCATCTTCAAGCAGGAGGTTCCACTATTTTGGACAAACATTGATGCCACACGCCCTGAACCCCTCAGAAAACAAGGATAAAGGCCCTGGGACAAGACTTGACGATGACCAGTGGACATTTGTGTCTTGCCCTGTCTCAGACATTTTATAGACACCTGGCATAAATCAATGCCTCTGAGCTCATTGAAAGTTAGGTGCAAAGATATCTTATTGGCATTCCTTTTGAAAGAGCCAAACACTGGGTGCAGACCAAACAAGTGAACAGAAACTAACATTATGAAAATGTACCTGCAAGAACCATCTGCTGATGAGTGAGTGCTAAGTGTGGGGAGGGGCCAGGTGGCAATGGAGGTGGGTGTGGGGAGGACAGGTGCCAAGTGAAAGACCTTTCAGCTGTGGGAGGAGCAAGGGCTTGGCAAGATAAAATACAGCAGCCAGAGGGCAGCGCGCTCCAGAGGAAACAGGATGCACTTCAGTGGGATGGTGGAAGGAATGAGCAGCCATCCATGCTGGGAGTCTCCAAAGTCGGCACAAAATGTACACTATGGAAGTAGCGATGATTTCATTTAAAAACATGTACCTGCTTTAATCCTGCTAAGGACACTAGTATTTCATCTTCTTTCTCCAAATTTTCTTGTAATATGACATCTTGAATATTTCCTGAAAGACAAAAAAAACCCCCAAATTCTGTAACTGAAATTTAGATTAAATGTGTTAGCGCCCTCATCTTACGCTCAGACACACACCAAAGTTTTTTATTAAGCTTCGTAAAAATCTGATAATGAGCTATGCCTTGAAGTGTTCTCACTAGCTCCTCTCCTGAAAGCAATCTGGCCCAGTCTGCCTGGGCTCAGATAAAGGGGGAGAGAAGGGGACTCTGTGAAGTTGAACGTCTCGTCCAAGCCCTCATTTTATATGTAAGCACTAGTGAAGAGGAGAACTGGTGGTGAAACGTGGGGCCTCAGACTCTGAATCCCACACTCTTGTTACTACATGGTATTGCCGTGATTGTGACATAGCATCAGAGCATGGTTTCCCAACACTAACGATGAGGGGAGGCTTTGTGGATTTTGTCATTGTGTTCTAAGAGACAGGCACGACTGGGAAATTTAAAAATGCTTGATGAATTGAAAGAAAGGAGGAAACTGAGGCCCAGACAAGTTAAACAATTGCTTCCAGGTCACACGGAGTAAACGTTAGAGCCTGGTGTTCCAACTCCAAATTCAGTGCTGTTCTGACTACGTAGGGAGTATTGACTTGGGAGTCCATAGCAATGACTGCTTACAGAAAGCGCTGACCCTGCATGATGATCGCTACTTTACACACTAGAGATATGTACTTCCTACTAAACAGTGTCACTGGGGGCAATACTGTTATTACTGTCAGTATGAATGAAGCCAGGATGCACAAAAATGTTGCAGCCGAATGAAGGAAGGACTGACAGCTTCTCCCCGGAGAGGCAAATAAAGGCATTTGCAGAAGAAGGTTCATCATACACCAAGAGCAACAAGAAAGCATTCCAGTGGATCCTTGCTGATCATGACTTGTAGCATGCAAGATGAAGACTTGTAAGAGAACCACCATTAAGAGAGTGGGAGCTTCTGCGTCTGCCTCTTTAAGTGCAGACAGTGAGTAAATACAGAAACTCTATAAAGAACCAACAAGACCTTCCAAACTAAGTCAACGTATACTTCAATACTCAATGTGGGCGTAGGGATGACCAGGAAATAGGCTGGAAATGATGGCTCAGGATTAAAGATGAAAGTGACCAAAGTCCTTTCATTCATTATTTAGAAATTTTCTGCCTGTTTATGACGAATACTATCTTGGGGAAGAGTTGGAAGGTGCTAGCCACGACAAGCAGCACACTGCATAAAACTGAAAGGGGTTGTACCTTAGTGGACATGGTTGAAATGTCTGATGATTCAGTCGTTTCAGGGTGAGTAGAGCAGCCCAAGGGAGGCCCTGGTACAAAGATGATGGTGGGTTTATGAAAGGTTGTGGATAAGAATCACACGGAAGGAGTGGGCAGGTGGCAATTGGCCCTGGCTGAAGAGAGAACACTGAGAGGGGGGAGAAGGTCCCTTATTCCAGCAGGCTATTGTGGATGCTGCAAATGGCTGGAGTCATCTCTGTGGGCCCGCATTCATTTCTGAGGTACATGTGGACTTAGTTTGGATGATGATTTCATTGGGGGTAGGAGTATCTGGGGAAGAAGCCCCCTCCCTCTATCAATGCAAGGTGGCACCTTCTCTCCAGCTTAGCTTTGGCAGTGATTCTCAAATGTTCTTATCTGTCAGACAGTCAGTAAACATTTATTAAATGCTTACTAGGTGCCAGGCTCTGTGCCAAGTGTCCCTGCTCTCAAGGAGCTCCCAGTTTAATTGGGGAGCTAGAGATAGAATAAACAAGAGGTGCAAGAATCAAGGAGGGTTGGGAAAGGCTCCATGTAGAAGGTGGAACTTATTTGGGACCTGACTATGGAAGCCAGAACAGCATTTGAGGCATGGGGGCTGTCAGTGAAAATGCCGTGTTGGGAGATGGTCTGTCATATGTGAGGAGTAGGAAGAAGGCTGGAGCCCCTAGGTCACAGAGTAGATGGTAAGGAGAGGTACGAGGTGTACAAAGACTGGAAATGTGTGTGTGTGTGGCGGGGGGGGGGTAGGTTATAAAGGGCTCTGAAAACCAGAGGGCTTTATATTGGATCTTGGGGGTATCTAGGAGCCATTGGCATTTATTGAGTAAGGGATAACATGGTCAGACCCCTAGATCACCTGGGCACTGGAATGGAGGATGAGTGGAGAGGCTTGGGCAAGCAGACCTCCCCCAAGTGATTAGAATAGTCCAGGTGTGAGGTGATGAGGGTCTGCAGCAGAGTGGGGGCATTAACAGAGGAGAGAAGGGGGTGCATTGGGAGATGCTATGAAGGTAACATTGACAGGTCTTGGCAACAATTTGGATGTAGTGGGTGAGAGTGAGGAGTCCAGAATGACAACAAGGTTTTGAGACTGGGGGATGGGGTGGATGTCGATGCTCTTGATAGTAATAGAGAAGTTAGGAAGGGGGAAGGATTGGGGGAGGGGAAGAGGAGTTCAGTTTTTGACATGGAGAGTTTAAGATAATCCAGCCTGAGATGCCCAATAGGCACCTGGAGATGTTAGAATGGAGGTCAGCAGAAAGGTTAGGGATGGATAAGTAGATCTGAGAATTATTACTTTAGAGATGAATCCATGAGAGCTGATGAGATATCATCAAGGGAAAGAGTATAATGGGAGAAGAGAAGAGGGCCTGGGACAGAGCCTTGTGGGACATATACGGTTAGATCCAGCAAAAGATACCGAAAAGGCATGATCAGATAAGGAGCAGAAGAACCAGGAGGGAGTGGTGTAAGGAAAACCTAGAAACAAGAGGAGTAAAGAAAAGAAGGACCCTTTATGTTCCTAAAAATTGAGGCTACCAAAGAACTTGTATGGGTCATATCTATCAATATGCATCAGAACTTAACTGATAAATTTATAAAATATTCATGAAAATAATATTTTTATGAAAAATAACTACTAAAAATTTTAGTGAGCCATGTGGCATCATTTTTTTTGGTAAATCTTTTACATTTTTTTAATGAATGACCTGAACAAAATCTAGACTCACACAGACATGTAAGCTAGAAAATGGAAGAATATTTCAATAGGCAAGTAATGTTTTAGTATTATTATGAAAATAACTTTGACCTCTTGGGACCCCTCAAGTTCCTTGACTCATACTTGGACACACACTGAGAGGTCAAACTTGCTCCTCTGGATGGCTGGTTCAATTTTTCTCTTGGTGTTCATGTCCAGGAGTGGGAATGCAGGGTCAAGTGGTTTTCAAGTTTAAACCTTTTTCTAAAGCATAATTCACACCTGATATCCAGCATGGCTGAACTTCACAGAACCACCGATGCTGCGCTCATGTACCTGTCTTTAGAAAACTGAACATCATTCCCATTTTCTATCATCTTTGATGTTTGTGGTATGAGGTGAAACTGCAGAGTCATCTTAATTTGCCTTTTTGGAGGGGAGAGGGCTGTGATTTACAGCCTACCTTCAAGTGGTTGTTTGTGTTTTCTAATTATTGTGAAAACTGTTCCTATCCTTTGGTCACTTAGCTCTTGGGGACTGGGTGTTGGTGCTACAGATTTGTGTAGATTCCCTTTATATTTCAGATTTCAGATGGTTATTGGTGGGTGATACTTGACACATGTGATTCCCCCCATTCAACTTAGTTTTCTTCCCTGAGCACTTTGGGCTACGACAGTTTTTGGAAATATTTCTCTCTTGTGATGAGACAACCATTATTTCTCTGGCTACTGTGGAGGTTCTGGTGAGGTAGAAGCTTGTTGGTATAATTTAATTAATTAATGCTTTAGGATGATGACCTTTTTACCTTCAACTCTTCTTCCTGTTGTGGTTAGGGGCTAAGTACAGCACTGAGCTTTTCTAGGGACAGTAACTTGTACAGCTTCTCTTGCTGGCCTGGAGAGCAAAACTGATGAAAGATGCATTGAAATGCCTCTAAGAGTTCTAATTCCCAGGTATTTCCGAGCAACCATCTCCTAGTACTTACATACTACTGCCAGAAAAATCCCTCTGTGGAAATTCCCAAAGCAAACAACTGTAGGGTATGTGTGGGAGGGGGGTGGGTTGGGGGGAGGGTAGAAAGAAAGCTGCCTCTAATTAGATATTTAGAAAATAAATGAAATGCAGAAAAGGGCTCAAGATATTACCAACAAATCATGAATCTGGTCATAAACTGGACTAACTTTTGATGCTACCACAGCATTGACCCTGAGTTTTGCCAAACACAGGATGACAGTTGGTTTGTCTACTTCTGCCTGAACGAGGTAAGGATCCCGAACGAGGTAAGGATCCCAACACCAGGACAAGTGTCTGATTTGAGAAACTGTGATTCTGCTTCATTAAAATTGTTTTTGGAGCACAAAAGACAAATGGTCATTCTTGGCTGTCATGTCTTTTATGATATCTAGTTGTCTTTGAGCAGCTCTCTGGTAGATCCCATTGCATCTACATGGTGGCCCTCTGGACACTATTGCAGTGCATCTGGGGGTAGGGGGTGGGGAGGGAGAAGCAGAGGTGGAGTGCCTGGGCGGTTATATCAATTCCCCCAAAATATTTAATCAATCGATACACGTGAAATGACCACATTGTGCTGGGAGCTGCAGGGGAGCATGGAGGTCAGATAAGGTGCAATTCCTACCATCAAAGAGCACACGTTAATCTCTCCTGGGGAGTGGAAAAAGCACCAGTTACAAGTTACCAGGTATCTAGAATACACAGTGCACAGTGTGTACGGTGTTCTTAGGCCTGCTAAGGAGATTAGTCACCATCACAAAATTGTAGTAAGCACTTCCATGCACCTGGAGTTATACAAGGTGGTTGGTATGGCAACTCAGTCAGGGTCTGCAACCTTCGTGGCATCTGCATTTCAAAACCTGGCTGTTCTGAGGATTTTCAACCATAATCCCAGTGAGGGTGGGGCAGAGACCTCCACAGCCTGCTGACTGGCAGGCTGATGATGGGCAAAGCCAGTCCATGCCTTTCTCCACAGGGACAAACCCTGCCGATTGGGCCTTTTATGTACTACAAGAGTGAATGTAAATGGGGAGAAACAGGGTACAGTTTTTATTTATGCCGAATCCTTGACTGCCATGTTAAGCTAATAGAAAGCAGACTCCAACACAAGAGAGCAAGCTGGTTGAAACAGGGATGGAATAATAGATATAATTAGAGGGTGAATGTTTTTGGTTTCACTAAAAGCCTGTAACAATTTGTTCTTTCAGTAAAATACACACACACACACACACACACACACAAAATGAAGTCAACAAGACATGTCCAAATGTAGGATAAGCAAGAGAATCAGAACAGTATGACTTCAAAAGAGAAAATTTTTTTTTTTTTTTACTGCAGTGATTTTTAAATGGAACCCCACCAATATCTTCTTCAGTTCTCTTTAATAATTACCATGAAAACACAAGCACACAATTATGCCCTGGGATTTTTCTTCCCTCCAAGAACATGAGTAGAAATTAAAAGCGCTGTTTTAAACTTAGCCCTTTTCAGAGTCAAGTAGAGTGAAGAGGGTTTACAGAGGAGAGCAAAGGATAGAGCATGTCTTTTTCATTGGAAGGATGCAAATAAATATTTGTATTTTTAATGTCCAAATGTGTCAGTTATTCCTGTCTATAGTCTATTCTCAGGTCATTAAAGTTCAAGTAGAGACAGGGCTATGCAGAAAGGCCCTGGTCAATGCACAAATAAATGAGTTTAGCATCCATGTCTATTTTAAGTCTCCAAATTCCACCCTTGGGAGCAAGTTCATTTTGGCAATCTTCTCCTACTTCATTTGTTTGGCGAGGTGTCTTCAGTTACTCCTGACATAAGCACCCACAGAGTGGGAGGGGAAGGTGGTGCCATAGATACATTAATGATTCTCTTTCTGGGATTCCAATTTGGGGATAAGGAAAAGGAAATGAATAAGGTCTCACTGTGCCGCCATCTTTCAGGACTGCTGGACGGTACATTCTATTTTTCTGGTACCTCTCTTTGATGGAGCTAAGATAGAGCCATCTAACACTGAATCACATACAATGATGGATTTGCTAGAGCAAAGCTCTAGCATCTATAAATATATATAGTCATGTCTTGCCTTAATGACAAAATAACAATGCCATCCTGTCTGCACGAAGCTACCATCTGTTGAACATGTGCTTTGAGCTGTATTTCCCTGAATGAGAATGAATTTTGGTAATCCACTCACAATCTCTTGTGGATCCACCCCTCCCCGTAACCCAATACATACATGATTAGCCCCATTTGCAAGGTGGTTGACCAAGGTTAATGATGTGGTCTAGACAATAGCACAGAATCAAGTTTATTGGCCTAAGCAGGAACTGAAACCACAACTTGTTATTAGAGGCTTGGTTTAACTAGGTAGGATATGCTTCTTTGAAGAAAATGTGACAAATACAAAAATTTGAACTCAGGGCACTGAGTTACTTTGAGAAAGGAATTTAAAAAGATTCCCTACAGATAACCCATAAACAGCGAGCTCCCCTAGTACAAACAGGATTTTGTTTATAAAAATTATATTTACATAGGACTTTTCAGGAAGTTATAATATATACATATAAAATGGCAAGCTCCATGTTTAAACCTTCATATCTTAAAACTCTTAAGGAAGAAACTTGAAATATTTGAGTAACCACTGTAAGGTCAGTTCTTTATTGCTGTACACGGTGAATTAAGATACAAAATGCCCAATGCTCTGAGACCTATGTGTTCTAAAACACTAAAATGTTCTACCTATGTGAATAGAAGGTGGAATAAATGATGCGATGCTCTGGATATTCTGGTGTTTTCTGTTTATTATCCACTTTGGTCTAACTCTGATGCCTCTAGAGTGTGGTGAATTCTCAAAAGCCACGTTTGGGCAGGGCACCACCAAGCTTCTAAAGTACTATAAGGTGGTCAATCTTCAAGCATGGGCTGGTAAAACTTACAATATGACTATCATCAGAGGACTAGCCAAGCTAAATCTGGAGAGACCCATCCCTTGATTGGCTGCAGGGAAATGAATTTTTTTAGCCATAACAACTCTTGAAGATAAAGCTGTATGGCAGTGGTGGGGACATCCACATCAGTGAAATCACGGATCTTTCAAAGATTAATATATGGGCATAAGTTTATAAACTCAATGTAGCATGAAAGTAAAAAAAAAAAAGAACTAACTCCTTCTGTAGGGAATTTTGCAAGGGAGCCCATCTGTGTAATAAGTGTAGTGACAGGACTGTTTTAAATAAAATGTCAATGCCACAGAAATAGACCTGTATGTCTAAGGGTAATGAAAGCTTTTACACAAAGGAATTTTTCAGTTTCTTAAGACCTTGCTTCCTCTGCAGATAAGTGCATGGAAGATCACTGTCTTCACCAAATAAAAAATGCTGGCATAAAAAGAAGAGAAAGATAATCCCACAGTTATCACCAATTACCACAACTGAAAGCACCCCAATTAATAGGGAGACTACTGCACTAGGCACTGGCAATTCAATGCAAAGAAACTGAAGGCACAATTCCTGCCCTTGAGGAAGTTATAATTAATCTATTCACGGGCCCCAAATACTCCCATCCACATAAAACTAAGCTTCTGTCCCTTCAGGCCTTGTCCTTTCTCATCTGTCACTCAATGATCCTCCTTTCCCTCAGAATCCAATTTGAAAATAGACTTCCTCCAGGAAGTGCCATTTTATTAACACATCCCCCCAGTCCATTGCTCTTTAATTTTGTTTATATATATTATGTAGTTTGCATTATATCAATTTTTTTCCATATCCCTAAATTTATTTCACATCTGCTCACGCTGCCATTCCCAACTACACTGAAGTCCCTTCGGGGGAAAGACCATTTCTTTAAGTCTTAAATATTCTACTTTCTGTGATTTTCCAGGGGCCTGGAGTCAGGAAGTCCTGAATTCAAATCTAGCCTCAGACACATATTATCTGTACCATGATCTTTGGCAAGTCGCTTAACTTCTGTTTGCCTCAGTTTCCTCATCTGTAAAACAGGAGTGACAATAATAGTGTCTACCTCCCAAGGTTATTTTAAAGATCAAGTAAGACTGTAATTGTAAAGTTCTTAGCACAGTACCTGACATATCGTTAGTAAATGTTAGCCACTGTTACTATTATTATCAGTACTACTCCCTCTAATATAGTAAAATGTTCTGCATATAATGTGTATTTGCAAAATGTTTAATGAGTTACTGATGTGGAACAGGAAAAGCCATTGATTTCAATGGCTTTCCCAAGTTACATTAAGGGTTGGGTCCCAAATTCAGGATTGGGCAGTACAGACCCACAGAAAGAGTAACTGAATTTAGAGCTTAAAAGGATCACCTAAGATTAATTTGTATCTTCGGTCCCCTAGCAGGGACCTCACAAATAGCAGGCACTTGATAAATGCTTATTGGATTAACCTGGCTCCTATCCAACTCGTTTTGAGGAAGAGAAAACTGAGGCAGAGTGAGGGGAAGAGATTTACTCACAGTCACAAGTAGGTGAACTCAGGCCTTCTTTCCACTAACCCTTTAGCAGTTTCCAGACACTCAAGGAACTTTGAATAGAGTTACTAAACCCTTAGTAAAACCTTGGAGTAAGAGATAAAGAGATCTCCCATGTCAGGCAGGAGAAGTCCTGTGCCCCCACGCTGACTTAAGGACTAGAGGGTTTTAACTCAGCATTAAGGAAGATGATGAACCCCGATGAACCTGGAAAGACTAGGGGTAAGCACAAGGAAATGGAAACTACAACCAAAGCTGCCACTACCCCCAACGAATCATCAGGGCCAAGGAATGAGGAGGAGATGGGATTCGTGAGTGGATAAAGAAATGGTTTGCCCCTGAAGACAGAATGCTTAGTGTGTTCAAGGGTCTCATCTCCAAGGGTCCTCTGAATCCTCATTGGACCTTGTCGCTGCTTCACTTGGGGTGCTTACGTTCTGCCTTGCTATTTGTGAATGAGCCTTCTCTGCCTGTTATCTTGTAAGCTCTGTGAGCATAGGGCTGTGGATTTTACTCATCTCTGTCAACTCTTCAGCACCTAGCACAAGGTACCTAGCAGATGGCGTGTGTGTACATCCTTCATTGCTGAAGAAGACCATGCCATCAGAGAAATGATGACATGACTTGCCCTTGACTCTGTTTTGAGTGGGGGAGGGCTGTGCGGGTCACCAGCCTCACTTCTCCTCCAGAGCCATCTGAATCCAGTGACCAGATATTCCTCAGGATGCCTGGAGATGACCCAGGATGAGGCAATTGGGGTTAAGTGGTTTGCCCAAGGTCACACAGCTAGTGAGTGTCATGTGGGTGTGAGATGAAATTTGAACTCAGGTCCTCCTGACTCCTGCACTGGTGCTCTATCCACTGCACCACCTAGCTATCCCCCCCACCCCAGCACATAGTAAGCGCTCAACATATATCTTTTGAGTTAAAATTTCAGCCATAGGGTTTATTATTTTTCCATGATATATTCACAGGCAGGTCTACAGTACTGCCTGTGAAAGTGTCCTATATAAGAATGATTTCTAGCAGTAAAAAAGCTAAAAAATTCCATTATATTACTCACAGCTACCATTTGGTAATCACTCAGAAAAACAGTCTCTGGATTAATTTTAGATTAAAAGGCTTCTTAGGGACCAGTAATTAACTACCCATCCAGGCAAGCCTTTGCTAAAACATGCACCTTTGGAAATAAAATCATGTGCATGGCTAAGGCCTAAAAAATATGAAGTGTAATGAGACTCTGCCACTCTTGGACTCTAGTAGGCAAGAAAGTTTAAGTATTAGCTGGAATTACTTTAATTACATCATTTGGGTAAATACCTACTCTTCTGTTGTGAAGATGAAATGATATATTTGTAATGTGCTTAGCATAGTGCAAACAGCAGTGCTTAATCAATATTTGTGAACCATGCCCCCTTTCCCCGACTCCAAAGAGGTAAGACAGGTTATTCTGAGTTCCATGAAGTTTACAGCTGATTCTTTCTATCTATCTATCTATCTATCTATCTATCTATCTATCTATCTATCTATCTATCTATCTATCTATCTATCTATCTATCTATCTATGAAACATTCATATACTAATACTCATACATATATATATATGAAACACATTCATGTACTAAGACTCTGTATGTGATCAGACACAGTTAAAACCTTTGACTTCTTCTCATGAATAGCAAGTTTCTGGCCACTGAGCCTTTAGGTGTCTGGGGGCATGTGCCCTCCTGTTGTGATGGTGGCTTGGTTAGATACTAAGCAGGATAGCGGTTTTGGTCACATGATCAAGTTCTTGTGGGGAAGGACCACTTCTGTCGTTTCTTACATATCCTTCTATATCCAGCCATCCTCAATGTAGCCTGATGTGAAATTGACTTAGGTGTATTAATATGAAGTCCAAGAAAATGGCCTATCTTGCAAGTACTCTAGGTGTGCCTCGAGGAAGGAACAGGGATAAAGAGAGACTGGACTTTTGATTTCATTGTCTGAGGGAGCTCCTGGTGAGGACCGGCCTCTACCCATGTAAACTGGCTCCTTCTCTGCTTAGAGCATCGATCAATGAAGTGACTGGCCCAGGGTCATTCAGCCCTTATGTGCCAAAGGTAGAACTTGAATTCAGCACATAAAGGAGGCAGCATAGAGGGAACCAAACATCTAAAGGTGAGCAGTCAAGACTGTTTACAATCCAGTTCTGTCTTAACTTTCCAGTCTCATGTCATCCAACATAAACTTCAAGTTCTCATCAAGTGGACACTCTCTGCCTCCTCAAAACGCATCCCGACTCTTCCTACTCTATGCCTTTACTCATGCTAGGAGTATGTATAACATACCTGGGAAATGTCATTGGAGGAGTCATGCCTAGCTGATTCCAAACTCGTTAGCTCCTCTGTAAATACACTTTCACTTATCCTATGTGCAAGGACAATGCTAGAAGCTAATACTTGTATCTAAAACATGGCAAAATCTCAGAAGATCCAATAGCGTTTTTTCACATGCTGTTTCCATATATGTCAACATTCCATGCCCTACTGAATCATTTCAAAAGCATCCACACACTAAAAGTGCTTTCATCAATGCCAGAAAGGAGATTTGTAAAATCTTTTTTTCAAATGTGAGCTAATGAGGGGATCAATACTTTGATACATGGAAAGAGCCAATAATGTCCACAACAGCATAAAGTGCTGAGACCCCCAGGGTGACAGTGCTGCAACAAGGGCTTGGCCTGAGTCTGCTCCCCTTCAGCTGCATGCTTCTGTGGCTTCATCCCTTCCTGATCACTTGTCAAACAGTGCAGTGCTGGACTCGATACTCTCTGGGTTCTTTTTAGATCTAAGACTAAAGGAGGGGGAAGGGAACAAGCATTTATTAAGCACCTACGATGTGCCAGGCACATCACTAAGTGCTCAACCATGGAAGGCAGCAGAGGTTAAGTGACTTGCCCAGGGTCACACAACTAGTGCCCAAGGCTGGATTTGAACTCAGATCTTCCTGAATGTAGGCCCAATGCTGGATCCTCTGTGCCTAATTTCCCTCAATCCACCATTATCATTTTTTTATTTTTATGACCTAGCATTGCTATTTTGGAAAAAGCACTGGCCTGCAAGTCAGGAGATACTGTATATGTGAATGGCTTTGTGCATATCATGCTGCTTTTCTGGAACTCAGGCTTCTCTCCTGTGAGGGGAAAGGATCTAGGCTGGTCCTGGCTTCCCTTTCAGTCCAGAAATTCTGCTCTAAAGCCAAGCAGACTACAAGGAAATCTCATTCTGGGTTGGTCACTTGGACACTTTGGTATTGGGAGCCAGAGCTGCTGGGTAATCCCATAAACCCCCAGTGGTGTTTTAAACCTTCTGCTTATTGAATGGATACGTGTATGCTGCTCCCCCATGTAGAGTCTGGGTGTGAAATATAGCAAAACTAAAAACAGCCGAAGTTTTGGTTAGCAAGGTTAATATTATCAGTGACTTTCAGCATAATAGTCTGGATGACAGTGAAGGAGTAACCATGGCAACATTAAGAATGAGAACTTAGAAAATTCTCCCAAACTTGACAGGAAAAGTTAAGATTTACTAAAATGCTCATTTTCAACCCCCGCCGTATAACATGGGAATGCAGCAAGTCTCAGGGAGCTCATCAAAGCCCGATGTGTCTAGAATATCTGGACAGAACAACGACCCCATTAGCTTTGGGCTCCCAGGCAATGGGTGTGGCTGCTGCCATTCATTCTCTAATAGATACATTAAAGGCCATACTTGCATCCTTTTCAAGGAACGGAGCTTTTCTCTGCCTCCAGCTGCTGCTGCTACCCACTAAATAAACCTGGAGATTACTGAAAGTTGTAAATCTTGGCTGAAATCTTGGCTCACCTGTGATTCCTATTAGACGACAAGAACTTACTGAAAAGATGCTACAACTCCAGCAGGATTCAGAAAGGTCTGTTTAGCTGCTGTCTTGGGTTCTTCGCTAGTCCTAGCAAATAATGATCAGGTCTTAGCAACTCTGATTTTGAGAAGTGTATCGATTCCCTGAGACATGGAAGAGGAGATTCACGTTCAAGCAGCTAACCACATTTGAGTTCGTGGTCAGAAGACTCAAAAACGGAAAGGGAAATACAAATCGTTTTACATGGACTCTAAAGTAATTCCAGGACCCTCTTATCTGTCACTCCAGCACCATCTTCAGAGGTGACACTTGACGGTGCCATGCAAATCATGCCCAGGGCACTATTTAGTAGTATTTAAGCTGTCAGTAGAATTTCATTAAACACAGATTTTCCCAGGCTACAGTCTCACCCTCTTTGCATGTAGAAATCTAAACAAAAAAATGCCATCCTGAGTCACTTATTGCCTATCCAAAAAACCACTACAAAGAGCCATTCGGATAAATGATCAGCATGTGGCTGAGGCCCAGGGCATCTAAGGGATCCTGGAGAGAGAAAGCAAATGGCAAGAAGCTAGAGTAACTAAGCATCCCAGAGAAAGGGCAGAGGGCACTGGTGAATTCAGTCCCCTTCTCTGGTTTCTTCTGACCCAGGGAATTCCCAACTGCCTCATATCTGGCCCCCCTCAGGTGCCTACCTGAAGGCACTGGCCAGAGAGCTCCCCAAAGGCATCTTCCCTCCATCCCATCTTTCACACCTGGCACTAAGTACGCTGCCCAGTTGACCTGGGCCAGTGAAGAGAAGGAGGGAACAAAGACAATTGAGGAAAAGTGAGGAATATGTCAAAGAAACCATTTCCTTTTCGACTGAAGGGATGAATGAGCCCATCATCTGTTAGCTCCTGGGAGGCTGGTTATCCATTACCCAGACTGACAATGACGGCACAGCTTGAGTGGCCTAAGCACATGGGCCAAACAAGAGCTGCCCCGTGTTTTTGTGAGACCAGCAAGAGAAGAATGGTTTTTACACTTTTAAATAAAGTTTTACTGTATCTGAAAATGTCAAATGCATTCTTAACTGCCCTGCCACCCGTGCATTTGGCCCTAGGCCACAGGACCCCTGGACTGGCCCACTCTTTTATCTCCATTCTAGGCCTCTCTTAAAAGGAACCACGATGGCACTGCCTTTTCTTGGCTACTACTACTGGATGTGAAGTCCACTAAAACACCACACTAAGTTTGAGTCAAACTTGTTTCCGGTTGTGTCTGACTCTTTTTGACTCCATTTGGGGTTGTCTGGGCAAGGGTACTGGAATGGGCTGCCAGTTCCTTCTCCAGCTCATTTTACAGATGAGGAAACCGAGGCAAACAGGGTGAAGTGACTTGCCCAGGGTCACATAGCTAGGAAGGTTCTGAGGCCACATTTGAACTCTGAAGATGAGTCTTCCTGACTCCAGGCCCAGCACTTTGTGCACTATGGCGCCACCTAGCTCCCTTTGAGTCAAACTACGTCCTAATAATTGTCTCTTCCCTCTAATTTGTAAACCTTTAAATTCGTATAGGGCCTGGCATACAGTAGATGCTTCATAGATGCTTGCTCCCTCCCCCACTGTCATCCTTACTGCTTTAGCTTGTCTTTTTGGATCTTGACTCTATCCAGTACTGGCTATCTCTCCCCATTTTGTGTCATTTGCCAACATATCTTCAGTGACCCTCACTGGAGTGGAACCTTCTGATCCATCATTGGATTGCACCTGCAGGGCTCACAGTCAGGGATTCTTTATCTCATCTCTATGCCTTAGGCAATAAAGTGAAGCCAAGTTATTTGTATGTTAATGGCAGAGAGGGGAAGACTTTGCCTATGGCTATGTGTGACAATTCTGTCTGAAAGTCAGACACCTAAACGCATCTGGTTCTGTGGTTTGGTGAAGAGGGGCAGTCAATAGGCTTCCATTTCAAGTTAACTTGCCCCTCATGCTGATGCCCCAGTTATTGGAAAAGCGCTCTGAAAATTTGGAGGCTCAGTTAAAGCATCTTTAAAGGCGGCTAGGTGTATCAAATATCTCAGAACTCCTAACATGATGTTCTCTTTCAATATCCAGAAGTTCTTGGCTCCAGTCAGTTCTCAGCACTGCCAGTTTGATCCAAACCAAAATCAAGAAATGCAGAAACACTAGAAAAAAGCATGGAGACTAAACCCTCCAATTTCTGTTTCTTCATTTTTATTCTGCTTAAAAGCTGAAAATGTTCCTATCTTTCTCCTAAGATGTTTCTAAACTTATTTTTTGTAAGAAGTTATGAAAAGCATCTTAAAGGGCAGAGAGCCGCTGAAGGCTTCGCATTGAGAAAGGTTTGTGGGAAATCATATGCTCAAGAGCAAGGGTTTTGGTGTTGTGACATGAGAGAATTAAACGAGTGTAGAATTATCAGCAAGGAAGTGTTCCTATGTGAGTTCTCTCCTTCCAAGGTCCATGTTCCTGAAGGAACCTGAGCTGTGGAGAGGCTGGCAGCAGGAAAGCTGGAAGGACCCCAACATGCTCCCTGACTCAGGGCATCAGCTAGCCCTTTCAAAGGGCATTTCTCAGAAAGCTTTTCCTACTTGTTACAGGCCAATCTGGGTCATTTGACGTGCTTGGAAATGAAGGTCTTGAGGATGGACTATCCCAATGGGCTACTTGGCACCAGGAGCTGTGAGGACAGCAGCTCCTTCGTGCCTCTAAACTAGCTCTTTAAATGGGAGAGTAGGTGACTGGGAGAGGACAGAAAGGAGGCAAATGACAAATTTCTTATTCGTCTACCAGAATACCAGCTGAGGGAACCTGAATAGGCTGTGTAGTTCAAATCTCTCTTTGAGGTAAGACACGAGGCCTAAAGGGGATCAACGACCAGCTCGTCTGTCTACAGACTAGGCAGTGAGAAGGGATCTGCCTCCAGGTCCTCTGACTCCTCATTTCCACTTTATCTCTTTTGTAAAATATGTATAATTTAAATGAAATATTTTTAGTAGGCAAGTGGACCAATGGTCATTTTGTTCCTAGGATAACTTCTGGAGGAATCGATCTGTGATTTCATCTGTCTCCCAATACAGATCTGCTCCTGTGTGGGGCAGTGGTGGACTCTGGAAACCAGCCCCCTGCTGTGCATCACCACTGTCTCTGATACCCCAGAGACGAACTGTTAGAATGAAGGGAACCATGTGTGTGGTTGGGGCTCTGCTCCTTCATGGGGGTGTGTGCACATAAAACTGTCCCCACCATGCCTGGGGCCTCCCTCCTCCTCACCCCAATACGCTCAGTCTTGTTACCTGAACCCTGATTCCCGTGTTCCCTGGCTTCTGCCCATTCACTTATTCTTGCCCCTCTTCTCTCTCCAGCCAATGACAGAGCACCCTTATCTCCAGTCCTTACAGCTCTTTTTAGCCCAAAGGTCATCTCCACCAGGATGCCGTCACTCACTGTGCTCTACGCTAGGCCTTGTCCTCTTCCTGAAGTCTGCTCTGCCTTCTCACCTCACCATTGCTGCCTGTGGTACCATTATTTATTGTCTCTCATGTGCAAGCCTCTGTTACCTTTGATTCTTCCTTCTCCCTCACCTGCCAATGTATCTGTTCAGTTGTAAGCCTTACCCATCCCCTCTCCAACACATCTCCATCCACCCCTCCCCGCCATCACCTTCACCTTAGTACAGGTCCCTATTCACCACAGCTCCTCCTGTCTCTTCCCTCATAATTCGTGCTTGAAACTTGTACCAGATCATTCCTCCTTATTCAAGTTATTCCTCAGTTCCCTTTGAAGGTATTTTAATGTCTATAAAGTTAAAACTCTGTTACTTGGCATTCAAAGTCTTCTACAATCTGATGCCATGGTACCTTTCTACAATTCGACTCTATAAACATTTTAAAGTATCTACTGTATGCAAAATACTGAGGTAGGCAGGAGATAAACTATTAAGTTGGGACAATATTCAGCTCCTGTTCCCATGGAGTCTATACTTTATTGTGGGTAAAGGAAGACTATTGTAAGACATACAAAAATAACCATAATAGATGCAAAGTGCAAAAGAATAGATGGGTGTAAGCTACAATAAGGAAGAGAGAAGGCTTGTATTTGTTCCCTCTTCTCCCAGGCTTCCCTTAGCCCTGTAATGAAGCTGGCTCAGAGGTTATCGTGCATTGCTAGGCATTTTCTCATCTCCCCAAAGTGGCTGGGATTGTGTTTTTGTGCTGAGCCTCCATATATAAGGGAAGAAAGGCAGCGGAACCACTAGGTTTGGAATCAGTGGACCTGGGATTAAATCCTGACTCTCTCCTTTGCCTCCTTGTGACCCTCGGCAGATCAGGCACCTCCATGAGCTTCAGCTCATCTGGGACATGAGAGGCTGGCCCAGGCTTCACTCTGTTCTTCCTAATATCTGAAATGAGTGCACAGGTTCTGTGTGGATGGATGGATGGATTCCATGAAACATCTCTGAAGTCCTCCTGTTGAAGGCAGGGATTTGATCGCACTAAATTAACACTCAAAAATGCTGTGTGTGTGTGTGTGTGTGTGTGAGATGTGTGTGTGTGATGTGTGTGTATATGTGTGTGTGTGAGCGTGTGTGTGAGCATGTGTATGTGTATGTGTGTATGTGGTGATGATGATGATGAACATAAAAGGAAAACAAGAAAGAGAAGGCCGGAAGGTAGGAAAAGGCTGGGGATTGAGCCAAAGCAAATTCATATGCCAATGTGCTGACATAACAAGGCCTTGATCCATGCTCTGGTCTCTAGCACTCATTACTGTGAAAGAGCCCCTACAGAGAAGACAGTGGACAGTGTGAACCAGGGGGAACACAGATGGAGCCTTGGGTCAGGGATGTTACAAGTTCTCCATGTTAAAAGCCAGCATTCTAGGTTCAAGCTCGATTTAGGGACAAAATGAGTTGAGAATCCGTGACCATTTAACAAGGGAGGAGTTTGACTCTGTCCACACAGCAAGGCTATGCAACAAGGCTGCAGCGAGGGTTAATTCTCCTCATCCTGATGTGTCTATTCACTCAATCATCAGGGTACATAGGGACTTGTGGTGCAGGGGGCACCCACCAAGTCTGAGAGGCTCGGAGCCCACATGGCTTTGGCTGTCTGGAAAGCTGTGTCACAGAATCTGGGGCCAACCAGGTTTTGGCAAGGCAAGAATTTTCACTAGAGAATCTGGCATTGAGGGAAGTTGTATAGGGGTTGTGTGTGGGGAAAACACTGTGTCAGGGCAAGGGCTGCTGCATCAGGGAACAGCTATTCTAGAGTTACTGAAATCATATACCCATGACTGAGAAGAGAGAAAGATCATCCCAAGACATCTCATGTGGAAGAGGCATACATTTTAGCTTAATGAAGAAAGGCCCTTTAGTGTGGGAGCTGTACAGCACATGTAAAAAATGATTTATGAACCAGGAGCCCCAGTCAGACACTCCAAATAGACATTGGGACACAAGGTGCCCTGGAGTCAAGTGGCAGGGAGAAAATTCAGGTGGCATCAATGACTGACAGGTAAGCTTCACTAGCACAAGAGAGACAACCTGCCCTCTGAAGCTTTAGACAAATCAATCATCAGATGTTGTTTATGTGATGTAGGCAAATGCTCAGAAAGGTCTCTTTCCTAGGGCTAAAGTCAGAGTACTCACGCACCCAGGTGAGTGTTCATCATCTTCGCACAGTATTTGCACATGGCCTCCAGGTCATTCAGCTGTCCTTGAAGAAATGAAATCTGAGCTTCTAATTCTTCTTCCTAAAATAAAACCACCAAGTTATTCAAATAAAAACAAAACTAAAAAATAAAACTCCCAACATGTCCAAACAGGTTGGAACACTGTAAAGAGACAACATAATCTGATTTTGGTCTATGGTAGAAATCTGTCAGAAGGAGGTAGGGAAAAAGAGCAGGCCTAGTCTGTGAATTTTATAATTTAGTGTTGGTTTCATATACTCAACCAATATTAAGCAATAAAATTGAGAAAAAAATTGCTTAATAAATATTCAATGAATTTCACAAACAGCTTCATGCTCACTGGAGGCAGGTTATTTATGAATTATGTTTTTGCTAGTGAGAGGCAGGTGTAGGAAATGAAATCCCAAGAATCTACAAGAAGATGATAAGGAAGATCTCTTAAAAATGCTGAATGCTCCCAAAGTACTAAAATCACTTTGATTTTTATTCGAGAACACACTTAAGGGCCCATAAAACAAGCCATATATATCCTTTGTGCCACAAAATGAGAGAGAATAATGCAGGGATAAATATTTTAGAGACAATTTGGAGGTAAACACATTAAGAACTAAATAAAATTATTTGGAGAGTATATAACGTATTTGGAGAAGGTAACTAATAATAGGCAATTTTTTTTTAAAATTTCATTTTTTTGAAACTGGATTTATTTTTTTACATGAGTTCTAATTCTATATTTTTTAAAGAAAAATTTATAGCTGAAAGTTGCCCAGTTGCCCTAAAAAATCTGTTCTAGTTCTGGGCACAGTATGTTGCAAATGGGAGGGCCTTAACAGAACAGAAATAGCTTAGGACTATAAAAAGAACCGGTCAAGTAGCAGACTGCATATCTGTTGTCCCAGGTCTAAGACTCATCATCAGGCTGGTCACAGCCACTTATGTTAGCTCACAAAGTCCACCCTGGCAGGTACAGGCTAAGATCTTCTTGGGCTGTAGGGCATGCACACTAAAGCATTATGGATCCTTTAGTTCTAGAAGGATTTCCCACAGAAGAATACTAACTAGACTCAGAAGCTTACAGACATTTCCTTAAGAGAAATAAATGCAAGATGCTCGTGGCATTTGCTGAAGGCTAGGTTTGTAAAAATAGAGACTATTGGTGGGGCAGCAAGAGGGATGGGGAGGAGCTGCCTTATAATTTCAGATGCTGGGCTTCTTGGATGTCTACGATCTCTTTGTATAGTTAATGAGAAAGAAAAATCAAACTAGTAAAGCAAATTTTTTTCCTTTGGGGGATTGGTGCAGTTTACTTTAAGAATGGATTTGTATAATTTAATGGCTGGAAAGGTGACTTATAATAGGTGTTTTTCATTTTAGCAACCCAGATGTTCCAGGGCTGAAAAGCTCTGCTTTTATCTGCTGGTACCTCTAG
This sequence comes from Bettongia penicillata ogilbyi, assembly GCA_023548195.1. Classification (NCBI taxonomy): domain Eukaryota; kingdom Metazoa; phylum Chordata; class Mammalia; order Diprotodontia; family Potoroidae; genus Bettongia; species Bettongia penicillata. Next base: position 3,523,238 of record JAJHZJ010000718.1, read on the forward strand.
AAAATGGTGCCTTAGGAACTTACATCAAAAATGTTTTTGAGAGAAAATGGGCACAGCTGCAATTTTAGAAATGAATTTTTGCAGAAAAATCCATTGAAGGCTGGGCTTTCTTTGTCACAAAATATCCCAATGTCTTCTACAGACTGAATTCACATTGAGGCAGATAGCTACACCACTGGGGAGGAGAGGTACAGGTTTTCAAAATGATTTTATGGCTTTAGCCCCTTCTTTTGCCTATTTGTCATAGGGCCAGGGACGTATACACTGGAAACAATGGCAGAAAAAGGGCTCCTAAGACATTGGAAGGTTATGGAACTTGGGCTCTAAAAAGAATAGTAGTGATCATGGTAATAGCTATTTATATAGTGCTCTTTATACATTTATGTAGGGTTTTAAGGTTTGTGACACATTTTATACATACTATTTCATTTGAGCCTCAAGATATCACCCCTGGAAGGTAGGTGCTTCCTTATTCTCATTTTACAGGAAAAGCAAAATCCACTGAGGCTGTGAAATGAAATCCCATTGGTCCCACAGTGTTCCTGTGAGAACAAAATCAGTCAGGACACATACAAATGCTTTGCAGTCTCTAAGAGGCAATAAGAACATGAGCAATTGTTACTAGTGACAGTGGAATGTCGGACATGAGTTCCCAAGACCTGCTGTCTATCTGCTTTGATCCCTCAGAATTGATTTGTTGATGCTGCTTGGCTAGGTATAGGAAGTACCTTCATGAAATAAAATAAGATGCAGGAGATACCCTCACTGAGCTTACAGTATAGTTCTGGGGAGATTCCTGGCATAAAAATTCTCCCCCATGAAGATCAACAAGTCCTCTACCTCTAGGAGCCCCAGAGAGAACACCCACAGTCGTACAAAAAGCATTTACTGAGTGCCTACAACACACCCTGAACTTGGTGCCCAGGGTCCCTGCCCCTATGCAGATTACATTCTGTTGAGGGAAAGCAAAGATACACAGAAAAGGGAAATACACACACACACATGTATATTTGTAGGTATGTATATTTATACACACATGTGTATATACATATCAATTTTTATACAAATATGACATACATGTATGAAGTAGTTATATATGTATGTATATGTGCATATATAATATGCACACACTCATATACGTAGATAGAGAGTAATTTCCAGGCAAAGGGCACTAGCACAGGGAAAATCAGGGCAGATTTCCTGTAGGAGGAGGTCCTTGTGCTGAACTCTGCAGGAAGTCAAGGGTTCTGCCTGGCACAGGAGAACAGGCTGACTTGGAGGAGGAAGTGCATTACAGGTGTGGGGGAGCGCCTGCCCAAAGATGGGAAGAAGGCAGGCAAAGTGACATGGAAGGAGAAGAGCAAGCAGCCAGCCCAAGCTTGGCTGGAACATGATGTCATGGAAAAATGGAGGCATTTGTATTTTGCCTGTTAGGGACGAGGGAAGCACTGGAGCCTCCTGGGCAGAAAAGACATGCCACTAGACCCATGGCTTTGGAAGTAGCAAGATGACCTCAGTGGAGGTTGGACTGGAGAGCGTTGAGGGATCACAGCCTGCTTTTTCAGGGGGAGAATCAAAAATGGCTCCATGGAATAATTGCTAGTGCTCACATAGCACAATAAGGTTGGTCAGGTACTTTGCACATATCGCAGGGTGCTAGTCTTCTCATTTTATAGCTGAGGAGACTGGAGATAAGAGCCACCGAGCAGTGGCTCTACAAACAGTAAGTCAGTGTCTGAGGCAGGATTTGAAGGCAGGCTTTTCCTGATCCTAACTCCAGTCCTATTTCCACTCTAACCATTTGGCCACCCAGCTGGTTAATGGAGTAGGCCTGGAAGAAAGAAGGGATCTCAACAGAGAGAGATAGGAAGAAATGGGAAACAGGCTCATTCCAGGAACAGAGGAAAGCTGAAATACGGGAATGGTGAGGAGTCTGTCAACAGGAAACCACAACTTCACGAAGTCCAATTTGGCTAAAATGTGGGACAAAATTGTAAGATAAAACCAGAAGGGCAGCTTAGAGTCAGGCTGGTGCAAAAGTGGGGCCCATTTCAGGAATTTGTGTGTAAAGTAGCATTTCTCAGCTTTTAAGAATTCCTACATTCTTGTGGATGGGCAAAGGTATCAGATTGGAAATCACAAAACCTAATTTCAAATCCTGGCTCCTATACTTAGTGCCCATGTGACACTAAGCAAGTTACCCCATTTTAATACGAAGGGTTGGACTTGATAAGTTCCGAAGCCCTAAAATCCATGACCGTCTGATTTAAGTTTTCAAATATTGCCAGGACTAATAAGTGTGAATTGGACTTCAGATCATTCAACAGTGCATTAACTCTCCTTTCACCTCTCACTGCTATACACTGAAAATAAGTCAAAGAATTGTAGGTGTTATAGCTAGCAAGGACTTTGAAGAACTAGTCCAACATGCTTATTTTGCAGATGAGGAAGATGAGTCCCCAGAGAGAAGTGAAGTGACTTCCCGAGGCTGCAAAATAAACTGAAAGTATGGCCAAGACTTAGACTCAGTATTTTCATTGTCCATTCAAAACTAATTCTATCACATGCTGTCTTGTCACTAAAATTTGAGACCTGTAGCTTTGTTTCCTTTACTCCAAAAAGAATGTTGAAAGCAATGAACATTTAATTCATTCTTTTCATCAAGTCAATCTTACAAATATAACATTATAAAAACCGAATGCTTAGCTAATTGCTCTGACGTATGAAAATAACCAGTTCGGGTTGGATGCCTAAAACACGAAAATTTAACTCAGAAGCTAAAGCATGTCAGTAATTCAGGGTCATATTCTAAAACTGACTTTAAACCAATTATTTCATTAACATGATTGTGAGCATTTTCTAAAAATAAAAGATAAGGCAATTAGTGATATTTATTCTTATGTATAAATTTGCTCATTCATCTTTGATATCTAGCCAGAGCAGAGGAGCTTTAAAGTACCAGTTGATACAATTTCTCTTTAGAAACATGTTTTCTAGTTTCATATTTTAGCACATGGTATAGGTGAGCATGATGCTATCATTGAAGAGAAAGTTTAGGCGTTCAACTATTAAAATGGGTGTTTAATATCTGTGATTTTAATCTATTCAGATTAGGGTTATTGGGATTTGACTTCTCAAATGGAATGACCATGTTGTCTATTCTTTGGCATATTAAAGAATATGGATATAGGAAGCAAAAGAATTGATGAGCTTCTCAAGAAGCCCATGGAATGTGCTATTTTCCCCTCTCTGTTTCTTGAAGACAATCAAACTGGAAGACAGGAACCTTGCAGTAGTTGACCTGGGATTTCTGAAATCCCAGAGGTTGGACATATTATATCTCTACTTGGAGACATATTTAAAATATTTTCATTTAAGAATTTTTTTCTCAAATCACTTGGCATCAGTTATTCCTACTGGTCTCTTTATTTTTCCTATTGTGACACAGATTGGTGTGACTTACGGTAGAAAATTCTGAAGTTTTGTCTGGGGGATAAAGTGTGATGTGTGACTGGGAGGAAAGAAGATTAATTCCCAAAGGAAAGTCTCATTTCCAGTGCAATTAAACACACAAAATACAAGAGACAGAGATAGAGAGATAAACAGAGACAGACAAACACGCACAAACACGCACACACACTAGAGAGAGAGAGGAGAGAGAGAGAGAGAGAGAGACAGACAGACAGACAGAGACAAGGCTTAGAATAAGCCTATTCAGCTGGCCCCATCGCCAGCATAAGGAGGGCCTTCAAAAGGTACCAGCGACTGGCTAGAGTCTCCATCACCTTTTTCTTGACTTCTCTCTCTTAGTCTGACTCCTTCATGGAAAAGTTTGGGTGAGACACAATGCTACAAAGGAACAGGTCTTCTCCCTGCTGAGGCCTACCAATTCTCTGCCTATGTTGTGTTGGTGTTTTCCATTTTAGATGAAAAGACTGGAGACCCATCCTGTGTGAGTTTTTTAAGGTTTCAGGAGCAATGTCTTGGCATCTCTGTGACCCAATGTCTTATCTTTGAAGTCAGCCCAGCATGGTTGCCCTGAAGAACCTTTGGAACTTATCTGAGGGGCAGCTGAGACAATGACTCCTTCAATGGCAATGTTACATTGAGATGTGACCTTGTTGAGACCAAAGTCATGTAGGAATTTAGCTAAAAGTGAATCCTCTCTGCCAAGAGCTGGAGGTGGTTATAGGGGAGAGTGTGCTCCAGGGCAATGGGGGGAAATGTTTGAACTTTTGTTCTGGAGTTTATCTTGGAAGTAAATATTCTTTTATAAAAGCTAATAGACATTAAACAGTTAAATGGAATCAGTGTAGTATTTCCTGGCACCTAATGGTGGGAGGTCAGGGTAACATGAATGGAAAAAGGTTCAAGTTAATAGAATTAGCAAAAGACCCTGAGTGCCTCAGGGCATCCCTAGAATCCTGAGGGATAGATACAGAGGCCCAGCTCTGGAAGTGAGCCCGAGCATACTCACGACACTGGCAAAAACTATAGGGCAATGTTTAGACACTGCCAGATAATGTAAAATGAGTTGGGGGCAGCTAGGTGGTACAGTGCACAGAGTGCCAGCCCTGGAGACAGAAGGACCTGAGTTCAAATCTGATCTCAGACACTTACTATGTACCCCTGGGTGAGTCACTTAGCCCTATTTGCCTCAGTTTCCTCATTTGTAAAATGAACTGGAGAAAGAAATGGCAAATCACTCCAATATCTTTGCCAAGAAAACCCCAAATGGGGTCACAAAGAGTCAGACACAACCAAAACAACTTAACAAAAATAACAGATACTGGAAAGATCACTGGACTTACCATGACTGAAACAACCAAACAAAATGTATATAGTTAACGCCTGGAAAAAGACTCTACAATGGTAAATGATGCAATAGTGGATGAATTTTTATTTAAAGCATGCAATATGCACGATACAATATTATTTATTCTGGAGGCTTCCAAACCACATTTTTTCATGTTATTTATCCAAAGGTTAATTCTTTCAGCTCTAATCTGATCTTCAGCAGGCACCAGATGTTGGCAACCAGGATAACAACATTTTGGAGCCTTTGGTGTGCACAATTAGGTAGATTTTATGTAATTCTAAAACCTGCTCTGCGCGGTAGCTGCAGAATGGAAAGGACACAGCAGGGGAGTCTACAGCTGGACTTTGTCCCTTATTAGTTGGGCGACATTGGGAGAAATCGCTTCCTATCTCTGAAGTTTAATTTCTTTGGCTATAAAATACAAGTAATGCATCAGGGCACTGTCTACCTCACAGGGTGGCTGGGAAGAAAGTGCTTTGTAATACACAAAGAGGAGCCATTATGGCCTTGAACTGCTTTGGAACGCTCCAAATCTTGGGGCTTAAAAAAATTTCTGTACAATTCTTTCAGAAGCCAAATGAATATGAATAAAAACCACAAAGCCACTTTTATGGCTAATCACTGGAGAACTTTTCAGTGTTGTTATACACGTGTCCCAGGTTTATGCGGTGTCCTCTGATACTTTCTCAGCAAGTATAGTGTAGCAGATTCAGCTCATAGTAAACTTTAATTTTTACATCTGAGGAAGGGAAAGAGGATTAGCCTGAATTTTTTCCTGCTGTCACAGAATCTTAAGGTTGGACAGGACCTTTGTAGTTATCTATCCATTTAGTCAAGCTGCTATGGCCCTTCCCACATCCCTGAGAGGCAGGCAGGCGGGTGGGGCAGCCTCCTATGACAGGTTACTCCTCACTTTCTGAGGCAATCCACCCCATTTTTAGACAGTTCTGACTGTTAGGAAGTTTTCTCCCTCTCCAGTGGCCTCTCCACTCTCCCCACCCTCCAAACACAGGTAGCTGAGCTCTCTTGTATGAGGTATCCCTTCAAATGTTTGTGATATCTCTCTCTCTCTCTCTCTGAGTTTTCCCTTCTATCAATCAAACAATCAATATTTATGACCTACTATGTGCTAGGTGCTACTGTGTTAAGCGCTGGGGATAAAAAAGGCAAAAGATAGCCCCTACTGTCAAGGAACTTACCATCTAAAGCAAGAGAGAACACACAAACAAGTACAGGCTAAACCTCCCTAGATCCCTTAACTAATCCTTAAGTGGAAGGAGGGAAGAAGGAAGGAAGGAAGGAAGGAGGGAAACATTTATTAAGTGCCTACTATGTGCGGCACTGTGGTAAGCATATGTCATGGTTTCTGGTCTCCTTCCATCTTGGCCGTATATTTTCTAGACACATTTGTTGATGTCTTCATGGCAATGTCCATGGTGTCCTTACCCTCACTGGCAGAAAACCTCATACTTTAGTGCTTTGGGTCATTTAATAAGTGACTTAATTTTGATAAGATTCAAAACAGCTCTGCCCTGAGCCAAAATACATCCAAAAATAGGTTAAGAACACACGTTTGTGAGGTTCTAAGCCATGCTGTTCTAGGAGTCTCCTTCTGGACTTCCTTTCCCCAAACTCACTTCCCCAGAGTGAGGGAAGGTGCTTTTCTGCAACCTTTGGTCTGGCTCCTGGCCTTTCTTCTAGAGAAGTCCTGCTGTCTCTGATAGTGGGGAGGGCTGCAGCCAGTGCACACCTGACCACTCAGAGCCAGGCAGAAAGGGACAGAGATGATAAGGAAGTGAGGACAGGCAAGCTCATCTTCTGGGCTCTATAGGAGAGGAAGGAGTTGGGGAGGAAGAACACTAGATCTAGAGTCAAAACGCGGTTTCAAATCTCAGCTGACCTTCACTTGCTATGTGGCTTTGAGTAATAAGCTGCTCATTGTCTCAGGGATTTAAGTTTCTTCATCTGTAAAATAAAGTTTTGGGCCTAGCTATCTCCAAGATCCCTTTCAACTCTAAAGTTCTCTGATGCTGAGATTCATGGTAAGTATGTATGACACAGATCTTTCAATTGGGATGTTTGTGAGATAACTCTGAGGCAAATCATTGGTGAAATGCTATTAAACTGGGGCAGCTGGGTGGTGCAGAGGACAGAGCACTGGTCCTAGAGTCCGGAAGACCTGAGTTCAAATCCAGCCTCAGACACTTTTCACCTAGCCCTCTTAGCCTCAGTTTCCTCATTTATATAATGGCAAGCCCCTCCAGTATCTTTTCCAAGAAAACCCCAAATGGGGTCACAAAGAGTTGGATGCGATTGAACAACAAAACAAAATTAAAATGACTGACGGAAAGTATAGAACGAGCAATAAGAAAACATCAGAGTGCTGGTTGAACCAAAACGCTATTTAGAGTCATCAGGAAGAGGGACTGCTCTAACTGACCAGACAGACGGTCGGCTTCCTTCTGTTTCTCCTCCTGCCCACCATGCCCTCTCCGGCCCCATCTAGTCTGGTGGGGCTGGCTTCCTTGTGCTCCCCTCACCTTGTTGTATTCCTTATGCCAAGACACTGCGCCTGTCTGGGCCTCTATTTCCTCCTCTGTAAAACAGAGAGGGTGGGATTAGATGATGCCAGGGGTCCCTCCCTTCCCCATGGACACTGCAGGACCTTGTCTCTCCTCACCTCTCCCTTTCCCTTCACGCAAATGCACCGATTTCAATGCTGGCTCTTGATAATCAAGTTGCTCATTTGATTGTTTTTCCTGGAAATCTTGAACTATTACTTGGAATATCTGGTTCTTTTCTACATTCTCCAACTTTTGAACTGTAGTGACAATTTATGTTCTGTTTTTTTAAGAAAAAATATAGAGATTTTCACTTCAAATTTTATTATTGCTTTATATCAAAGCAATAAGCATATATTAAATACTTACTATGTGCTGCCAAATTCTGTCATTTCATATTCTTCTCTCATTGCTATTTCATAAGTAAATTGGAAACTACCAAAATAAGAAGACTTGAAATACTACTATGCTTATAGCCCTTGAATAATCTAATTTCATCACTGATCACAACACCTTTCTGTTGTTTTTGATTCAGACTGAAGCAGGTGTGTGGTTTCAGCAGTTTTCTCAGTGAGTTTACTTCACAGTCCTTACACTAAGGTTGCTGCTGGGGGAATAGCTCTTTTATCCAGATTTTATTATAGGCAGGTATGTTCTGAAGGCTGGCCTCTCCCAGGCTTCTACTGTACAAGTAATGGACAGAGTTGTCTTTCTAACACGAGGGGTTTGTTTTTTCCCCTGCCCAGTGGGTATGGAGGTTCTCTTTGAAGAACAGTCTCCACAGGTCAGGCACTGAGCATCTGAACTCAAAAGACACCCAACTTAGAGACTGTAGGGACAGATGATCTATAGCAAATAGAAGACAGGAAAGAAGAAAGGGCTGGACTCAAGCAGATAGGAGAACCAGAAGTTGGAAACGGAGGAAACAGAAAGCGCTAAAAAGAAAAGGGAAGTAAAGAACTTAGATTTTCACCCTATGCTTTGTGTACACAAGGCCCCCAAATAAATATTAGTATACAAACTGGACTGATAAAAGTCAAAAATGAATAAAATAAGAAGAGATAAAACACAAATTGAAAGTTGAGAAACAAGGAAAAACACAAGAGAAACTTTTATTTAGGAGAAGTAAAATACGAGATATAATATTGCAGGTCATTTAGACAGGAGATGTTGAGTTTAAAAAATACTCAGCACCCACCCCCCTTCCCCCAAAGACTGACATGAAATCACAACTATCCTGTTTAATTAAAAACCACTAAATAAAACATTTCACGAAAAAGTAAATCATACACATACTCATTTGACAATTATCTGAGGGCTTGCTATCTCCTTGACTCTATTGTCTCCATTGTCTCTCGTAACTCATCTTCCAGAAAGACTGAAACAACTTGAAAACTCACTCCTTTCAGGCCCGGGACCCTTCCCTCCCTTGGACTGGAGACCGTAGACCTTGAAGAGCTCCTCACACAGCCTCCATTTAAGGAGGGGGCCCCCTCACTGCCACCTCATCAACTTCTACTCAGCTGCCACTTGGCTACCTACCCCCTCTCTTTTCAGTTTCTTTTTATATGTTTTCTGGGTGCTCCCTCCAGCTTCTTGAAGGCAGGGACTGTCTTTTTCCTTCTTTATATCCTCAGCAATCAGCACAGTGCCCAGCACAACATAGGCACTTAATAAATGCTTACTGACTGACCTACTAGGTACTATCTCAAGATAGTTTGTCCTAATGTTAGTGATCAAAGAGGAAAGAGCAAACCAAGAAGTCCTTCCAGGATGAAGGCTTGCCTTCCTGTATAACTCGAGTGAAGCCACAAAGGGCCTCATCCATCATTCTTCCCAATACAGAGAACATTGAAGGAGTCATGGAACTTTAGGACTGGAGGGGACCCAGAGAGCATTTAGTCCAACCTTATTTTATGGAAGAAGAAAAAGGCCAAGAGAAAATGAGTGACTTGTTTTCATTATCTAACTGGTTTGTCACCGAGTCAAACAATAGGCAAACTGTGAAGAAGCTTAGATGACCCTCAGTTCAGTCTCCTGTTTCAGAGGTGAGGAAACCCAGGTCCAGACAAGTTAAAGGACTTGCTCAGAGGTGTTCTGCTCACTGCACAACACTGCCTACCTCTCAGAGGCCTGGACTCCCACAGTGCTCTTTTTGTTAAAGAAAAAAAAAAACTTCCTTCAGCTGGTAGCTGTCCTCTAGACCTTTGGCTCAGTGGATGGTAAAGGGTGACACTTGTATCACCCCAGGAAGGAAGGGATTCTGAAACCAGTGGTGGAATGAGGATTAAACTGTGTACCTCGGCAGAAGTTCAACACACAAGAGTCAGTTTTGTGGGTCTTAACGTAGTGTAGCTTTAGTGCAGAGAGTGACCTTTGAGACTATCTAGTAATAGATTCTGGGATTAGAGATTTAGGGCAGCTAGGTATGCACTGGGGACCTGCATTCAGATCCAGCCCCCGACACTAGCTAAGGGACCCTGGACAGGTCACTTAACCTCCATCTACCTCAGTTTCCCCAAATGTAAAATGGGTGGTTAGCGTGAAATGAGAGAGCATTTAAGTGCTTAGTACAATGCCTAGCACCTAGTAGATGCTATATAAACTTTAGTTATTATTATCATTATTGTTAGGGCTGAAAGGGATCACACGTTTATGAGTAGCAAGAATAGGAATTTGTAATCTGGGAGTTTGGGGGGTTCATTTTTACTTACTGCTTATTTGTTCTTAACCTAATTTTTAACCTAACTTGCTTCTGGTTATCCAAGTAAGGGAAAAGAGCAGGTGTATGAACAATCCCAAATAACATGTCCCAGGTGAAAAAGCTACACATCAGAAATGAAAATAAAATCTTTTAACTGAAACCAGCCTAACATAGGCCAGGAAATCTGAACTAGATTATGGCATAACTGAGGTTCTGTAATGGGGGAAACACAAAGTCTTTCTTGAGTTAAGTTACTGACTTTGTTGTATGCAAAACTGCTGAGAGACACAGCCGTTTTTTGACTGCTATTAATGTTTTTATAAAAAATACAACCCTCCAGATTTAAGCATGAGTAGATACATGCTATCACTGTCATATAGAGTACTTACAGCCCTACCTTGATACTGTAAACAAAAGCATTTGTGAATTAATTTCATTTTCTAATTCTGTCTTCAGGAAAAAAAATAGCTTCCTATTTTGTAAAGATGTGCGTATACGGACTCATTTTGCAGTTTTCATAGGGAAACATCCCCATCTTTTGGACTTTTAGGATATTGCCACCATGCTATGTTTTTGGCAAATAACTCTGAAGTGTTGTAAACTTCAGTTAGCCAAAATGCTGTATTCAACAATTGTGCTGGTTAGCTGGGGTTCTACTGAGATACAGTCTCCATGCGTCTGGTTTCTTTCAAGATTCAGTTCAAGCACTTCTTTAGGAAGATTTTTTTGGTTCCCCACTGCTAGCGTCTTACCTCTTAGGTGACCATTCATTTACTCTGCATATGTCAGCATGTAGAGAATTGTTTCCCCGTTAGAATGTGAGCTCCTTGCTAGAAGGGACCTTTGTAGCCTGAGCACTTAGCCCAGTACCTGGCCCAAAGTAAAAGCTTAAAAAATACTTGTGAACTGACTAACTGACCTATGGCTATAGTTATAAACAACTCTATTTGAGCCAGGATACTTTCTGTTGTTATCTTTCTAATGTCCAGTTGCACAAATCTGTGAGTGAGGTGGACAGGATAAGGGGGAAGTCTACATCAGGGAAACAGTCGTTGGCCATGCAAAACAAGTCTCATGTTGGATTAAACCTGTGACCCTGACTTAGGAGTATGCTTTACATGACAAACCTAGAGTCCTAATCATGGAGGCAAGGCACTGCAATGACATCAAAGCCAAGGACAAACACTTGGGGCGGGGGCATTATTGAACATGAAAGGTATTTCCAACCAGACTTTGTAAGGAGGTAGTTGTTCTAACGTGGTCAAATCCAAAACTTAAAGAAGGGAAGAAGATGATGTCTCCATGATTTTTCTAGTTCCACTCTCTCTAGTCTCAGATTTCCAATCTCTTGGGGAGCCTCTGCCACTGGGTATCCTTCCAGAACCCCAAACTCAACATATTTCACATCAAACTTGCTATTTCCTCCTGAAGACGCAGCCCTCTCCCTTACTTCTCTATGTTTTGGAGTCCAGATACCACAGAAGCACTGTATAACATTTCTAACAAGCGGTCAGCATGTGCTAGATAATAACTGACTGCTGGGTTGGACTGACCTTGCATTTCGAGGTGGCCAGGCTGCTTTGGAACAGCTTGAATCATTCTCTCAAAGTCAAAGCCAAAGTCTCGGTCTCTGTAACCTTCACCCACTGCTTCCACATTAGTGAGATTCATTCCAAAACTTATAACCACAGTACCACAAAAGCCCACCATTTAAAAGACGGTAAAATTGAGGTCCAGGGAGATACTGATCTCTCTGATTAGATATAATAGTTAACATTTGCATAGTGCTTATTGTATGCCAAAACCTGTGATAAGTGCTTTATAAATGTCATCTCCTTTGATCCTCATAACAGCCCTGGGAGGGAGATGCTAATTATAATCCCATTTTACAGATGGAGGAACTGAGGCAGGGAGAGGTTAAAGTGACCTGCCCAGGGTCATACAGGTAATAAGTGTCTGAGAACAAATTTGAACCATGTCTCCTTGAATTCAGACTCAGCGCTCTATTCACTGAGCCACTGAGATGCTCCTAAGAGAACGAGTGACTTACCCAAGGTCATACAACTACTGAGTAGCACCAGCAGGGCAAAAATTCAAGTCCTCTGACTCCTTGGCTCAGTGTTTTCCACCACTTTGTACTACTACCCTTCACAATCATTAAAGAAATATTCAGATCTAGCATGAATGTAAAAAAAAATTTACAATGAATTCCTCAGAAGACAAAATTAGTTGGGAGGAGAAACCCTCACTCTAAAAGAAACTCTCTAACAAAGAAAGGTAACATATTTCATAACCATTTGATTATTTTCCCAGCAGGAATGAAAGAAAAGCTCTCTGTCTTGGTTATCACCCTTTCAAAAATCAAAGTACTGACTTCTCTTTTCCCTGGTATAATTATAAGAGTAGTGAAAGTTAGATATATTTTTACTTTTAATCATTATGTGGAAACATCTACAAATTCTTTAGAATCCTGTGTTGGAACAAAGGAAGGGCTCTGCTGCTCCACCTTTCATGCACCCATTTATACACCATACACAACAGGATTGAGGGTTATGTATCCTGAGCCTATCCCTTTCACTAAATCCCGAATCTGTTCAGTAAGACAGATAACAAAAAATCTTAGTCCTAAGGGAGATAGATTAGGGAGGCTGATTTCAGACAAACAAAAACACCCAGCCCTACAAAACACGTTTGCCCTGGGCACTAAGCAGACATATTAATATCCTTATTGCCCATTTGGGCGGCATTCAATTTTTCATTTTACCTGAAGTTATATTTAAGAGAGTCATATATTTGAGCATTATTATACGGTTGGTGCGTTACTGATTTAATTTTTATTTTTCTCAAGTGTTCATTTAAAAAGCATTGTTCTTGACACTTTATGTAATATTTGTATGTATGTCTCATAAATGAATGGATAATATTTGCATTTTAAGCATGGAACAAACCAAATCCACTCACTACGCTGGCAGAATCTGTATTTGGGGATACAGTGTATCTAAAGGAAGATGATAGCATGTCCTCCTTCCTTGAGTTTTCCTAACTGTAGGATTATTCTGCAAGTCAGCCTTCTAGTTTGGGGCTAAGGATTAGTGATGGAGTTTGTTATATACTTCCCTGATGTGGGGCTCCCCAGAGGGTGGCTGGGTAGAAGGCTGCACATCAGACAGGTATCCTTGTTTAAGGTAAAGCTGTCTTTATTTGCTGTCTTTATTTATTAGCTGTCTTTGATTCAACAAGCCTTCTCCAATCTGGCCCCTTGCCTCCACTTGGCAGCTGCTTGCTCTAGCTTAAGCCTTGTCGCCTCTCCTGCTTTTCCTTCCTCCATGCTGCCCATGTCAACCTCTTCTTCCCCACAATCTCCCTAATACACCATTCTGGTCACTTATTCTGCAGCTCAAAATGCTTTAGTGGCTTTGTAATGCCTATTAAATAAAGTACAAACCATTTACCTGGATACAAGACTTTTAGGAATCCAGCTTCAATGTACTTTTTTAGCCTTCCTTTTTGACCAAAAGGGACTAATCTCCAACTCCTTTTTTCATTCTTCCCTCCTCTGATTCTCTGCCTGGAATGAACTTCCCTACTGCATCTTTTGGTCAAAATCCTTCCCTTCCCTCAAGGTTGGTACTCCCTCTAAGAATCTAAGAATCCTCTGATACCATAAGTGATCTCCCACGTTCTTCAGCTTTCTCATAGATCTTCATATGGACCTTCTCTTGAGCTATCTAATTTTTATGATAGTTTTTGGTACATTTTCATCTCCTTGAAAGGTTATAAACTCTTGTAGGTCAAGGAGCATGAATAATTTGATCTTTGTATTTAGAGGGTCTAGCACAAGTGTACTCTGCACTTAGTAGGTACATGATCCTTACTGAATTCAATTGACTTCTGTTCTCAATTTGTAAGATCCTGATGTCATTTCTAATTTCTTTCTTTGGGCAACTTTTCAGAGGATGAGAAGGTTATGGCCCAAGTACTCCAGAGAGATTCTGCTCATACATAGAAGGTAATGATTGAGGACAGCATGCAGTGAACTCTGGTTTTCACAGTCAAGGCACCCTCTGATTGGACTATGTAAGGAGATGTGACACTTTAGTTCAGCTATGCAAGGAAAGGAAATAACTACAACCTCACTGAAGTCACAGGAACAAAGGGGAAAGAATCCTTGGAAAACACTTGGAAAACCCCAGAAGGTTAAGCAGGGTGGCCTGGTCTGTGAATCCAAGCCACAGGAGGGAGATTTCTCTTCCGGCCTAGCTTTTTCACCTTTATGTTTTTCAATTCAGCCACTAATTTCCTCTATTTGAGGCTGACAGGTTTTCTGTTCTGGTGGTTGAACGCATTGCACATTTCATTATGAGAATCATGTTTTATTACAAGGCACTAAAAGCTATTACACAATTTCTACCTCATGGCCTGCACCTTACAGATTAACTGTGGTTTTGATCAGTGACAGCCAATTCATTTTTGGGAGTTATTCCTTGGTTTGGATTGCAACAAATGTTTCACCCTCTGAAATTTTATATTCAATTTAAAAAATAAAATGGCATTTGAAAACATTTACTTGATATTTTCCATCATGTAAAAACAAATCCTCAATCGTTGAAAATGTAGAAGGAATTAAACACATGAAACTGCTTGTAGTTTCAGATAAAAAAGATTATTTATGATTGTGAATAGTTAATAAAGGATAATATCTAATAGGAATGAAAAAATAAAATTAGACAACCACATGTATGTACATGCATTTTGTTATCTTGACAAATAATAGAATTAAAAACAAGATAAAACTGACAAAATGAAATTGGGAGTTAAAAACAACAGTACAATGTTATAAACTATGAAGGTAAGTTCATCAAGCTCAGATGTATTAAATTCTAATGGTCACAGGAGGAGGAGGAGCTTTGGATGGAGTAGCTTTGACTTTGTTTTCTTCTGTTTGCATGCTTTGGTCCTCCTTGTCACCAAAGTAAGATTCAAGAGTCTAATTCTCTTTTCGATTTTTCCTCATTGCAGGAGGCATAAGAATCAAATAATATTCAAAGAAGACAGTCGGGAGAAATCATCCTAACGATAAGGAGTTAAAATTAGGGAAAGAAGTTGGAAGCTATATAACTTTCTACAGACAATATTAAGGCTGATCAGGGCAGTTTCTGAAAAGAAAACTTTTTTTCAGAAAAGAAATCCCTGGGATGTGTAATTCAAAAATTCTATCATTATCGCAAGCAAACAAGTTAAGCTTCTTCATTATTCAAGTTCACCACCACCAATAACTATCATATCATATTTAAAATAATTCTAGGAATAGCTATGCATATTTTTCCAACAGTGGTAGTGAGGGATAAAAAACTCAACATTAGTTAAATAGATTATTTAACAAAAGATTAGGGGGAAGAGCCAAGAAGGTGGAATAACAGCAAGGACTTTCTAGAGTGTTCCCGCCAAGTCCAGCCAAATATCTGTAAAAAATGGCTCTAAACAAATTCTGGAGATGTGGAACCCACAGAATGACAGAGTGAAGACAGCCTGGAAGGTCTCAGGGAAGTGTCTATCATGCCAGGAAGGGGTCAGGGCACAGTCCAGCGTGAGCCAGGCTGGCACAGACAGCATCTGAGCAGGCCTTGGGGAGACTGAATCTCTCACACCTGTGGTGGTTTCTAGACTTCATGACTCCAAAACATGGAAGATAAATTGGAAGGTCACTGGGAAAAGCCTGTGGGACCAGTGAACGAGAGTGGAGTGGTCCAACCCCAGTCTCAGGGCAGCTGAGGGGGGAGGGGACAAAGGAACTCCACATCCACAGCAGCAGCAGGCACAGAGACAGTGACTATTTCTGGAGCACTAGGCCCACAGATTGTGGGGGGATTGAGTGGCTGACAGTACACCCTCCAACCCCACTGGAAGCAGAGAACTACCTTGACAAAGGGCTAAAAAGTCAAACAAATGGCTGGGGAAATGAGCAAAAACCGAAAAAAGAATCAGACTACAGAATCTTACTTTGGTGACAAGGAAGACCAAGGCATGCGAACAGAAGAAACAAAGTCAAAGCTCCTCCATCCAAAACCTCCAAAAAAATATGAATTGGTCTCAGGACATGGAAGAGCTCAAAAAGGATTCTGAAAATCAAGTAAGAGAAGTAGAGTAAAAACTGGGAAGAGAAATGAGAATGATGCAATCATGAAAAATGAGTCAACTGCTTGCTAGAGGGGACCCAAAAAAATGCTGAAGAAAATAACGCTTTAAAAAATAGACTAACTCAAATGGCAAAGGAGATCCAAAAAGCCAATGAGGAGAAGAATGATCTAAAAAAGCAGAAATGGCCATATGGAAAGGGAGATCCAAAAGTTCATTGATGAAAATAATTCCTTAAAGATTAGAATGGGACAGATGGAAGCTAATGACCTTATGAAAAATCAAGAAATTATAAAACAAAACCAAAGGAATGAAAAAATAGCAGACAATGTGAAATATCTCACCGGAAAAACAACTGACCTGGAAAATAGATCCAGGAGAGACAATTTAAAAATTATGGGACTACCTGAAAGCCATGATCAAAAAAAGAGCCTAGACATCATCTTTCAAGAAATTATCAAGGAAAACTGCCCTGATATTCTAGAACCTGAGGGTAAAATAAATATTGAAAGAATCTACTGATTAGCTCCTGAAAGAGTTCCCCAAAGAAAAATTCCTAGGAATATTGTAGCCAAATTCCAGAGTCCTCCGGTTCAAGGAGAAAATATCACAGGCAGCCAGAAGGAAACAATTTAAGTATTGTGGAAATAAATCAGGATAACACAAGATCTAGCAGCTTCTACATTAAGGGATCGAAAGGCTTAGAATATGATATTCCAGAAGTTACAGGAGCTAGGTAGGGTTAAAACCAAGAATCACTTGCCCAGCAAAACTGAGTATAATACTTCAGGGGAAAAAATGGTCATTCAGTGAAATAGAGGACTTTCAAGTATTCTTGATGAAAAGACCAGAGTTCAATAGAAAATCTGACTTTCAAACACAAGAATCAAGAGAAGCATGGAAAGGTAAACAGGAAAGAGAAAGCATAAAGGACTTGCTAAAGTTGAACTGTTTACATTCCTACATGAAAAGATAATATTTGTAACTCTTGAGACTTTTCTCAGTATTTGGGTGGTTGGAGGGATCATATACACATATATAGACAGAGGGCACAGGATGAGTTGAATAGGAAGGGATGATATCTAAAAAAATAAAATTAAGGGGTGAGAGAGGAATTTATTGGGAGGAGAAAGACAGAAATGGAATAGGGAAAATTATCTCTCATAAAAGAGGTGAGAAAAAGCATTTTCAGTGGAGGGAAAAAGGGGATAGGTGAGAGGGAAAAAGTGAACCTTACTCTCATCACATTTGGCTTAAGGAAGGAATAACATGCACACTCAATTTGGCATGAAATCTATCTTACAGTATAGGAAAGTAGGAGAGAAGAGGATAAGTGGGGGTATGGGAGGATGATAGAAGGGACGGCAAATGGAAGGAGGGGGTAATTAGAAGTAAGCACTTTTGAGGAGCAACTAGGTCAAAAGAGAATAGAATAAATGGGGGGCATGATAGGATGGAGGGAAATATAGTTAGTCTTTCACAACATCACTTTTATGGAAGTCTTTTGCATAACTACACATGTATAACCTATACTGAATTGTTTGCCTTCTCATTGGGGATGGGTTGGGAGGGAGGAAGGGAGAGAAGTTGGAACTCAAAGTTTCAAAAACGAATGTTAAAAATTGTTTTTACATGCAACTGGGAAATAAGAAATACAGGTAATGGGGTATAGAAGTCTATCATGCCCTATGAGAAAACAGAGGATAAGGGAAGGGAGAGGGGTGATAGAAGGGAGGGCAGATTGGGGCAAGGGGTAATCAGAATGATGGTGTCTTGGGGTGGGGGTAGGGGTGAGATTGGGAGAAAATTTGGAACTCAAAATTTTGTGGAAATGAATGTTGAAAACTAAAAATAAATAAATAACTTTTTTAAAAAATTAAAAAAATGAACAAAAGATTGCTGCTTGTTTCTATAATCACTATTTACTCATATCTAAATAAAAACATCTATGTAAAGCATTTGTTAAATGTTTACTAGGTATCAAGTACTGTGCTAAATATAAGCAAGCAGATGGTTCCTACCCTCAAGGAACTTCCATTATCCTGGGAGCAGATAACCCATAACAGCAAGTGAGGAAGGCATGAGAGCTAGTGGTATATGTGGAGACAGCCTGGAAGTTTGGTGGAGGCCTAGGTCCCACAGGTGGTAGCTTGGAATTATATGTCACTTTTAAAAGCAGTTGAAAATCTTTAGTAAGCAAATGTATCTCTATAGATGTCTCTATAAAGTTCAAACTTGAAAGGTCAATTCTTACAACATGCCTCCGGTTAGTGAAGTATATAAACAGGACTTGCAGGGGGCAAAAGGCATCTTGACTCATATTTCCATGTTGGCCCCAAAGAGCAATTATTCACTCAACAAAACCGTTCTCATTTATGCTGGATAGGGCTCTGTGCTGGGCGTACATGCTCTCATATCATTCAGAAAGGGAGATAAAGGGGAGGGGCCAGGATGGTGGAGTAGAAAGACTCATGTATGCTAGCTCCAAACCCACAGCCCATAAATTTCCTGTAAAAAAATCTCCCCATGGATTCTGGAGCAGTGCAGGCCACGCAGGAACACAGTAGAGATTTCCATTCCAGAGAGCCCTGAAAAACCGACCCCAAAGGTCCGTCATGCTCCAGACAGTGGAGCCCACCCCTGCGCTGCCCTGGCCCCGGCCCCAGAGGAGCAGATCCGAGCAGGCTTCAGGGACGGAATCTCCGGTGGCCGTGAAGGTCCCTCCACCCACAGGCGTTCCAGGTCAGTGAGAGAGACTTCTGGGCTGGCCAAGAGGGGAGCAGGGTGTCTCCGTGACTCAGGCCCCCTTGGAGGGCAGTGGCAGAGGCAGCGGTAGAGGCAGCAGCGACCCGGGACTCCCAGAGCAGGCAGGAGCTCAGGGCCATTACCAAAGGTCTCCGCATAAACCCCCAGAGGGAACTGAGCCTGGGAGGCAGCCCTGCCCCCACCCCAGCACCAGAACTTAAGCTCACATTGAATAGCAGCCCTACCCGCTGCAGAAAGCCGTGAGGCTGGGGAGCAGCATTTGAATTTCAGACCCCAAGCACTGGCTGGGCAGATCTAAGCAGGGGTGGGGAGGAATCTCAGAAGTCAAGTAACTGGCTGGGAAAATGCCCAGAAAAGGGAAGAAAAATAAGACCATAGAAGGCTAGTTTCTTGGGGAACAGATGTTTCCACCTTTCTCTGATGAGGAAGTACAATGCTTGCCATCAGGGAAAGACTTGGAGGTTGGGGCCTCTCTATCCCAGACATCCGAGGTGGATGTCTGGTGGGCTCAGGCCATGGAAGAACTCAAAAAGGATTTTGAAAATCAAGTTAGACAGGTGGAGGAAAAACTGGGAAGAGAAATGAGAGAGATGCAAGAAAAGTATGAAAAACGGTTCAATACCTTGGTAAAGGAGACCCAAAAAAATGCTGAAGAAAATAACACCTTGAAAAATAGGCTAACTCAATTGGCAAAAGAGGTTCAAAAAGCCAATGAGGAGAAGAATGCTTTCAAAAGCAGAATTAGCCAAATGGAAAAAGAGGTTCAAAAGCTCACTGAAGAAAATAGTTCTCTCAATATTAGAATGGAACAGATGGAGGCTAAGGATTTTCTGAGAAACCAAGAAATCACCAAACAAAACCAAAAGAATGAAAAAATGGAAGAGAATGTGAAATATCTCATGGGAAAAACAACTGACCTGGAAAATAGATCCAGGAGAGACAATTTAAAAATTTTGGGACTACCTGAAAGCCATGATCAAAAAAAGAGCCTAGACATCATCTTCCATGAAATTATCAAGGAAAACTGCCCTGATATTCTAGAACCAGAGGGCAAAGTAAATATTGAAGTAATCCATCGATCACTGCCTGAAAGAGATCCAAAAAGAGAAACTCCTAGGAACATTGTGGCCAAATTCCAGAATTCCCAGGTCAAGGAGAAAATCTTGCAAGCAGCTAGAAAGAAACAATTCCAGTATTGTGGAAATACAATCAGGATAACACAAGATCTAGCAGCTTCTACATTAAGGGACTGAAGGGCGTGGAATAGGATATTCCAGAAGTCAAAGGAACTAGGACTCAAACCAAGAATCACCTACCCAGAAAAATTGAGTATAATACTTCAGGGGAAAACATGGTCTTTCAATGAAACAGAGGACTTTCAAGCATTCTTGATGAAAAGACCAGAGCTGAAAAGAAAATTTGATTTTCAAACACAAGAATGAGAAGCATGAAAAAGTAAACAGCAAAGAGATGTCATAAGGGACTTACCAAAGGTGAACTGTTTACATTCCTACATGGAAAGACAATATTTGTAACTCTTAAAACTTTTTAGTATCTGGGTAGTTGGTGGGACCACACACACACACACACGCACGCACACATGCATACACACATGTACACACATGCATGCACACACATACAGAGAGCACAGAGTGAATTGAATAGGATGGGACCATATCTTAAAAGAAATTAGGGTAAACGGTAAGAGAGAAATGTAGTGGGAGGAGAGAGGGTGAAATGGAATGGGGTAAATTATCTCTCATTCAAGAGGCAAGCAGGAGACTTTTTAGTGGAGGGAAAAAGAGGAGAGCTGAGAAAAAAACATGAAGTTTACCCTCATCACATTCGACTAAAGGAAGGAATAAAATGCACACTCATAGGTATGAAAACCTATCTTACAATACAGGAAAGTGGGGGAGAAGGAGATAAGCAGGGTGGGGACGATGATGGAAGGGAGGGCAAAGGGAGGAGGGAGCAATTTGAAGTCAACACTTGGGGAGGGACAGGATCAAAAGACAGAATAGAAACAATGGTGGGCAGGATAGGATGGAGGGAAATACAGTTAGAAATACACAACACAACTATTTTCGAAGTCATTTGCAAAATTACACAGATATGGCCTATATTGAATTGCCTGCCTTCCCAAAGGGAATGGGTGGGGAGGGAGGGATGGGGAGAATTTGGAACTCAAAGTTTTAGGAACAACTGTTGGGTATTGTTCTTGCTACTAGGAAATAAGAAATACAGTTAATGGGAAATAGAAAGTCATCTGGCCCTACAGGACAAAAGAGAAGATGGGGACAAGAGAAGGGAGGGATGATAGAAGAGAGGGCAGATTGGAGATAGGGAAAATTAGAATGCTTGGTGTATTGGGGTGGGGGGAGGGGATCAATGGGGAGAAAATTTGGAACCCAAAATTTTGTGAAAATGAATGTAAAAAGTTAAATAAATTTAAAAAAATAAAAAAAATAAATTAAAATAAGAAAGGGAGATAAGACACAAAACAACTGTAATACACAATATTTTGTGGCAAATGCATAAGACAAGTATAAAGTAACGACTTACATGTGTGCAGGGGGAAAACTGGTATTGACCGGGAGATGAGGGAAGATTTTATGGAAAGGGTGGCATTTAAGTTGGGCTTTAAAGGATGGACAAATCACTTTTCCTTCATGGGCTATAGATTCCTCATCTATAAAGTGAAAAGTTTGAGCTAAATGACCTCTACAGTCTCTAATGTCATATGGTTATAAGCATGTGGATGAAGAGCACTCTGGGAATGGGTTGTAAGTGCCTGATATTCTTAAGCCATGGGACAAGGGATTATTTCTCTACTTTCCTTGATGACCTCATCCTCCATGGATTTAAATACCATCTCTGCTGGTGATTTCTCAGTCTACTTTTCCTGCCCCAACTCTATGTTGACCTCCAATCTCATATCTCCAATTGCCTCGTGGACATTCAAACTGGATGCCCAGTAGATATCTTAAAATCATTATGTGTAAAACGGATCTTGTTATCTTTATTAAGCACTTACTGCATACAAGGCACCATGCTACCTTCTGAGAATACATATATAAAAGTGAGACAGCTCTTTCTTCTCAAAGGCTTTACATTCTCTAATGACTAAAGCAAGTTACCTTCTCAGTCAATCAGTCTTGGTTTCATTTTATCTAAAAAAAGAAAGTCCTTTGGACTAAAAACAAAATTTTTGTAAACTTAATGCTGGTATTATCCCCTGTTCCTTTAAGATGAGATACAGCCTTTTAATCTGAAATTAGAGAAAAGAAAGTGAATTTGAATAGAGCAAGTTGTAAATTTGTTTGAGTCCAATTCAACAGAGGAAATTGGGGCTGATGGGAAGAGGGCCAGATTTGAGTTCTGCCTCGGACAAATATTAACTCTGTGACTCTCAGCCTCCCTGTTTCTTTGTTTCCTCATCTGAAGAGTGAGGGAGTTGAACTCAGTGATTTCCAAGAACCTTTCCAGAGTTAAACCTGTGATCCAAAGTATAAAGTAGGGTCTAGTCTTGGATGATTTTGTTAGAAGGCAGGAGGCAGATAAAAGACCAGTAGAGAGTGATTTAAAGGAGAAAAAGGAGATGGGGAGGAAGCCACAGAGTGGAGAAAAGGAGTAGAACAGGGCAGCTGGAAACCATGATAATTCTTGTATGTGAATATTCTGCAGAGTTTGGCTTATCTTTGTTATTTGTGGTGGGGACACAAAAGACAGAGCTCCTTCACAACTTCTGGTGGCTTCACAGAACTGCCCCTTATGGGGAACTATGGTCATGGGGAGGAAATGTAGGCCATTCATGGCACAATTTTCAGCTGGCTACTGTACATATTTCTAATGGTTTCTAATTAATTAAAAAATATTGTTCATATTTTTCTGTCCACTGTCCAACAAAATCTGATATGCGACTTGGTTCCTAGTACCTTTTTTTGATGAAAATGATAATCTGGAGGGCAAACGAAGCATAAGACATAACTTTGTCAAGATGATTATTCTCCACAAATACCTTTTTATCTTTATAAAACTACTTTTTGTTTAAAGCCAAGGGGTTCATTTACTGTTATAAGTTCTTGCAGACCAATTTTCATGAAAAATATGTTTACTGAAACAAAGATGGGTGGAAAAAGATATTTATAAAAGATATTTATTTACTAAAGCCAAATTAAAATGTCATGGCAAACTAAGAAAGCTTTTAAGTAACACTCTCTTTGATAATCATGTTTCCTTGACGTGATGAACTGTAACAATGTGAATATGAGGGAATGTGATAGATGGTGGACCTTCCCAAGATTAACCAATGATCTGGCAGGCACAGTATAAACAAACACTTCTGCTATCTCCAAGGTGAATCTGACGTTGAGGACTAAAAAGGCCACATTTCAAGCATCTGAACTGAATTTGGCCTTAGATCACAATCTATTTGGAAAGAAGCTACACAAGCTGCTGAAATCTAGCCTCTTCTTTAACACTATTTGTTAAGATTAAGTATATTGAAGATACTCAAGTGTCAGCAACACGTATTTAAGTTCCATCTGACCGTGCTATTGATTAGAGATCGGTACATTGCAAGAAAATATCTGCAAACTGAAAAATTCTATATTTAAATATATTAAAAGTGTTAACATGCAGTTCAGTTCAACGGACCAATACCGAGTTCTATTATAATCAGTACTTGCCACATAATTTGAATTTTTGTGAGTCTAAAAGTGATGAATGAAGAAAAAATCAGATAATCAGTAACTGAAAGGCTGACCTAAAAACAGAACAGGCAGTCACCTACATGTTATGACATAAAACAGTCTGGAAAACAACAGCTAATAGCTAACATTTATATAGTACCTACAATGTGCTTGGCACTATGCTAAGCACTTTACAATTATTTATTCCCATTTTACAGATGAGTAAACTGAGACAAATGAGTTAAGTGACTTGGCCAGGGTCACACGGCTAGTAAGTGTCTGAGGCCAAATTTGAATTCAGGTTTTCTTGATTCCAGGCCCAGGGCTTTAACCACTGTGCCACCTAGCTACCCCTGGTCCACACTTACCACAGGAGTATGAAACTCCACTATCTGGAATTCCTTCCTTTGGACTGATGACTGAGTCTCATGACACTCCAGTCCCCTTCATGCACATCCAAGGAAAGCTGCACTAGCCTTCTGAAAGTTGCTCACATGTGGCTCACATGTGGCATTCCATTTCCAGCCTTGGGGCCTCTGTTCAGGCTCTGTCCCAGGCCTGACTGATTCCCTCAGGCACTAGTGCCTTCTCTGCAGATTGTCCAGGCACATGGTGTTTGACCTGACTAGAAAGCAAACTCCCTGAGGCAAGACTTATGTTCCTCTTCTCTGTGTCTCTCCAGCACACAGTACATATAACAATGCCTGGTAAATGCCTGTTGACTGACTGGATACAGAGAGAGGCAATCTGGAGCAGTGGACAGTCAGCAGGCCTGGGTCCTGGGCCCAGTGGGGAGGTCTGCGGCTGACAGTGATTCTCTCTGATCTTTACTTTCCTCATTTGTCAAATAGGGAAAACAAAGTTTGTGCAACCAACTTCCAGTTTAAAGCTGACAGGAATCTCAGAAATAGAAGGGAACTTAGGGAAATCTATACCGCAACAGTGTTAACAGATACTGGTACTATCAACAAACCGGTATCCACCGTGCACAGAGGCACTGTGGGGCCTCCCAACCAGGCCTGCCTTAACTGGTCTAAAAGCATCTCGTCAGAGAAGGGCAGCCCTGATGTCCAGAATGTGCGTCGGCATCTTCCACAAGCACTAATATTGGAAGTAAGGCTTAGCTCTGTTAGGTGGTCATAGACTTCCAACCCTTATTTCAGCTCTGAGATAGCATTATACCATCAGTACTAGGAATGCCAGAGAGGGATTAAGTCACCAGTTTGCAGTCACTCAGGAGGTCTTCCATCACTCAGCAGAGAATGCCCTCAGTTCAAATGAATAAACCTACATGGCCTCCATCCACACCCACTGCAGCCTCTTGGTGAGATCACAACATGACCTGTGCAGCTTTATAAACTGGAGAAAGCTCATCAAGTGTGGCCTCTCCCAAATGCAAACTTCTCTCAGAAAGGATAACACAGAAAGCTATTAGTGAATATTATTGTCATTCACATTTTAAAGTGAATTAATTCAGAAAACTATATTTTGGCAAACTAAGCAAAGGGTAAACCTGAAGAAGGGAAGGATGGTTGAAGAGGAGGTGGGAGTTAGCCAATTACTTCAGGGTTATCGTGAGGTAGGGTATTTCCAGGGACAGGAACAGGAGAGGAAGAAGGAGAGAGGGCCAAGCCTTGAGATTTCATAGCCTTACCAGTTCCCACCTTTGTAGGGAATACAGAGTACTTACTGCTTACACCACTCACTAAGACTGCCCTGGGAATTCTTCTCTACTTTTATCCTTAATTGCTACTTAGGTCATGTATCCTTCTTTAATTTTAGATATGTTCATTCTGGCTTCCCCGACTGGACAATTAGCTTCCTAAGGGCAGGGATAGGCTAGCATAGAGCCTAGCGTTTAGGAGTATAGAACTGGAGATGATGGGACCTCAGAGATAAGGTAACTTAACCTCCTCATTTTATAGAAAAGGAAACTGAGGCCCAAAGAGACTAAGTAACTGATTCAAGGTCACACAGCTTAAGCGGCTAAATTCAGATTCAGTGCTTCTAAGTCAAACTCCTTTTCTATTTTCATAAGTACTTGAAAAAAATTGTCTTTTGAGATGCCAAATTCATTAGATATTTGCTTAACCTTTTTCTTTCATTCTATTTGCTTCTTAGTAAAGATATTCTTAGAAATTTGACATTTGTATAACATGACTAAATGTGATAACAATACTAAAAATTACTTATTGGACTGATGAATGGCAAACTAAAATAAAATTCTAGAAAACAAAATCCTGGATTTAACTTCTTCTATACTAAACAATAAAGAAAAACATACAGCTACAGAGAAACCCTTCTGATAAAAAAGAAAATCAGAACCAATTAAAATCTAGGTTTAAATTGCAAGAGATCTTAAAGAAGCTTTATGTGGGTAGGAAAAGAAAGTAGGACAATAGATTTATTTATTCTTCAACTCGGATTCTTGTCTTGGTATATGTGCATTCCATGGAAAAGCTGACATTGTTTTCTTTTAAAATCAGAAACTCAGAGGATCAAAGCTTTATTAGGAAGCATCTCAAAAGATGTACCTTTTCAGTTCCCTTCCTTTAGGTAAGGTATCTTGACTATTCAGGTAGCTTAATTAACTTGCCCAGCAACACTCAAATTTAACTTCGAGAGCACTAAAAAGCTTTATTTGGGAAGGGAACAGTGTCAATCTTAAAGGGGGGACAGCACACCCCTACTTCTTATCGACTTTTTCCACATCTTCACATTTTTTTCTTTTTGCTATAAGCTTTACTTTCCCTTGTGCATGAGCTGAAAGGGCTGACGAACATTTCACAGAGAAGTCCGAGCACCAACGGGTCACACAATGGAGTCACCTAAAAGGCTTTCCTTGTAGAGTCAGTTTATAAATTGTTCCAAAAGCAACCATGTTTCTAGTGCAGCCTAAGTCCTTTAGATACGTCCTCTGGAGCACCATGCTCCAAAAATCTGTAAATACACCATAATGAAGCCAGGAGAGTTTGTTTATCCTGTTTTAGTCAAATGTCAAAATGGCTACTTTTTATTTTTGAGAAATGTCTGTGATCATCCTATCACACTGCTGATTAAAAGGCTGTTGGTTTTTCTATAGTAATATTTGGCCCCCAAAGTTTGGAAAAACTCAGTCTCTTATGAAAAGGCACCTGTCCTAGACAAAGGCCTGGGTTCTTTTAATAGTTAGCAAGAAATGTACCCTCCACAAATGATACTTTTTGTGAAGCAGTTCATTTTGGGCCATGATATTTTTCTAATTTTTTTCTTTTTTACACAAGGACACAAAAGAAAGATTAATTAATGAAGCTATGGCATATGTTCCTCAGTTTTCCATGACAAAACAACCAGACTTGTTACCAGGTACTTACAGATTCTTTTCTGCCCATGGTTTTGCTGTGAGAGCGGGAACGGGAAATGGTGCTAAAGAAAGAGTCCTTCTTGGTAGCAGACAAGGGGGGAGAGCCTGTAAATTCCCTTCCCCCAGGCAAGCTGTCAATGCTTGGAGATGAACTGATGTTCTTAGTGCTCTGTCCTGAAAGAAAAGGTAAAGAAGCAATAATGAATCACCAGAAATTCTGAGTGAGTGATGGATGACAGTAAGATTGATGGTGTCAAGAACTCATGAGACAACTTCATTGACATTAATGTCTTTGACATATGTAAAGGGTATGGAATAATAAAATGTATACACTGCTAGGCAATAGTTTTAAAATCACATTTCCAAATGTTAACTTAACTCCCTCAGTATGTACATATGTAAATATATACATATGTACATACACACAGGTATGTATATATGTACATATGTGCATACAGGTATATGCATGTATATACATATATGAACATGCACACACATACACATATACATATACGTATGTGTATATATGTGTGTATATATGTATATGTATATACACACATGCACATATACATACATATATACACATATACATACATACATATATATACACACACATACACACACACATATACAGATGTGGAACATACGGTTTTCAGTGCATGGTTCTTGTCTGTCCTAGTTCCCATAATCCCCCAAACGCTAATGAGTACTTCAGCCCCTATAAGTTTTCAGAAGAGACTTGATGGAATGACTGTATGAAATGACCCTTAATAATGCATGTAGCAACAAGTGAAAATTCTAGGTCTTTCAAGTAAAGATTTCAGAGTTTCTTTACCTTTTGCTCATTACCGAGTAAAAATGTTCTCTAGCTTGGCACCTCTGTCTCTCATGGCCCTACAAGCACACACAACATGCCTGCTGACAAACTCATCTTTCTGACCTTTCTTCCTATCGTCAGACTTGCTGGGGACCTTTAACACTAGAGTCAGGTCTAAGGGTAGAAAAGAGAGGCAGCTGCCTGGGATGTGACAAACTAGACAGACACACAGAGGAACAGACAGATAAGCATTTAACAAGTGCTTACTACCAGGAATATGATAATGATAAAAATAACAATAAAGATCTTGCTGGGCACCGTGCTAAGTGCTTCATGATTATCTCATCTGATCCTTACAACAGCCCTGGGAGGCAAATGCTATTATCTCCTTTATACAGTGGAGGGAACTGGGGCAAACAGTGCTCCAGTGACTTGCATAGGGTTACGGAGCTTAAGAAGTGGCTAAGGCTGGATTTGAACTCTGGTTTTCCTGATCCCAGGCGTTGTGCCCTTTTAAATTTGACTTATGAAAACACTTCTTTTCTGTCAGAAAATTTAATCTCAGGTTCCAACATCCTTCTTTTGGGATTCTGGGTCACATATTTGATGGTGTTGAGTCTCTAGGACAGTGAGCCGTGAAGGTGTGATCCTGGACACTGCCTGGGCACGTGAGCCCCTTGCTCACGCACAGCATGGGGAGAAGGATCTGGGGCTGTCACATCAACCCGGCTCAGTCTGAGGTTTCAGGGGGGAGCGCTGCCTTAAGGCCCCAGTTCTAGAAAAACCCCCTTGCTGCCCAATCTCATGACCTCTCCCTCACTCCAAGAGAGGTAGGGCAGCTGCTGAAGGAGGCAGTTTCTCCTACTATCACATTTGTGGGAGGCGATGAGACTGCATTCATCTTTAAAACCTCAACATCTGCTTGGGAGCCTCCTCCTCAAGGTTCTGAAAACAAAGCTTCCACAAAATCTTATTTTTAGGGAATGGGTCCAGATCAAAGGCATTCTACCAAAAAGCAAAGTCCTAGAAGCAAAAGAGAAGCTAAGAATAAATGCGAAGGGGCTTACATGTGGCTAGTCATGGAACAAAGTCTGTGTCCCAGAGACACATAGACTATTAGGGATACAGATTTTTTTGCCTTCTCCATCACTTTTATCTCCCAAGCTGAGAGGAGATGTTGCAAGGGCCAAGGGCAGACCTATTCCTCCCCCAGCCCTTCTTCTGATCCCCACTGACCTGCAAGCCATCCTAGGGGGCCCCAAAGCTTTGAGCCACACTAGCAATAACCTGTAGAGCCTCAGGAACTGTGCCTCACACATGGTATGTAGCACACAGTTTTGACATATCAGACACTCAATGAAATAACATCTTATATACTGGAGAGTAAACATAAACTCTCATAAAAGCCATCTCATGGCTTGGTGCCTGATACTGCACCTTCTCTGGGGAAATCTGGGCACTCTAATGCCAGCTTACCAAACAAAGAGCAGTACAAAGAGCCTTTTGAAAATAGACAAATGGGCTTTGGAAAAACCACGTCAAAAACCAAAAGGGCCACACTACAAAGACTTTACAACACACAGCCAGCTTTCTCACCTCTATCACTAAGACAAGGCTACCTTTGGAAGAGCAGCACCTTTATGCATTTTTGCAAGATAACACATTGTTTCAGTATTTCATTTAATGAAGGCAAATCATCCCAAATGTTGATAGTACAATATTTCCCTTTGAAAATTAAAGAAAATAGTGGTAATGCTACCTATAGGACATATCTCTTTATAATCCTTCTCTATCCTATATTCTTTCTCATTTTCTATTACTCAATAGCTGTAGCAACATTTCCAGGTGTGATGACCTAGAGTTCTGGACAATGACAGCTAGGGGAAATATTCCTCAAACAAAGTTCATTTTTTACCTCATGCCATTATCATTCCCATTTTTAATGCTTCCACCATATCTTCTATCCTGACTCCCAGAATTGTAACTGTAGATTTATCTTTAACCACTTAATTTCTTTCACTCCCTTACAGGCTATTTTCAAATTCTACCAATTTGTCTTAAGGATTATTTTTCAAAATTCTCTTCCCTTCCCTTCCCTCTGTCCACACAGGGTATTGTACCCTTAACTGCAGATGCTCTGCCCAAAGGAATGTAAATTTTGATCACTGAAACCTTACACGATATCTTGGGGTTTACAGGCTAGATTACTTTCTTAAGGACTGTGCTTTAAACCCATATCACTCTGGCCAATAATAGGTTCCAGGTCAAGTCCACTGTGTCATTGTTTGGGTCCTAACTGGCTCAAAATGAATGTGGATAGCAATTACTTCTGTTTCGCCCAGAAACCCTCCCAGACTGATTTTTTTAAATGAGGAAAGAGGCCATTTTCTACCTCATTTCTTACCTAGCCTTAATCACTGAATGGATGCAGCCTCAGTTAAACTGAGACCTGTTTAAGATCTTAGCTTAAAAAAGCCAAGATCACTCTGTGAATTCAGAGCCATCTATAAAAGGGATAATAACACCAACCTCCTACCGTCGTTGTGAAAATAAAATGAGGCATTTGTAAAGCACTTTGCAAACATTAAAGTTTTATATAAATGCTAGCTATTATTAATATTATTTTTACTAAAATGCTTTTTTCTTTTAATTCCCATAGTCATGGTGCCTGGCATAGGTCCTAATCAACTCCTGCCTGACCTACTGTAACAGGTTCCTAGGCATTCTCTTACTCACAAGCTACACTAGAACGATTTTCCTGGCACTGGTACCATGATTCCCTTTCCCAGAATGGATAGGGTTCTTCCCTGAAGGGATGTAAGGTAATTGGTGGGCGCACCAACTGGAGTCAGTGAGTCAGTCAATACTGCAACTATTAAGCCCTTACTGTGTATTAGGTACCATATTATGGGCTGGGAATATAGAGGGAAAAGTCACGGTCCCTATGTTCAAGAGGCTCCCTATTTACCGGGAAGAAAATGTTCCAGTAACAATGTACATATGATATGCACAGTGTTAGAAAGGGATGTCAGAATGAAGGCCTGGGGGAGGGGGAGGGGTAGTACTAGGTAGCATTTGAACTGAATTCTTGAAATCAAAGCAAGGCAGTAGCACTGAGAAGGGAGGGTGTTCTAGGCTAGAGTTGGCAACTAGAGAGCCATGTGAGAAGAAAGTGTAATCAGGGAGGAGAATAACAAGTAAGGACACTGGAAAAGTGGGAAGTGGCCAGATGATAAAAAACTTCAAATGGCAAAGAGAACACTGTTGTCGACCCTGGAAAGAGCCCCGGAGGTGACTGGGAAGGACTGACACGGTCAGATGTACGCTGAAAAGAACTCATCTAGGTGGCTGAGTTGAGGATGGACCAGAGAGAGGACATGCTTGAGGCAGGGAGACTAAACAGGAGGCTATTTCCATAATCATCCAGGTGATTGGTGATGAGGACCTGAAGCAGGGTGAGCACTGTCTGAGTGGAAAAAAGGGGCCAGATGCCAGAAAGGCTGTGAGCCTGGGTGATGGGGATGAGGGCACCTTCAACAATGGAAAGAGACTTGGGAACGGTGAGGTGGAGGGAAGAGGACGAGCCCTGTTTTAGATATGGTGAATTTAAGATGCTTATAGGACATCTAGGAGGATATACACATATCTACACCTATCTATGTGTGTATAGATATGTACTCTATGCACATAACCATGTGCATAGACAATCTCTCTCTCTCTGCAGCAGAGCAATGATAAGTGAGAAAAGAAAGGAGGGACAGAGTGGGTTATTCTGATTCCATCTCCAAAAGCCTGGAGAACCACAGGAGAAACATGGTGATACCAGGTAGCAATGAAACAGACCCAGCAGCTGGTATGGTGCCAGGCACAGAGTATGCATTTAATGAATGTTAAATAGTAGGAAGATGCTGCAAAGGAACTCCTCTCCCCCATTTTAAGTGACAGAGCCATGGATCTGCAGGTGGGAGAAGGGAGGGAAAGAGGAAGAAGCTGGAGTCCTCTGGGTAACTCAGGTTTTTCCTGTTGTTGGCACCCTCCCGAAATCGACTGTTCTTCCTCTGCGTGCATCTCATCCATGACTGTGTCTATGGTGTGGCCCTCTAGCTGCACAGAGGCCTCTGGACTAGCACCTTGCCTTTGGTCTTGCATCTTCAGCACCAGCACGGGGCCTGACCCTTGTCAGGATGCTGTCTAACTGATTCTGTCACTTATCCAAGTGGTTCTCTTTGATCTCCTGTGACATGATGAGTTTGTGCTTATGAGGTTCTCTGGATCCTGGGGTGGCAGGGCCATGGAGTGACTGCGTTCTCAGGTTTTATTACTTTTCCGGGATGGGGACAAAAATCTACGAGAGTGAAGAAAAAAAGTCCTTCCTCCAGTAGAGCCAGGCTTACCCTGTCTCGAGAAATTCTGGTTCAAGGGCTATGTACAGACAGCAGTTAGAATCACTGTCCTCAAATTTCCTTGTAGAAATTAACATTTCCTTTTCTTAGAAGCCTGTGGTAACTTCCAATTGCTTGTCATGCCAGAGGAAGATTCTGGAGTACCATCTACCCTGCTGTCTCCGAAAGGGCTGAGTCACCCTTAATCACCTGGTCACACTTTAACTGGGACTCTCTGCAATGGATTGGATGCTCTGCATGTGATTAGTGCTCCTCCAGCTTCACAATCTCTCCATTTCCCCACCACCTACAAGGCCTTTTCACTTCCTCTTGGCTTTATCATTTTCTTCTTTCCAAAGGACTTCTTTAAAATGCAACCTCTCCAAGAAATTCTCCTGTACTAACCCCACCTGCACCTGTATTCACATGTCAACAGAGGCATTAAAGAAAACAATCCTTTTTAATTGAGAAGGGACTTTTGAAATCTCCTCTAATGTGGATTATTTCATGTTACATGAAGAGGAAATCAAGGCTCAGCTTGGTCAAACAACTTGCTCAAGTTCACACAGCAGCTTGTTAGCATCAGAGCATAAATTAGAACCCAGATCTTGAATCCCGGTCTTTGGCTCTTTCTACTAAAACATGCTACTCAAGAGTATTCAAAACTTAACCTGTTTATTTGGAAAAAACAACTGGCTTATTCCCCAAAAGCAGCATTTATGACATAAACGTTAAAATGTACTAGCTAGTTACTGGCTGTTTCTTGTGGAATAAATTACTTAATTTCTCTGACTCGTTTCCTCATCTGTAAAACTGGAATATTAGCATTTGTTCCGCCTACCTCACAGGGAAGCTTTGGGGCCTACATAAGGTAGCACCTGAGAGACTGCTTGAAACGGTAAAATAATATAAGGCATTTTTATTATCAGGGACGCAGGAATTCAGCCGTAAGCCTGGCTAGCCAAGTACACAGTGAAGGATGGACCACAAATTATGCCTTCATATCACGGCCATTTCTATAACATCAGATGATGTATACTTCACCAACAGTGGAGTAGTTAGAGAACACCATGCTTGCCCACGCCTCTCCCCATTATCTGATGTTGGAGTTCAGATGGTTGGCTAGTTTAGTTACTGGCCTGTTCATCCCTAGAATAACTGCCTCAAGGCACAGTTGCCACGAGAAAGGGCAAATCAGAAGCGTTCAAGTCATAAAGGCGATGTAGATGGATCCTCCGGGCCCAACCTGCTGATCAGATTTGCTCCACACCCCCTAGAGGGAAGAGTAAACCAGACCCAGACTCTGTCCTGACATCCAATTTCGAGTCTTCCACTGTTCTTTGAGCTCTCTCAGAACGGGAGTTCTCTGTTTCACTCTGAAAAATTGGGACAAGGTTTGAAATGCACTATTGAAGCTTTTTCTAAAAACGTATACAGTTTCTTACATGCAGACGTGGCTATCATGATATAAGCCAAAAATAATAACTACTCTTCTCCAATAATGTGCTATCAGGAATGTTTGTGAAACTGCACATATCTTGTTCGTACGTGGTTGTTTACATACCTCTTCCCCATTAGATTCTGAGCTCCTTCAGACAGGGATTGCTTCTGCCTTTCTTTGTACCCCCAGCAACTGCCCAATGGCCCGTACACAGTAGGTGCTTAATCAATGCCTCTGCATTCGCTGAGTCTTGTCTTCTCAGAGTCATTCCCTTCCCTTGCTTAGGGGAATTTAATTGAATCTCTTGTATCTGTCTGTCTCCACTCACACGACCAGTAACTTATTTCAGGTCCCTTGCCTCTCTCTCCCCACTTCAATCAAACTTCTGTGCTGCCCAAAACAACCTCAAATGGGGTCCAAGTAAAGCCAAGTCTGACCATGTCCCTCCTCCATTCAAGAATGTGGTTCTCTCTTTTGTCTGGGATAAATAAAACACAAATTCCTCAGCTTCCTTCACAATGAATGAGCCCTAGCCTGCTCCTATTCCACATGATTTCCTCTTAATGTTTCTGTCCCAATGACCTATTTTCTGTTCTCTGAACTTAGCATTCCATTTCTTCTGTTCATGCTTGGAATGCATTCCCTCCTCACCTCTGTCTCTCAGAACCCTGAGTTTTCTTCAAGGCATAATTTAGCACAAGAAATACCCCCTAAATTCTCCTTTATTAGGATGCCTCCCGCTTTAATGGATCTAGTTGATATTTATCCACATACCTGTAGGATCCCCTTGTTTGTACTTGCATCGTCCTTTGGGGCCAGTGACTTTTTTACATTTTTGATCTCTGGACCTCCAGGGCCTAACATAGTGTATTGCACACAACAGGCAATAAAAGCTTATGGAGCTGAACTGAATCAAATCTGTCAGCAGCTGGCAGCAAAAGAACTCTGCTCCAGGAAATTAGGAGACAAGGATTTAAAGAACTGGTCCCACAGCTGAGCAGCCCAGTGACCTCGTAAAAGTCATTCCGCATCTGTGAAGGAGCAAGGCTGCTGGACTAGGCGATGGCTGAGCCCTCCCATCAAATCCAGGATTCTTTGACAAGACAGAACAAGATGGCAGTAGGGAGAATCACACATAGAATTTTAAGAATAAGAGCCATTCCCCAACTGATAAATGATCAAAGGATACGAAGAGGTCATTTTCAGAAGATTAAGTCTTTATCAACAGTTACATGAAAATGTTCCAAATCACTAATAATTAAGGAATTGCAAGGTTCCAGTTCCTTTCTATCAGATCAACAAAGCTGACAAAGAAAATGACAAATGCTGGAAGGGCAGTGAGGAAGCAGGTATGTTAATGTATTATTGGTGAAACTATGAATGGGTACAACCTTTCAGAAAAGAAGTATCACTACAAAGCCTATATCCCATAGAGATCAACAGAAAAGAAAAGAGGACCCTGAAGTACAACAATGTTTATAGGAGTTCTTTTTGTAGTGGCAAAGAACTAGAAATGAAGGGGTCATCAACTGGGAAATGACTGAACAGATTATAGTATATGATAAGTAATGGAATAGTCTTAGGCTATAAGAAATGATGAAAGACAAAATTTCAGAGAAATTGGGGAAGACTTGTACAAACTGATGTAGAGCCAGGAGAACTATATACATATAAAATAACATTATAAAGATAAACAACTTCAAGTGACCTAAGAATTCATCAATGAAATGACCAGTCATGAACACAGAGGACTCATGATAAAATGAAGAAGCATGCAACCCACTTCCTAATAGCCAATGGCCTCAAGGTACAGACTGAGACATATATTTTACAAAGTGGACAATGTGGGCATTATTTTTGCTTGACTATGTATATTTGTTACAAACATTTTTTTCCTCTTTTGCTTTCCATCAAGGTGGTTGGGAGAATATAGCAGGGGGAGAAAATTATGTTTATTCTGGTTTTTCAAAAGTAGTTTTAGCATCAGCTGAAAATCAGAGCTTTGAAGGTTAGCTGTGTATATTTCCTGAGGAATTTTCTTTGTTGCTCTTTGACTACTTTTCTTTACTTCCATTCATTCTAGGTCCTAAACTGAATCAGCCAAATAAATATCAGATGTAAGACATCATTGCATTTTTACCTTGAAGTACAAGTTTTAGAACATATTCATCTCTTTACTGATGTCATCTTTCCTATCAAAGACTCACTACTGGAACATTTAAAAAAATGCTCTCTAAACTCTGAATTGAATTAGAATGTGGCTTGGACTTCAAAATGACTAATACCAGTAATATCAAACAAAAGAGAAGTAAGCATGTTGTCTCTTTCAGCCTCCTCATCCATTCAGAAACCAATGCATTTCTGTCCTTTTTTTTATTTAGTATCTTAAAGCTATTTCTGAAAAAGACCTTTCCATTCCTCTCAAATATATTTTCCAAATCTCCCCATCCCTACATAAACCTGAGAAATGTGTCATTAAGTATACCCAGTTACCACAGATAGCTAATAATAACAGATAGCATTTATATAATGCTTTAAAGTTTGCAAAGAACTTTGCATATGTTAATTGAGCCTCACAAATAGATGGGTGTTACTACTGAGATAGGTGTTGATGAATATTATTATCAACCCCATTTTACAGATGTGGAAACTGAGGCTAAGTGGTTAAGTGATTTATCTAGAGTCACACAGTTACTGAGTGTTGGAGGTAGGATCTGAACTCAGATCTTTCTGACTCAAACTCCAGCACTCTATCCATTATACCACTTAGGGGTCTTAATATATATAATAATATATGTAATAGGTTTGCATGTTTATTTTTGATTAAATTTTCTTTTTTTTATTCAGCAAAAATCTATTCTGTCTGTGATGGCAGCAAAGTGGAATCTTTGACTGTTTTTGTTTTAGTATAATAAAATGCCTCTTACAATCTTGCCTTTATCAACCAAGAGTCTTTACTAGAAGTACAGAAATAAGATTTTCTTTAACTAGAAACAGTCTGTGTATTTGTATTGTTAGTATGATTAAAGATCTTCCCCACCCACTAATAGGCCAGGCAATAAGGGGAGTTTGATTAGGGAAGAAAGGTCCACATCTTTTGTTAATGAGGCACTGATTCTCAAGGGCTGGGATGCCCTCTGGCTCTAAAAAAGGTATAAGTACTCTGAGGGTGAGGTTTTACTTTGGGGCTTAGATTTTGGAGGGTTTGTGTGCTAGAAGCCGCTAAGCAGCCTGGCTTTGAAAACTTAGATGTTGGTGCTTCCCTCTCTGGCAACTATGGTCAGAGAGTTGGACCTGTTTGTTGATTTCCTGAACTAAATGAATGACATTGTGTTTGATTAAAGGAGATTATTAACTCCTCAAAAATTGGCTTTTTTTTTAGAAAAGCAGATCAAAGAACCTTTGATTGCAGGCCCCCCGAGTATGCTGGGGTGCTTACTGGTACACTCCCTCCCCACAACTGAGAACAGAAGAAAAACAAAGTCACTGTTACAAATTTCTACACTGTCCATGCTTTCTATCTATCTATGCATGCATCTATCTATCTATGCATCCATCTATCTATGCATGCATCTATCTATGCATGCATCTATCTATGCATGCATCCATCTATCTATCTATCTATCTATCTATCTATCTATCTATCTATCTATCTATCTATCTATCTATCTATCTATCTGTCTGTCTGTCTGTCTGTCTGTCTGTCTGTCTGTGTGTCTGTCTATCTACCTGGTAGCATGCTTCATCATTCCTCTGAAATACTAGTTAGTCTTTGTGCTAATCACAGTCTTGTCTTTCAAAGTTGTTTACCTTTACTGGGATGTTGCCATATAAATTATTCTTGAGATTCTGCTCAATTTAGTCTTCAACAATTCCTACAAGTCTTCCCAGATTTCTCTGAAATTATTCTGTTTATCATTTCTTATAGCACAATAGTATTTTATAGCCCTATAATTTGTTCAACTATTCCTCAAATGATAGGTACTACCCTCAGATTCCAATTCTTTGCCACCTCAAAAAACCAAAATTAAACTATAAAGATTATTGTACATTCCTGGAGTTTGTTTTGCTTAGGACTAACCTGTCTCTTAAACTACCTTCTCTCTAATTTTCTCTCTCCCTCCCTTTTCCTTTCTCCCCTTCCCTCCTATTTCTCTGCAGAATGAAATGTATTTCTGTATCCAACTGGTGTGTGTGTGTATTCTTTCCTCCTTTGACCAATTCAGATGAGGATGAAGTTCAGGTGTCAGCTGCACGTTGCTCCTCCTTGTCTGAACAGCCTTCTCCTTGCATACCCCAATTATGCTAGATTTCCCCTAATCTTCTTTCTTCCTCTCTCTGTTCATTCTTCTTTTAAGATCAACATGACATAATAGAATCATAAGCCTTCTGTCTAATTAGACTCCCCCTATGACCTCTGTTAATGACAGAATATAAGCATTTTATCTATGTTTAGTTCCTTACCACTGTTTATTTGTCTATATTTTTTTTTATGCTTCCCTTAACTCCTGCGTTTGAACTTCAAAGTTTCTATGCAGTTCTGTTTATTTCATCAGGAAAGCTTAGAAATCCATTTCTCACATGTAGGATTATGCTGAATTTTTCTGGGTAATTAATTTATTCTTGGCCTCTGCCTTCCGGAATATATTCCAAGCTCTCTGCTCCTTTACTGTGGTGGCTGCTAAATTGTGTGATGCTTATTGGGAGTCACTGGTCCCTCAATTCTTTCTTTCTGGCTCCCTGTAGCACACATTTTTTTTTTGCTTATTTTTACCTAAATGTTTGAGATTTGACTCTAAAGCTCCTGGGTTTCTTTCAGGCAGGGGGTGAGCAGTGGGTTCTCTTTATTTCCACCTTGAAAGAGGATGTCTAGGTTCTTTTTTGGTTACAGTCTTCAGACAGTCCAATGATTCTTCCATTTTTTTCTTCTTAATCTCTTTTCCAGGTCATTTTTTTTTGATGCAGTGAGATACTTTATACTTTCATTTTCTTCTATTTTTCAGTCGCTTTTATTTGTTTTTAAGATTTCCTGATGTTGTGTAGAGTCCTTGGCCTCTATTTGGTTAATTCTGATTTTTCAGTGATTTGTTTTCTTGGGTAAGGTTTTATATATCTTTTGTGCTAAACCATTACTTTCTTTCAATTCTTTCTTCCAGAACTCCCATTTCTTTTCCATTTTTTTCTTATAACACTCTCATTTCATTTAAAAAAAAATTTTTAAACACTGAATTTTTTCAACTCTTCATCTATGAATCTATGGTCTTTTAATTATGTATCCTTACAAATCCTCTGTCTCTCATTAAAGATCTATTCCACTACCTTCTGGAATACTGTGTTCCAAGTTCCTTGGGTTTTTGGCTCTTTTCTGGAGAAATGGACTTGTGGGATTAGTGATCTTCTAAGTGAGATACTACTAACTCTCACTTTCCAGAAGACATGTTAGGAAAAATATATTTAGATATAAGAGGGAGAGTTTAAACATATTTTCACTGTTGTTTGTATATCACTGTAAATACCTATGATACAGAGAACATTTCAGTAATTCCTGTTTGAAACCCAAGATGGTATAGTGAACAGAGCCCTGGGTTTGGAGTCAGAGAGATATAGTATATCAAGACTGATGCTAAACAGGACCCAAGTGAAAGCCCCAAACTTGACTGGCAAAACTCCCAAGTGCTCTTAGAAATGGGATGGGGAAATATTTAACACCCTGAAAGACTAGCTCTTTGACTCATTTGCTTAGGAGTAGGCCATTTTAAAGGTAAGGAAAAGAAGGCACAGAGGTCAGTCACTAGCTTGCCCAGGGTTACCCACTAACAACTAGGAGCAAGTACTAAAATCTAGCTTTGCTGACTCTAAGGCAATATATATATATATATATCATCTTAAAAACAGGCTACCACATAAATTCATGAGTGTCACCATGAGATCTATAGTAATATTGATTTAAAAATTTACTAGTGCCTATAATAACACATTATTTTTAATAAATGGTGTAAGGAAGAACATTTAGCTCAAGTTATAAGGAGGTAGAAACCATGAGTTACTTTAAACCTTGAAGACTAAGGAGCTGGCATCATTTTGTTAGAGCAAAGAGGAAACATACTTACACACTGTTTTTGTAGACAGTTTGTTATAAATCAACAAATTACTATTGAATAGGCTGGTCTATAAGTGCGGTAAAGGGTAACATCTACCACAGACCCAGTCATTGAGACACTGTTAGAAGTTACCAAGGTGGGGGAAGTGTATAAAACGTATTTATTCCCTCAAATGTCGAAGGGAAAAACTTCTCCCCCTCCCTCAGTATTTTATAGGTTTTTCAACTTTAAGTATGTGACCTAAAAACTTCAGCTAGATCTTTGTTGTACCTCATGGGTCTTGCTAGGTCATTATCCTGTAAAGTATATTCTGCATGTCTCCCATGAAAGGTTCTTACTACCTAATACCAAAAACTCTCAGTAGATTGTTGAGACTTACAAATCTTAGTTTCTAGTCTTATAGACACAATTCAGCAGAAGAGTCCTTTGCTGACACCATTTATGATCTCCTGTTTTCTTGTACTTTCTCAGAAACCTAGAAATCAGTAAGAGACAAAGGCCTGAGTCACCGTTTTGAGGAATGCATGGCAGGGAATACAGTATGGAAGAAGACTGGAAAGGTGGGAGAGGGTTGGGCTAATGAAGGGCTCGGAATTTCAGACTGAGAATTTTGTATTTGTTCCTAGAAGTGATAGGGAGCCACTGTGTGTGTATGTGTGTGTGTGTGTGTGTGATATAGTCACATGTGTGCTTTAGGAAAATCACTTTAGTGGCTGAATGGAGGATGGACTGGAGTGGGGAGAGACTTGAGGTGGGCAGACCCTTCCATCAGCTAAGGCAACAGTCCAGGTATGAGGTGATGAGGATCTGTAACAAAATGGGGGCAGTGTTAGAGGGGGACAAAGGAGGTATATTGGAGAGATGCTGCAAAGGTGAAATCAATACGCCTTAGCAACAGACTGGACGTGGGAGTGGAGGGGCAGAGTGAGAGGGTGTGAGAAGCCTGAGAGGATGGTGTTGCCCTTTTCGGTAAAAGTGAAGGTGGGGGGGGATTTAGGGTGGAAGATAATGAGTTCAGTTTTAGACATGCTGAAGTCTACTGGACATAGAGTTTGAAATGTTTGGGAGATGTGAGATTGGAAGTCATCGAAGAGGCTGGGGCAGAAACGAGAGATTTGAGAATCATCAGCACAAAGATGGCCATTAAATCCACAGGAGCTGATGAGAACACCCTGAGTAGTACAGAGGGAGAAGAGAAGAGGGCCCAGGGCAGACCCTATGGAAAACGTATGATTACGGAACTTGATCCACATGAGGCTACAGTAAGGGAGACGAGGATGGAGTTGTCAGATAGGTAGGAGGAGAACCAGGAGAGAGGGTGTCCTGAAAAGCTAGAGGCAAAGACAGTATCTTGGAAAAGATCCAGTGTCAGAGGCTACTGAGAGGTCAAGGAGAAGGAAGGCTGAGAAAAGGCTGCTGGATTTGACAACTAAGAGACCACTGACAAGTAACTGGGGAAAGAACTGATAAAAGTCAG
The DNA here is from genome assembly GCA_023548195.1 of Bettongia penicillata ogilbyi. Classification (NCBI taxonomy): domain Eukaryota; kingdom Metazoa; phylum Chordata; class Mammalia; order Diprotodontia; family Potoroidae; genus Bettongia; species Bettongia penicillata. Next base: position 3,564,478 of record JAJHZJ010000718.1, read on the forward strand.
GAGACAGTTTTTAAACAGAACTCATTTTCTTTCCCCCAAAACATTCCTTTCTTCCTAATCTCCTTAAACACCTTCAAGGAGACCATCATTCTCCCAGGTTCACCACACTGGGATCACCCTCATCTCTTCACCACGCATCCAATACACTGTCAAATCTTTATCCCTTCCACCTTTGTTTCCATCCCTTTCTCTGCAGCCATAGTGCCCCACCCCCATTCAGGCTGCCTCTCATTCGGACAACTACGACAGCACCCTCACAGGTCTTTGGTCTCATGTTTTTCTCCTCCGCCATCCAATCTAAACTACGCTGATTTTCCTAAAGTACAGGTCTGTCCATGTCATGGTCCACCACTGTACTCAATAAATTCCAGTGGCTCCCAAGTAGCTCTGGGAATGCTCTGCCCTTTCAGGTCTGTCTCTGAGTGCCTAGTTCCCTGGCTTCCTCAAGACTCAGCTCAAACCCCACCATCTGCAGGAGGCCTCTCTTGGTTTTCCCAGCTGCTAGTGATATTACATTCCATGGATACATCTCATCATTTACATGTTTTACATGCTTTATCTCCCATAAGAATATAAGCTCCTTGAGGGCAGGGATTGTGTTACACTTTTATTCTGACAGTTTAGCAGAGTGCCTGGTATATAGTAAAAACTTAATTAATGCTTCTTGACTGACTGCAGCACATTCAGTGCATAAACAAGAAATCTTCAAATCTAGAAAGAGAGTAAGTACACTGTATGCACCCATGAGGAATGGAATTCTGCTTAGAAAATGAAGCACCCCATTGTCACACCACAACCCAGTTTTTCCTGTATCAGTTAAACAAGCTGTGTTAGTTCATCTCCCCATTACAACCCATATTCTCTTCTAACTTTCTATCAAGCATCCGAAATCAGCAGCCCATGTCCCATTTAAACAAAATCTGCTCCATCTAATATACATTCTAAACTACCCACCACAGTCTACCTCATATCTATTATATGTCATATAAAATCCATATTACATGTATCCTGGATTTTAGCCTGTAGCGTTTTGTTTAAGAATTGGAAAGAATGATGTTTGGGATCCATGTGCTTAGGAGAGCAGCTGAGTCTGTCTGAGAGCCTTAGAAAGGAAAAGATATTCTTCATTTTTGCCTCAAGAAATTATGGAATTCTATGTGTCTCTCTTTCCAAGTAAGAAAGGTGACTGCATTCTCTTCTCCAACGTTTTTGCACCAGCTCCATTCTTTATGAGACCACACAGGGTTGTATCATTGTTATTTCTACCAGCTAGAAGAGTATCACGCAAAAAGCTCCAGGCTTGAAGTCTGGGTTATATATATAGAGTATTCCAAAAGTCTTAATGCTGTTGGGAGCTATTGAAGACTTTTGAGACACACTGTATAATATTAAGCTTAAAATGAAAAAAGATGTAATAATCATTAGAAATAAAAACCTTTCACCTAAAACAAAAGTCTGTCTCAAATCCAGGAGCCAAGAAAAGACATAAATTGGAAGAATGGCTGCCCATGAACGTAAATTTGGTATAGTAGAAATGGTGCTGAGTTTGGAGTCAGAACGCTTAGGCTGCAACCCTCCTCTCCTGCTATGTGGGCAAGGCGCTCGAACTTTCAGACCTCAGTTTCCTTGTCTGTTACATGATGCCTGAGGTCTGTTCCAGCTCTAAATTTATGTTACTCTATAATGTCACCCACTTGCTGTTTGCAAATCACCTTATCTCCCTGAGTCTCAGTTTATGTGTCTCTAAAATAAAGAGATTAAACAAGATGACTGCTGGGGCTATTCTATCCTTCCATCATTCTCAGATAAAAATAGTTGAAGTCAATTTAGATAAATCTAAAGCATAAAAATCAGATTATGACATTTATATAAGGTTATCCCTAAGGGATGAACAATTGGTGTGAATTATATGGGACCCAAGCCTCTTTTTCAGACTTTTGCCCATTTCCACTTTTATTAAAAACTATCAAAGAGGGCAGGAAAGGTAAGAGTTAAACCTCTCTGTTAGAGAAAAGAGGCGAAGGGATGACCACATGAGAATGTCAACTTTTCCACCTAACCGATCTTCCAAGAGCACAAATCAATGAGAAGTGCCAGTTTCCAAGTCCTGCCTACACCTGTTTTTCACATGTTTAGATAACAAGCAGTTTTTGAAAGATGGCAGTCTAAAGGTGTGCTCATAAGTTGACTACTGGGATCTCAAAATTCATTTTCCCAGAAATTAAAATGATGACAGTAGCCTACAAAATTAAGTTTAATCCATACTGTAGATCCACATTGTCCTATTCTGACATGCAGGTTGCATGACAGCGCATTGAATTAGTATATACATGCTAATATAGAATATATGCTAATATGTAATATGTATACATGCAAATATGTGCATATACATATGTCCGCCTGTCTCTGGAAGGGAAAGCAATGATTCGGGCCTAGAAATGACTAAGAGGGGAAGATTGAGTTGGATAACACTTGGTAAAACATCCAGTGTATCAAAGATGTTGGGATGGTCTCTGATACAAAAACTCATCTTTTGAACATTGTTATTTTCCTGGATAGGTGCAAATCGTGGAATGTTTTGACCTTTAAAGAATCAAAACTGCTGGAGACCTAGAAGGTAATACTGCCCTGGGCCTGAGGGTTATAAGCAGATAGGAGTGTTGGATGCTTTTTGCCAAGGATGATATATGACAGAAGTGGCACAGAAGGTATCAGTCATGATATAGGACTAGAAAATTCTGGCATATAATGAGAGTAAAAGATGAAAGACCCCCTTGAGTGTTGCCGAATCATTCACAAAATGCTGAAAGGCCCAGAGGAAGCCCCCTGGGCTGCTGTGTAGGTCAAGAACTGCAGAGGGTAAAGGCACAGATGGACTGCGGCTTGCACTGCAGGAGTGAGAACCTGTACTGAGGGATTCATCAATATATCAAAGTACATGAAGCATAATAGTTCTCTGATTAGCTAACTATCATCGATTGTAGTGTTCCTACAAGACAAGGTTCTCAGAGCAGTAATCTAGGTTGCCAGGGACACAGCATCTTCCCTGCTGCAGGCCTAGACTCTCCATATCTGCCATTTAGAGAATGGGTTTCTCTGTTATGAAGGTTCAAGTGTAGTCTCCTATGCTTATGTCAGAAGATTCAGGAGCTGGGGGTACTTGCAGTGAGACACAAGGATGAGGATCTGAAGATGAGCCTCTAAGGCTTGAGGAAGGAATAGACAGGGTCCGAGAGACGGTCAGGTGCCAGGATGAGGCTATGAAAGAGGGGTAGTAAGGCACCGCACTGAGAAAGGGGTTATTCTCCCCATATTAAAAAGAAGTCTCTTCTTCTTTTTTCCTATCCTCCTTCCTTCTCTATCCCATGCATCCTCTCCCTGCTTTCCTTTTTGCTGATTTGAGCAAAGTTTTGGGATGGGTCTTCCCTCCTCCTCCTCTGTTACTAACAGATGTAGGCATAAGTATGCCAAGAAGAGGCGATTAGGCTGGTGACAGGAGAGTGCTCTCCCTCTGTTCGTTACTCAACAGATGAGGAGAAACGCAGGGCTGGGGGGTTAGGAGGGAGGTGTCCAGGAGTGGTGGTGGCAGAGAGGCTCCGTGGATAGCGCTGAACCTGACACTGATATCAGGAGTTGTTGCCATTCGGTAGTTTCAGTCCTGACTCTTTATGACCCCATTTGGGGTTTTCTTAGAAGACATCCTGGAAAAATTTGCTGTTTCTTTCCCCAGCTCATTTTACATAAAAGGAAACTGAGATAAACAGGGTTAAGCGACTGGCCCAGGGTCACATGCTATTAAGTGTCTGAAGCCAGATTTGAACTCAGGAAGAAAAGTCACTCTAATCACTATGCCACCTAGTTGTATTTCAATTCTGCCTTAGATTTTAATAGTTGTGTGTTCAAAAGCAAGTCACTTAACTTCTCAGTCTTAATTTTTCATATGTAACACAGGAATAGCAAATACTTATGCTATCTACCTCACAGAATTATTGAGGAAAGCACTGTACAGGAGTTATTGTTAATGCTGAGGGAGGAACTCCATTGACAGTAGGAAGCGGTGGAAGGAAGGGAGTTCATATCTTGGGTGAACATCTGCATGTAAAGGACCCAACAAAGATGCCACTTCTATGTGTGGGAGGGCAAGGTACCAGCACCAGGTGTGACGTTAGTTTCCCTTTCACTATGAGCTCAACCAAGATCAGGTAATTAATTGTACTGTATGAGTTAGCTGCATTGTAAGCATCTGAAGTTAACGAAGGAAAAAATGCAATAAACATTTGTATTTATACCTTTAAGATGTATTTTATCTCCCTAGACTCAAAAACAGCTTAGAATTAATTAGGAGGGGTCTTGGAATCCATCCCCTCCTCCAGTTGTCTTCATTTCAAAGATGTTATGATGAAATCTAGAGTGATTTTGAAATATTTGTATAATTTGTAGCTCCATGAGAGGTGCTGATGGTGAGTTATCTTTTGAATAACTTCTTAACTAAACCCTTTAAAGAATGTAAATGCCTTCTTTCTCTTAAAAAGCACTGACAAGTTAGTATAATGCTCTTTATTTTCCATTATATCACCATTAGTCACTGCATTATGGTGGTTTGTCACAGAATGTTTTAATTCTTTGATAAAAAAAAGTAATACAAAGGCCTACATTTTACTATTTATTTCAAAAGCAGGCAGGAAAGTCTTTTGAAGTAGAAGTACATGCTGTTAATCACAGCACACAGATGCTTAAACTTAGCCCGTATTAATCTTAGACTGTCATAGTATACCTGGGCAAGAAAAAGAACTCCTTAATCTATGCATCCACACAAAGTGAAGCGTGAAAATACCAGGTGAATTAGACTTCTGCAAGAGAGAAACTAGCCATCAATAGAAAGCCCATCCTAAAGTCAGATTGATCATCACTTGGGTTTGATGAAAAGGGACCTTTTTGTTCAAAACAACAGCGCCACTCAGTGGCTGGACAGCAACAGTGACTTGGTAGGCACTACCAATGGAAAATAAAGGAAAACAAAAATGGCCTTGGGGTTTCTTGGAGAACACAATGATAATGCTGCAGGCAAACAGAGATACACTATGTCACCATAGTGACTGTACCTTGGAGGTCAGTTAGAGTCTGGACAGGAACAGAAACCTGAGCATCGCTTCCTGTAACTACATCTCCTAGATTTCATAAGAAAAAAGAATTAGATTTTATAAAGAGAAGCAACAGAATGAAATTTCTCTCCCTCTTAAGAGCTGAAAGAGTTTTTCATTCTATCCAACCCCTGAAAACCCAGAACACAACTTGGAAAAATTAATGGAAAAATTATTCTAAACAAGGAACAAATTAAAAAATTAAAAAGTTATCCTTTTAAGTCTTTTTTTTTTTTCCCAAAGAAAAATCAGTTTTCATCAATCCAAAGGTAACATATCAAAGTATCCTGCTATGTGCATTTCATTACTTCTTTAGGTCTTTCAAAATGATCCCCTCCTTAAATAAAAACAAAGCAATTGCCAAAGTGTTATAGTCATTCCTTTTTAAAAAATATTGAGTCAGCTAAAAATGAGCTTCCTTTTATTTATATTTATTAATATTATTTACATTTATTAATAAGCAGGCATGCTTTAGAAAAAGAATTTTCTCTCACATCAGAAATCATTTATCTTTAAGTAGACTCAAGCGCTCTCAGGTACTAGATAAAAGTGTTTTTAAAACGGCACATATCAAGTGCACATTTTTAGTTGCAAATTAAGTAATTAAAAGATATGATGAACGACCATACAAAAATTTGAGAAATGTCAACATACCGAAAAATATAAGGGATGGCACTCTCTTGAACCCATGATTATTACTTTGGGTGAAACTTCTATTGCTTTACCCTGTCATGTGTCCTTCTAAGAAAGAAACGTTCAAAGCCAAGAAGGACAAAGGAACACAGGAGAAAAGTGGGGTGGCTCAAGGGCACTGAGAAGTAAGAGGGGTCTATCTCCTAGAAGCCTCCCTCTCCCCTTCCAAATCCTGTGAAATATTCAGAACACAGCCCAATTTAGAAAGGGGGGCCACTGAGCTTTTTATTCTTATTGGTTACAGCAATGCTTTCTTGAGGGCTAGCTCAACATTCAGCATAATCAGTTTAATATCAGTAGACTGTTTCCCCCTACATAAAATAATACACACTCCTATTTCATTTCATGAATAACTGGTGCATAAAAAAGCAGTGATGTCCAGTCTTTTAAACTGATTTCACACAAACACACACACACACACACACAACTACATATGATTAATGGGTTCAGTGGTTCCCCCTTTGGTATTTACACAATAGTAAGAAATTCATTTCTGAATTAAATGCCATCCCCTCGGTGCCCTGGGCACTTGCTTTAGCTATGATTTGCAACATGATCAGCTCATTTAGAATTTGCTGGGTTGTAATTACATTCCCACAGATCAATTAATAGCATCCCCTTTTATATTCCTCCTGTCACTGAAGTAAAGTAAAACATCTGCCTGACAGGAGTTTAGAAAATAATAAAAGGAAGGAGGAGTCTGTGGACTATAAAATGGTCATTAATTGACACATTAAAATCCCTCATTCCTCTTCCACAGTTGACTTTCAATGATCTGCTTTCATCCCCTTCATCTGCTTTGTCAATACCTGCGGAGGCATGTACAGCCTCCCTGCTACCCCTGGGTCACCTCCTCTTGCTGCCTCAGTATGTGGTCAGGGAATGCAAGCTCATTTTCATCTCATACAGAGCCCCACGTAACCAGGGAGGCAAATCTGTTGTCCCCTGAACCACAGAGTGTATTTCAAGTCAATCATAAATTAGTTTTGGATTATCCATAACACTGTTCTTCTACATCAGCATGAATAATCAAGAAGTGGAATATGTTATGAAAACCACAGAAGCATTTTTATCTTTGCAAACAACAATTTTTCAAAACTTGTGAATTTTTCAGCAGAGTACGCTAAAAAAGATATTACATTTCCCCCCCTCAAAGGCACTGTGCATATGACTGATTACTGCTTCTACAGATAGCTCCGAGATAATTTAAAATCATGTCCCTAATACTGGGTCTCCTAACTGGCTGACTGCTGTGCTGTTTAACAGACTGGCTGATACAGTTTCAAATTTATCAATGAGGTAATATAGTTGGGCATACTTGGGAGAGGGAGACATGAGTATTTAGAAATTCTAGCAAAGAAGAATGTTGCATTCTAAAAGGTTTTATTTTAAAGAACTGTAGAACTGCCAGTGGAAGGGCCCTTAGAGAACATTATAATTCAGTGCCCTCACTTTACCGGTGAGGAAACTGAGGCCCAGAGGAATTTGAGACTCATCCTGAGATTACAAAGGTAGGTGTGAAAGAGTTGAGGGCTGGTTCCCAGTCTCATGCTCTTCCTTCCTGCTTTGATTTCTGATATATCTACCCTCAAGGCAACTCACCAAAGAAGGCTGTACCTGAGTTTCGTATTTTTAAAACGTGCAAAATGTCCCTCCAGAAAAGAATGGTGCATATAAACAGTGGGTGTACAGAATGAGGCTATCACTACTCACAGAAAGAGGAATTTCGTGTAGCTGGCTCTGCTAGTGGCTAACTATGTCACTTTGGTCAAGTCGCTTTGCTCTCCGGGCCTCAGTTTCCCTATATGTAAAACAAGAGATTGGACTAGATAATCTCTGATTATCTATCTAGCAGCTCCAGCTACGATTCTGTGAAAACATGGAAAGCTCTTACAGACGACCACTTTCTTTCAGTCCAGGGATCAGTTACGAAATACCCTAGTGATCCTCGTGTTTCAAAACACTTTGCTTAAGTGTTCTGTTGTCTCCCTGTGACTGGGGACCGGGTTTTCATCGATTGTTCCATCTCTTAGCACTTCCTCTCTCACTCGGTGGTATTAATACTTGACATTTCCTTAGAGACCCAACTTTATTCTGCTAATCATTTGGCTTGGTTCCTCAGAAAATTTAAAATACCGTACTTAGAGACTCTCTGACTCATTTGCCTGCCATCAGTTAGAATTACTACTGACTATAGCTTGTTATCAAAGCAATATTGAAATTATATTTGTTCGGAACAATAAAACAGTACAATTAAGAAATATATAAAATAACATTCATTTCCATTCTGGAAGTGGGCATGTCTCCTGGCATTAAAATACATTTACAATATGCTAATGATTTTAAGTCTCCCTTTCTTTAAATCACGTATGATGGCTCTGCATTAACAAGTAAGGAATATAATTTAAAGCAGGCATTCTTGTGCAAGGTAAATTGAATATTTTAATAAAAATCAAAATACTGATTACGTAATAACTAATACTAACAGAAGTAAGATGTGAATGGAGCAAAGGCAGAGGTAAACCAGTATTAGGAAGGAATGCTGATGCATGTGTGGGAGGGGGCAGTGTGTGTGCATAGTGACACCCCAGCTAGCCAGCATTCTTAGGCAAAAGAAGTATCAGCACGAGTGGATTTTCTGGACACCTGATGTTCCTCTCTCTCAGCACAGGCCTATTAAAGGCTTAATCATCCTGCTTCCTTCTCAGGCCAAGTACATAGAATGTTAACTCCATTTTCATGTCTCAGGATCATATTAATGACCATGCTTCTCACATGGAGGCCCTACAGGTCGTGGTTCCAGACAGCTCAGTTTCTGGGCTGCCAACACTGCCAACCTTTGCCATTGTTAGTGAACCTGCCTTTCTAGACCATTCATGCTTCTTTCAACCATTATGTAAGATACTAAGGAGGAAAAGCACCATTATATCCATTTTATGGATGAGGTGTTGAGCCCAATCCCCTGGTCTAAGAAGTCAGTCAGCTAAACCTCTTGCAGTTGGGCAAAAAGGAAAAGGAAACAAGCTGCCCAGGAAAGCCTCTCCTAGGACTTCGGCTACACAGGTCTTTCTCATTCTTTTCAGGTTCCTGGTAGCAATCTCGACAGGTCAGATCACTGAGTCAGTTGTGAAAATGAGTCATTACTGTATTAGGTCTGAGTTTTATCACATGAAACTTCAGCCCACAGTAGGATGACCCACCCAGGCTGGCTCTGTTATTTCAGAAGACCTCTCCTGCACGGTAGTGCCAGTAATCACAAGTTTAACCCTGAGCACTGCCAATCTCAGATTATATTACAGATAGCCTATTATCTGATGCTCTCTAAGCATCCAAAGGGCTTACAAGTGAATGATGATACCTGAAAACCCATACATTACTTTTTAACAGTGCTCTTAATTTAGGAAACAAAATAAATGGATTCTAGCTTAAAATTGGATTAAAACAGATTATTAAAATTGACTTTAAAATATTTATCACTTGAATGAGGTATTTTAGAACTACAGGTTTTGTTTTTTTTTAATAAGAGGCTTAAGAAATTCCATCTTATGATAAAAGTTTTCATCTGCTTCACTTGCATTCTTTTCTGTACCTTTGCTGAGTTGAACTGGCATGCTCTCTGATTTCATCATTCTTTGCTGCTGCATCTGTTGGGGTGGGTGATGGTGCCGGGGGGCCTCTGCTGGGGTCCTGATGGTCATCACAGCAGGAGAGCTGCCAGTACTGCTGCTGGGTACAGGGCCAACAGCATTGCCTGGGGTCATTGCTGGACCGATTAACTTTCTGCCAAAATTCAGGAGGCTATTGGAGACCTTGTTTATGTTCAGAGGGGCAGCTTTGGCATTAGCCCTGAAAAATAACATACAAATGAAGGGCTCAGATACTGCACAAAAATAAGAAGATGATTTGCAACACTAGGCACAGTTCTCCCACCCCCATCCACTTAAGCAGTGATAATAGCCTCACAGCAGACAGAATCACCAGAGGTCTACACAAAAGACATAGTTACACAGTATGTCTACAAATGAATGAGATGCTGTGTGTGGTTTATGGAGAAGTGTTAACATTCTGCTTTGGGCTTTGTATAAAAGATACAAGCACAGCTCTCGTCTACATTCATCATGAATTGCTAAGTTGGATTGATTAGCCTGAAGCCAGGGAACGGGGTTTTCCCCCACCTTGGCTTGTCCATCAGTGCCTAGGCAAAGTACTTTTCACATCATAGGTAGGCAATCAATAAACATCTTCACTCAAACTGGGAATGAAAAAGGAAATCTCCTAATTCATTGCTGGAAATTTTTACTTTTCTTCAGTGCTCGGTTCATGGCAGTGACTCCTGGCAGGGCCACTACGTTATCCATCATTCTGAGGGATCTGCCCTGGTCTTGCAGTACCACGCTTGTAAGTAGAATCTATAGCCCCTCCAGGAAGCCAATCATTTTTCGGCTAAATGCTGGACATGAGCTTGTTTCCTACAATTCCCATTTCTCTCAAAGAAGCCTAGTACCAAAGGTAATTGGTTTTTGTAAGGGATGCAATTTATTGAATTCTGGTTAACTGAAATTTTCAGACTATTTTAGCCAGAATATACTCCAACACTTTAGGACCTGTGATCTCATTGCTTTGACCAATTCTTCCATTCAGGTGCTAGCAAGGAACTCCTTTTCCAAGCAGATAACCTTCATAAGTTGCTACAGCTGAGAAAAATCAGCAGCGAGTGGCCACTCTAGTGATGAACTTCTCCAGACTCAGCTCTGTTGATCCTCAGATGACAGTCCTATCATCTGTCACAAGGCCCACACTTGGTCTTCTCTAATTTGACAACACCTGCCAGAATGTATATTCCAAAGGCAGAATACTGGGTTTGGAGTCAGAAGATCTAAGACCTCTGGTACTTACTGTCCATTTCACTTCTGTGGCCTCAGTTTCCCTATCTGTAAAAGAGGGGTTGAATAAGATGGCCCCTGAGGTTCATTCTAGCTATAAATCAATGGTTCTTTGATTCTAAAAAGTGAGGGTCAGCTCCATGTCACAGTGAAGCAGTGGGTTCAGGTTGGTAGGGCTTAGCTATGAAAAGAAAGGAGCTATTTTGTGTACTTTACAAAAGGTACCTGAAAATTAGGCTTCCTGAAAGAAATATGGGTAACCTAGTTTGTGATTTACTTGTGTAATATATTTTCTATTAAAGTGCCGATGCCTATTGCCTTGTCATGACATGGCAGAGACTGTGAGTCACTAGCACAGCATGACTCTGATAGGTTCTACCAAAGTTCTGCATAGGGCCCTGTGATGAATTGTATGTTTGTTATTTGAGGACCAGACAAGTGAACTAGATTTCGAAGTTCATCATCAGAGGGTTGGTCGTGAGGTGATGAATTGTTTCATACATTGCAACAGCCTATGTGTGGAGTTGCAATCCTTTTAGGGATATCCGGGAGTCACTCAATGTGATGAAACTCTTTATGTTTCTATGGAATTGAGGTCTTATCCTTGTGAGGATTCCATGCCCTCTAGTGGTCAACCCAACCATGATTTCTTATACTATCCGACTCTCTATGTCCTTTCAAAAAATCCTTTCCAAGGCCTTGGGGCCTCTTTTAGAAATCCTGACCTTGCGTGGACACCAGTGGAGCATGTGGGCTGTTCATCCTGTGTGTACTCCTGCTGCAGGATTAGCCCACGTCCTCTTCTACTCACTCATTCCTCTCATAGCCACTGTATGCCACTTTTCTTGTGCAATCCTTTGAGGTATGTTGTGGTCCACTCTTGCCCACCATGTGTTCCTTCATTGCCTCCTGGCAATTTAATTCTTTGGAGAATGCTATATTCTGTGACTCAGAGTCATGCGGGAACACTGGAATAACACTGATAGAAGACAGGCTTTTGTAAAACAAAATGTCACCTTAAATTTTAGGGCTTAAAGGTTCTTCCACAAGATGTTTCCATGTATATAGCAGAATCATGTGTTTTTACACACATAAGAGATGCAACAACAGAACAAAGCCTGCTCTATGACTTTCAAATAATTGACATAAGTGAGGTGGCAAACAAGATTTTCTGTTGTTCAGCCATTTCAGTCGCATCCAACTCTCCATGACCCCATTTGGGGTTTTCTTGGCAGAGACACTGGAGGGATTTGCCATCTCCCTTTCCACCTCATGTTATATAAGAGGAAACTCAGGCAAACAGGATCAAGTGACTTGCCCAGGTCATACAGTTAGGAAGTGTCTGAGACTAGAATTGAATTCAGGTCTTCCTGACTCCAGGCCTAGTGCTCTATCTACTATGCAACCTACAAGAATATATGTGTTTGTTAAAGGTGCTTGCTACCATAATGGAGGATATGCAATCCTGAGTCCAAATGAAAGAAAGGTTCTATACCAATGGTGGGGTCTTACAGAAGCTCCCGTTTATAGTTGACAATGTGCTGATTGTACTAAGATTTGGAGCCCTGTAGTGTCTCCAAATGGGAACCATAATCATTCAGAAGGATCCAACTTAAAACCATCCAGAGGAAAAACCAAATGGAACAATGTCTATTGTTTAGACTTTAATATGCGTAGCACTTGGATTGGCAACCCAAAGAGCTAGTCCACAATCACAGACATGTTGGACAGAGGATGTAGGGGAACAGAATGCCCTATAGGTCCAGAATGGAACAGGAAAAAGAGATCCCTAATTGCTTTTGGGAAATTTTGCAGTGCTTTCTACTGATTCCAAACTTCTACCTAAAACCAAACTGTATCATTTTAATAATGAACTAATAATTAAAAAAACCAATTAGCATTAGCTATCCAGCACTAGTATAATAGAGTGGAACACCATCACACACAAAATGACAGCTTCCCAGAAGATCCTCGAAGAGCCCAAAGGAGCCACTTACCCCCACTCCTGTGTTCCATTTGTCAGACGACATTTTCATTTCTTCCAGTGAGTAATAAAGAGAGGTTCTACCATAACATGAAAGCACTTCCGGCTTATTTTACTTCTCAGCTTTAAAAGTCAAGATTCATAATTCACCAATATGAAGAAGTTATAATGTTGTTACCCTTTTTTATAAACAAAAATGTACTAGTCAAATTCCCATATTGCCAGCTGTAAAATTTATATGTTGATAAAAGTACTAAGAAACTGCTACAAGCGTTGTCAAGAGACTAGAGTTAATGTATCTTCATTACTACTAATAACACTTACTACAATTCACTAAAAACATATAGATCAAGCTCACTCCTGCAGGCAGTTTTTCATTTGGACAGCAGCACTTAGGAAGGGAGGAGCACGGTTTTCCTACTTGGAACATTTGCATCGTTTGTAAACCACATCTCCTTACTTTTAACTATCCAACGTTTCAGCTTTTTTAGATCTTGAAGAACTTCATGGAATTTAAAAGCAACTTTATTTCATGAATCTTCAGGATGTAAGCAAAAACAGTATGTCAACGTGGTCAGCATGCAATCCATGCTTTTTATAGAAGAATTTTTATCCCAATGACTTAAGCAGAGCTGCATACCCATTAGCATCACATCAAGATTTCTTCACATTAAATGCATTAACTCATGTTTTCTAATTTAACTTGAGGTAAGTCTATCTTTATTGTTGACAGTATGCGAGATAATATTATGTCAAGTCAGGTCCATTAAATTAATAGAAATAAGGAATAATCAGAGATGATGATGGACAGGAAGACTAGATTGGATGAAGCATGGAGTACAAGATGGAAATTAGCGGAAGAACCAAAACTCTTCAACAAGAGGATTGAGGAATTTTCAAGGCACTGAATATCTATATTTACTTGTGTACTCTGTGGTTGTATTGGAAGTTACAGCTGTGAATGGCTTCATTGCTGAGAATTAAAAGGATGACTTTGGAGAGAAATTAGAAAGGCTAGTCAATGCTGAAAGCAATTTGCCTCTTTATTTGGTGTGTTTAAGGGAACATCCCCAAAGTCATGAAGCTTAAATGGAGTTATCCAAGGGCTATAGGAAGGAATGTGAAAGGATGTCATCAGAAAGCACAAATAGGACAGGGTATGTGGAACCCGGTCATAGTAAACAGCAGGACAAAATATAACCAAAACTCAGAAGTCACAGGTGTCAGGTGGGGGAGTCCTGTAAGCGGCTGATCCAAGCACTTCATCAAGCTCTCACTCAACTCACCTTCACTTCATGCATCAGTTATCATGAAGAGGATCAGGTATGTTAGAGGTCTTACTGGTTTCCAAATCACAGGCAGGGATATGCCCATCAGCAAGGTTGCCAGAGAAACAGACATTGCTAACACAGGTTTTCTGACAGGTTTCCATAAAGGAAAGGAACTCCAGGTAAAAGATAGGTATTATTTTTCTCAAGAAAGATAACCTGAAAAAAGTTTCTGTGCCACAAAAGTAGAGCAGATTGGTAATCTTGTCAAGCTTTCTCTAACTCTACAGAAAGGTGCATCACATAACATTTGCTCTGCATCCAAGCAGCTCCTTGGGAGAACCTTAGGATCAAGGAAACAAGCTATGTGGTTTATGCAACCATTCAAAAGTGGATCCCCTAAATCACCATCTCCTGAAAGACAAGGCCAATGTAAACTTGGTCTGGAAATTCAGAGAACCTTTTGGAGCCAAGAAAGGGAGTGCCTACTTACCTACCTCATCAAGGGGTCGGGGAGTCTCTAGTTAACTACATGCTTTCCATTATCCTTCTTGCTCAGGACAAAAACAAAACAAAACAAACTATCATATGTTATTAACGTTTCTACTGTTTCTTAGAAAATAGAATTAATTCACCTTATATCCCGGTCATCTCTCAAAATAAACTGCCATTTCCTCTACAATTACAGCTACACTTTGGATCTATGATCTCACTGGTATGGGTATATTCGCAACTGATGCAGCGTACATAATCCATCTGTGTTTGCCAACCCGTGGGATTCTAGTTGTCCTAAATCCTTCAGAGAGAATCTCCTCAACGTGTCAGAGGTTTTCCTTTGTCTTTGTACTTTGTTTAAAAGAATAACAACAAAGCATTTTGTGCAGCATTCTGGCTACATATCATTTGTTTCTATAACTGATCTACCTCCTCTTCCTTCCGATGTGTGTCTCTGATGGCATCTTTTGTATTTTTGCATGTAATAATTCATAATGAATATGATGAAAACACCTTACTCTACCATTTCCTTTCCATTGTCCTTTGAGTCACCTACAATTCTTACTGTTCTGAGAACATGGTTTCCTACAATTCAGTTACAGAATCACTAGAAGAATACTGATATTAACAAGGTGGTCTTCTGTTGCTATATATAGTTAGGAATCATTGAAAACACTACGTATTTTAAAAAATGTGATCCAGTCTGCTCTCTACCTATTCAATTCTAGGTTCAATTCATAGTTCACCTATAATGCCTGTTTAAGACATATGCAGAGAGAATAAATCCAATGGCCTTCCCATCCAACGGTATGCTATAATCTGAGTGGTACGTTATTTTTCATCCACTCCGATTTCCCAGTGTAGACAGCCAGATGGATCACTTATAAATTTGTACAGCTCTCACTGAAGACCTGGAAGGTTTACTTTTGGTGTGATTATCACCATGTCCTGTGTGAGCAAGAGCATCCGACATGGCGTAGTCAAAATAGTGTCAGACACGGCTTCTCAACACCTAGCTTCATGTCTTAGTTCTATCACTTTGTGTTACATTCGGTGTAACTTTGGGTAGGTGAGTTCTCCTTTTGAGGCTTCAGTGTTTTGTCATTTTTTAAAAATTTCTAAAAGTAGAGGTTGGACTTAATGATTACTAAGGCACACATGAGCTCTAATATTCTGTGACTGTGTGAAGACTTCTGCCATCTTTAGGGAATCTCCCTCCTAACTGAACTCTGTGTAGGACATCCTTTATGATATTGGCAAACTGCTTTGGTAAACATATGTCTCCTGGGTTTCATGCCTTGTTTAATGCTAATGCTCAGCTGACTACTCAGCAAAGTTAACTTGCACCTACCAGAGACTCATATGATTTTAACATATGGAAGGGAGACACACTTTGGTGGACATTTTACTCTGACTGGTCAGATGCTTTTGTAAAATCAACCAAAAACAAATACAGTGGGATCCAACATTCTCTCTATATCTCAGTCAGCTGGGCAATTGTGAAGATGTGGTCTGCTCTAGAAAAGGGTATGAAAGCTCCCCTCTTCCCTTCTGTTATTTTCATTAAGGATGCCCTCATGCATGACAAGACCATTTTCACAGAGGTTTTGAAGAGCATAACAAGGCCTATATGGCAATAGTTGCAGAGGTCTTTCTGAGTTGCCTCTCCTCCTCTCAAAATAATAGCATTTGTGATGCTTTCAGAAATTTGGGGAATCATATCTTTTAAGAGATTAAGAAAAATAGTTCCTGGGTAACTTTAAAACTATATAGATCCAGCAGGGATTGTTTTTCTCTCTCTGTGTTACTGGTCAGGTTTAGTTATAGTGTCTTTATTCTATTATATAGTAAGTTATTCTGATCCAAGATCCAAATATTGTGTCAAAGCAAAATAAATGGATTTTACTCAGTGTTGTGTTTAGGATTCACATCTATTTGAAACACATCTTATTACCAATCCTAAGTAGCTGTTCAGAGGATGGTTGTCTGGTGCAACTAGTGTGGCAAAAGAAGTCTAGGGCTTAAATATCCTCAAGGAAATTCTTTTAGAAAGCAGTTCAGACTACATGAGCTTTTCCTTAAAGAGAGGACCCATCAATGACTCCAAGACACCTCTGAAGGCAGCCCAGGTGAGTTCTTATTATCGGGAATGCTTTCCTCGTTCTGAGCTGCAAGTTTCCTCTACCAACACCCACCTATTGCTCCTGGTTCTGAAGTCAAATGCAGACAACTAACCCCTCTTCCCCAATGCAAGCCTTTCACAGTTTGAAGGCAGCTGTTGGATGCCCACTGAAATTCCCTCCAGATTAAACCTCGCTCAGTACCTTTAACCAATCATGCCTTAGACTAAAGGCGCAGCTCCAGCCTGGCTGCCTCCCTCTGGATGTTCTCCAGCTCATCAATGTCCTTCTCAAATGAGGGTGGCTAGAACTGAGTACAGTCCTTCAGGGGAAGTCTGACAAAGGTAGGATACAGTGGGATCATAATTTCTCTCTTCTTGGAAGCTCAGTCCCTCTTAATACAGCACATAATCCCACTCGTTTTTGAGATTGTCATATTGCACTAACTCATCTTAAGTTTTCAGTCCACTCCATCACTTGGTCTTTCCCAGACCTGCTGTCTTTCATGTTTTCCCCAACTTATATCTGTGAAGTTCAATTTGTAGAGAATAGCGAGACTTAGCCTTTTTCCCTACTGCCTTTCATCTTACTAGGTTTAGTCCGACACTGTAGTCTGTTAAAATCTTTTTGGATTCAGCTTTTTGTCATATGCAAAAGGGAGGAGTATAACATTTATACGTTGGATCCAAGTCATTAATAAAAATGTTATGCAGCCCAGGACCAGTCACATCAACTGGACACCTTCTGCCACATGGACCAGTTCGCAACCACTCTGAGTCTGCCTGTCCAACTAGGATTGTACCAAGCCTGATTCACATCTTTCCATCTCCACAAGAAAAGAAGGAGATACCTTGTTAAAAGCTTGGCTAAAATCTAAATCAACCATGTTCCCCACATTTCTCTTATCTGCTAGTTTGGTATTTATATTAAAAAAAATGAAATGAATGTGCCATGAACTGTTCTGAATGAATCTATGCCAGGTCTCTGTCATCACCACTTCCGTATCTATATGTTCACCAAATGTCCTTTCAGCAGCCTTTTCTGGAGTTTCTCAAGGAGTCAAGGTTAAACTGAAATTAAGGCCTGTAATTTGAAGACTATGTTCCTTCTTCTTTTGAAAATTGGAATCTTAGAGATTATAAAGAGGCAAGGCCAAGGCCTTTGACAGAGAGATCCCTAAAGTATTTGCTATTAGGACACTTGTCATAGTAAATTCATAATGCTTGTCCCGGGGTACAACCATGTGGAAGAGAATGTAGATGCTGGGAAAGAGGAAGAACCATGTTTCTGCCCACAGGAACCCTCAGTTTAGCACCTGGAGGACTGCCAGGATCGAAATAATTCTGATGTGCAGCAACAGAGGGAAGATCAAGGAGGGGAGATTTCAGGTTGGTACTTTCTGGTTCTACCAGTACAGCCATGAGAGGTCAGAATTGTACTCCTGAAGAAAAGGTGCTCAAACAGTTCCTGGCTGATCAAATACTCAGCAAAGTAAACCAAATAATGCCTCTTAAAGACATTTTGTTTGTTCCTTGAAAGAAGCTCAGCTCTAAGTTGGGGTAAGACTCTGGGTTCTCTCTTGACATGACAGGTTGCTGAGCTGAGGTCTCAAGCTGCCCATTTTTGGGGGAAAACTGTTGGATCTGGGAATCTGAGCAGTAGAAAAGTAAGAGGCTGTCAGGAGAACATGGAGGCTAGGCACAGCATATTCCCTCCCCAAATACCTGAGGATCCTCAAGAAAACACCCCTTCGAATGGATGGAAGGAAGGATTAGAAAGGTTACGTCCTCAGGCCAAAGAAAATGCTGGCTAGGACGATATCACTTTCTGGGAAAGGGTGACCAACCAGCAGAGACATCACAGAGAAAAACTCAAGGGCCCTGGGACAGCAGGTGAAAGCAGAGAGAAGCGAGTACCTTGATAAAGAATGTAAGAGGAATGTCAATCAAGAGTATAGGAGTTGTAGACACTCTTTGGGTCATGGAGGGAGTATTGGCCCTGGATCCACAAAGCAATTTCCTTACGACAGCTTCCCTGAGCATAATTCTCTCTCCCACCTCTCCAGGAGGGGAGATAATCTATTCAACAATGGAGCTAGCACTGGGGCAAAACTGACATGGCTGAGGATGGGAGCGTCAAGATTTTATGAAGTGATGTTGTGTCTGAGTGGAAAACTAAGACTAGTTTCTTCTGTAATAATGGTCTGGTTCCAATACAGTTTATTGGTGAGTTCTTCAGGCGATTTGGAGATCTTCTTTCTTTTTTGTAGTGTAGATGTTTTTCATCTTTCAGTCCATGAAAGATCTCAAGCTTCTGATACATAGAATTCTAGTCACCAGTTCACCTTTTCTGAGGTGCTCCATTTTTATAGCCTACAGTGATGTGTTCCATAGTTACTCTCTATGGTTTCCTTCCAAGGTCTTGATAGGTCACTAAGTGGCCCTTTGGGATTCTTATCCTCTTTAAGGATAGTCCTTCTTATAGTTTCTGGTGGGAATGATAACCCAGTCTCAGACTGCCAACATAATCTTCACCATTTTCACAAACAGATCTGTGTGACTCAGTTATTGCTGAACATGGCTTTGCTGACATCTTGCTAGCTCAGTTTATGTGGATGTTACTTATACCAAGGCCTCTATTTCATTCTTGGAACTTAGCTATTTCACAGATTCCACAAAGAACTAAACCCTTTTTGTTTACATTTGACAAATTCAGTGAAATGTTCCTGTTGTCGGATTTAACTGTGGCTTGGTACAATCTGTTTACTCCAAAAAACATTTCTGCGGGTTGACTTGTTTATTAGGTGTTCTGTGAATGTCTATGATCTTCTTCGTCCTCTTTGAAGATGAATTAGCTGTTAAACTTGGAATGATATCCTGCAAGGAAAATGACTTGAAATTTCTCTTGCATGAAAATATCTTGAAAATCTTTTAAAAAATAAATTCATAGCCCACTGCATCATAAAAGAGATATCTTTTAGGGTTTTGAGGAAGAACTTTCACAGTGGCATGAATATAATATAAGAAAGAGATATAAGTTAAAAACAGAAACAGAAAAAAGTCTAAGAAGTATCATTTTTCTGTTGACATACTTATGAACAAAATATACCAGAATATTATTAGGCATAATTTTCCCTTAATGAAAACAGACAGAATTTACATGAACATTGGGCTTGGATAGAACATTTCCAACACTTACAGATAATTTCTTCCCTGAACTGACCTCACACATTATTACTGTTCTATTTCACAAAATTCAGAAGGTAAGCAATATGAGAACGTGCCAAGTCACGTGGAGATGAGAAGACCAGACTGTGTCTGTTGAATGAAATAGCTTGTCTTCTTTTTCCCAAAATTATTGTTTAAAAAGACAAAATTATGTTGGAAGATATTAAGAACAGAGTAACTATTTTTAACAAGCTTCATGAACTAATCAAAACTACTAAAGATGAAAAAGGATTAGGAAAATATTTATATTTGTTCTCTTCTAAACTACCTTAGTTAATTTAAGGCTACAGACACTTAACATAAGAAAGTCTTTTTAAGATATGAATATACATCCACTTTTTTATTATAAAAATGAGTGTTACTTGTGTTCTAGTGAAAAAATTACCTACAGTAATTTACAGTGTTTAAAATGACAAAAATTCAAGAGAATTAAGATATGGGGAAACATGATCTTCTAAGAAATGTCATCTAATCAGAAGCGCCATTGATTTAAGACTCACAATTTCAAAACAAATTCTAAAAAGATGACTCAATTTCTCCATGCCCTGACCAAAAAGAAAATACTTTTGCATTTTTAATATTATATATGAAACTCCTAACATAAATAAACAAAATATTTTTCTTTGAATAATTCAAATTCAAGAGAATATATGTTATTTGTTCCAAAAATTCACATCGAATTTTCAGATCTGTTTAGAATGTGCTTTTGCCCTTTGGGTAGTATTTTTTGGGGATGGAGTGGGGGAAATATCTGATATACTACACTTGGTCAGTAAAATTTATGAAGTTTTATATAATGCCTGAACTGACACACTCACAACTGTAGAGTTTGGAACTCTGCCTCACAGAACTGTAGTGATGTTTTAAGAGACAGCATTAGATCTGGAAAGAACATGGCATGTGAACTGAGGAGTCTTGGGTTCAAGTTAGTGATTGGGAAGCCATGTGACTTTATAAGGTGATGGTTTACTCAAGTGAATCCTGGGTTTCCTTAGGACTTTTAAGCCTACACTGAAGCAAGAAAGATGGGCATACTTTTCCTCTTTCATAGGAAAGAAAATAAAATCTTTGACATAAGAGCTAAAACAGAAAACTCCCAACTATTTCTGACAGAATGCTGAAATAATTAGTAAGGCCCTCCTCACCTAAAGCCATTTAATCTATAATACTATTGCATTTAAATAGCTCTTACTATCTTCTGGAACTCTGACCAGTCACAGGATTATTAATGCTGAGAGTTACATAATCTCAGAGAATGGGTGTGTGGATGCTCCCATTCCTGATGTATTATCATTATCTGATTCTCTAAACTACACTATACACAGTAAAATATCTTTATGGGGGAAGTAGGAAATTGTGGATCTAAGGACCATGAACACTAAAACATAAAATACTGATAAATTATGAAGGTGGAAATTAACAAACACAATTTTAAAATGAATCTCTTTGCTTTTTTAGCTATTCAAAAACTCAACACACACAGGCTCTGATTTACGGCCAGCTGCATACAAAAAACCAAAACCAAACCCAGGCCTATTCAAGAGAAAGTTAAGAGAGGATTATTCATATCCTAAAAGAACAAGTGGTTTTGCAAAATTATTCTCTAAATAGCAAATTCTCCTAGGACATATGACTAGTATGTAAGGGTGAAGTTCATTTGTGGTCCATTTTGCTATAGTTTGGCGAAAATTCTAAACTTCTGGCTGAGGAGCAAAGAGATTATATAGAATTAACTGTGTTAGTGTGAAGAGGAGAAACTTCTCCATGCATACACTACTACCATCGATTCACAAGCATATTTTTGCTAGAGAGTTCCCTGTACATAAAATAATTCTTGTAGGGTAATCACTGCCTATACCCCATAGCGCTATGCCTATCAGCAGAGAAGTATATCTCAGGTGAGATCATAGGTACCTGAGCAAGACTGGATGGAGGATTTAGAGGTAGGGCTCAGGCCAGAAAGGCAGAAATCTGGACTAGGCAAGATCCCCATCTTGACACACTGGGCTAAGGTGTTAATCTAGCATTTGATAGCTAGGAGATGGGGAGCTGGAAAAACCAAGAGGAAAATGATCAGCTAGGGGGTCTCTGAACCCTGCTCGTCTGAGTTGGGGATGAAGACTAGCTTCTTCTATGTTGTGCCCATTAGTACTGAGTTTAAATAAGCTGACCCTAGGCATGAATCTGGGCTCAGGACGACCGTGGTATTCCAATTCGTTTATAAACAGATGCAGCTAAGGCAGTTCAAGCTCTTGAGGGATTCCTGACACAGACTGGCCAGCTGATGTAGTGTTCTGTAATCCTGCAGTGGATAAAGGAACCCACCATTTTGAAAAGTTGGGTTGTGCCATGTCTTCAAAACATGAGACCCATGAAAGTTAAGTGATGCAGAGACGCATTAGGGAAGGGAAGCATTCTCCTCCTCTCCTTAATTATGGAACATGTATGGGACTAATGAGAGATTGCTCTCTTTTAATGTAGAGAAATTTTGTGCTAGGCATACTCAGTACAGCTTTTTTTCATGGCAAGAGACTCTTAAATTAAAACCTTTAAAAATTAAATAGGTATTTCCTAAGACTAGTCACAATTTAGACATTTTTATAAAACCAACTTTTGCATATCTGATCAAAAACTGTAGAAAGATTTAAAATGTCAAATTATCTTTTCTTTTTTCCTACTTAACAGTTGATGTTAATGGAATGATGAGCAAAAAGTCAGTTCCCATTTGGTGCATGCGTGTATCTTAAAAGAAATTTTATCAGCAAGTAAAATCAGGGAATGCTGCGTACTACCACGTATGTAATGGAGAGCCTATCACGAAAATACCTAGGCACTTGCTTTAAAGACTTAATTATAGCAATCCATGGTAAAGCAGAAAAGAGAAATCAGGCTTCTTGATTTCTGGGGATATTCTTATCCATGAGATCACATGGCATTCATGCACTCCTCTTCCCTTATATGGCTATGTCATACCAATAGAAGGCCATTGCCAGAGAAGGAGCAGGCATCAGCTTTCCCCAGCGTTTCTCTTTATCCCCTAATTCCCAACTCCTTCTGGTGACTCGCTTCCTAGTGATTTCTTCAGGGAACCTTGTCTGCCCTTACCCTGGCCCCTCCATGTACCCCTGCCTTGGGACACTTTTCCCCTGCTTCCTATCCAATGTGCTTGGACTTGGATGTATGAATGGCAGGGTGAATGGAGCTCTACTCACTGGTTCCCTTTTCATTTGAGCCTGATCTGAGTATCCTAGGCCTAAAAATAGCTCAGTGAAAACCTCGCCAAAGGGGACTTAGCTAAGTAGTGGAATATAGTCTGATGAAGAGTTCTTGGCTAAGTTTCAGGTCCACAAGTATGAAGGGGCAGGAAAAGCTGGAGAACACTCATAAGTCTGTGCCTTGGTTCTAGTCTTTTTCTGGAGACAATTATTTGTAGAATAAATTAAAAATTGCATGTTGTGGAATTGCCTCCTTGTCTCCATCAATCCAACCAATATTTGGAAATAGTCTATTTAAGTCCATATGATTTAGTCCAGGTTTAGCTTTAAAAATGTTAAGTTGCTTAATATCAAAAATATGAACTTGATATCCTATGTATTTAATATCTCATTTCAACACTAATGCTAATTTATTAATTTTTAATGGTTCAAAACATCTCTTACACCTATCAGTCCTTCACCTGTGGTGAATTAAAATACCATGTTTTACTTAGCACATCACATTTA
The DNA here is from genome assembly GCA_023548195.1 of Bettongia penicillata ogilbyi. NCBI lineage: Eukaryota > Metazoa > Chordata > Mammalia > Diprotodontia > Potoroidae > Bettongia > Bettongia penicillata. The sequence continues at coordinate 3,588,011 of JAJHZJ010000718.1, forward strand.
ATAATGAGTTTTAACAATAAAATGTAACATTCAGTAGAGGGGGTGCTTACCGAGTTTTATTCATAAGGTCCGCTCCACATGCCTTGTAATAATCTAAATTTTGTTGGAACTGATGCGTCACCGGTCTTGGATTTCTCTAAAGCAAAAACAGTCCAGAGAATAGGATTTAGGAAATGCTTAGAACAAATGACATATCAATAAGTCATAAATGAAACCATGTATTGATATATTTGTTTAACCGAGAGGAAATAAACAGAAGTAAGGAACGTAATACTTGGGTTTTATTTGGATGGTTGTTAGCAATGCGAGAGATTGTCTTACTGATTAAAAATCTGGAAAACGTATTAATTGGTCTTTTTTGTTATTATTTCATCAGCTTTTTGACTGATACTTATTTTGAGATATTTCTTTTAAAATATAATTGGAAAAAGGCTAATCCTGTTAGGACCAACACAATCACACGATCCATGACAAGTGTAAGCTATTTGCCAGCTCACTCCCAGAAATAAGCAAGATGTGGATGGAGATTAGAGGGCCAGCTCCAGATGATCACTGGGCACACTGCGTCCACTAGATGGCGCACGGAGACTTTGGTTCTCCCTGAAACTTAGGTGGGATCTCCGAATTTGGTTGATGCTTTACAAGGATTCATTGCTGGGATGCAGAGTTTCATTTGCAAGCATGTGACGAGGGCCAGAAATGTGCTAGGCACTGCAAACCATTAGCCATCGCCTCACACAAGCCAACCTACCAACGCGTGTTTTCATTGAAACAGCAATACAAGTGCTTTTCTGGAACTCTCCACTATCTGTAAACACTAAAGAGAGCTCCTCTGTGGATTAGGTAAAGCGATGCTCTCCCCGCCACCCCCCAACCTGTTATTTATGGTCAGTCAAAGATTGTACCAGAGGGGAGGGACACAAAGCTGGGCCACAAGCCTTGGTCTCAGGCTGTTTACAGTCTAATGAAGAAAAGAGGTGTGCAGACCTGTGGGGAATGTGGGGGAGAGTGAGGCAGTGAGGCTGGAAGGAAGGGAGGGGCGGAGTCCCGAATGGCTGGAGAGCCTGGTAGAGCGTGTTCAGCAGGCCATGAGGAGCCACTGACGCTGTCTGTCTAGGGCACTGGCATCAGGGAGTTTGTTTAATCTGGGATGGTGACTGAGGCTTTTCCCCAGGGCACTGGAATCTAGAGAGTAACAATGGCATGTGTATTATTTGAGTGGAAACTGAGCTCCACACCTGGTTAGCATAACTAGCCCTGGTGGTCATACTCCATGTTTCACTGAGAGGATCCTCTCACATCTCACGGGTCTGGCCTTGCCCCTGTTCTCTCCCCTGGTGGTTAGTAACTTTCCCTAGTGGTGATTTGATGGGATCCTGGGGTCTTTGTCTCCTTGGCATGGGATAGGATCTGAGTCTTTCCCACAAGACCTGGTATCCTAAAGCTCCATTGGCCTTGGGGTTCCCCTGCTCCTTTCCCCTTTTCCTAGCCACTCGGGGTATTTTGTGGTGCTTGACCTTGGCATGAGTTTTTAAAGGGCATGAAGAATGGGTCAGAGAGGGTTTCAGAGAGACAGACTGGAGGCAGGAAGACTAGTAAGCATGCTATTACAATAGTTGACATATTAGGAATTCTATAAAAACACCACTTTTCCCATATATAAGCTTTTTACAAACAAACTGAAATTAAGCAAAAGAATACCTCTTAAACAAATACATTTCCGATCAAACAACTAAATAAAAACCTGAGCAAAGAATGGTTTTTTAAAACCATAATTATAAATTTTCCATAAAAACACTTGAAAGGAAATAAAAACTGGGAAAGGTTTTGTTTTTTTAAACCTCTTATATGAATCTCAACTGTATTTGCATACATAAACAGGCTCATCTGAAATCAGCACACATTAATTTTTTGCCTTTTTTTTGTTAAAGCTCCAAAACCAGTGCTTTGAGAACAGGGGTTCTTAACTTTTTTGTATAATGGACCTTTTTGGTGGTCTTCTGAAGCCCACAGATCCATTCTCAAAATGCATAAAACAATGCATTTGAAAGCAGAAAATAAAATAAGTAGGATTAAAAGAAAATGAATTTTACTGAAATACAGTTATCAAAATGTCATAAAAAAAGTTCATGGACCTCCATCTAAGAACTCCTGATTTTAGAGATCTACCTCTAAATAAAATGGTACATTTTACCTTAATGCAAAGAATTCATGCAGGTTAACATCTTCAGGGGGGAATCTAACACTAGAGTATTAAATGTTAAGGTTAAATAATTGTAATTCATCAAGCTAACAAGCTGTGATTTAATGACCAAAATGGCCCTATTCTTTTTCTGTTAAAAAAAAAAAAAATGCACCTTTCCTATGTCTACCAAACCTGCTCCCAACAATTAGCAGCCACGACAATCTCTTGATTTCACTATCTACTACTTCACGGCTTTGGTATTCAACTGAGTTCTAAGATAATCACATCTGAATTGCCTTGATGAAGATAACTGATGCTTCCCTGACTACCATACGATTAAGTCTAACAGTGAAACTTTTTCATCGCTAGGAATTACATAGGTTTCCTTGTGGTGGTTTATGATAACCTGAACCTGGGTATAACGGAAATGTAAAAGAAAGGTTAAAACCACTGGCAGGTCTTTAATGCTACATTCATGATTTATCTAAAAAAAGTACCTCCATTAGGCTATCATTCATGGCTAAAATTTTGTTCTTTACTTCCAGTACCTAAAAATACATTATTTTTGCAAAAATAATAAAAAAGCTTTTTCTGACTTCCAGCACACAAAGGGAGGATTATATTACTTTTTTTGCTTAAAAAAGGAAAAGAGATCATGTAAAGCAGTTTGAAACTTCTTTATCAAGAAATGACAAGCAATTCAAGGGTACCAAGGGTTGATCTAAGTACTTAGAGAGATTATCAAAAATAATGATCTAACTTGAACACATGAATGAGATTCAAGTATTGCTCTCATTTAGGGCCTATTTAAATTCCTCAGAGGCTTACTGGTATCAAAGGGAGAGTCGTTTAAAGTGGAAAAGAATGAAAATAAGATATTGAAAAATGGAATTTAAAATGTAAGACAATGGCTGGAGATTATTGCATGGCGTCAAGATGCCTGTTAAGACAATACCACTATTTAAATATAAATACATACAGGCAAGTAAATAATCTATGAATACACAGAGAAACTACCATGTGCTGTAACCAATCTGCCTCCTGCATATACTCAGCATTGGTTGAAGCTTAATGTAAACCCTTCCCCTCTCAAAAAAAAAAAAACCTAAACCAAACCATTGATAGATTTAGAAATTAAGACTCAATATTTCTGTGCCTTGAAGGCGTGTGTAGAACTCTTCATGCACGGCCTTTTTTTATGTATAGTGTGTAAAGTTTCAAATGGTTTTAGCACTCTTGACCTCCGTATTTTTTCCCAAATTAAAAACTCTTCTGCTGTGCACAATTGATTGATTTACCACTGACAAGTTTGGGATTCCTCTTACATAGAGTGTCACAAAAGTCAGTCCAGTTTTAAACTTAAGCTACTGAAATTTACAACTACATTAAGACTTGTAGGATAATCTATAAAGCTACCAGAGCCTTAATCTGAGTGGGTACATCGTTTCATTCCTCACTACAACTGACTTATAATTCTCATTCTATGGAACTCCTATTAACTGGTGTTCAAAGTTGTCTTTAAGATGTAATGATTAATAGAAGCCCCACACATTTAATTTTTAAAATGTACAGAATTTAATTGATTTGTTTTCTGCTTTACTTTGAAGAATCCTTTTTAGTTAATTCTCCTCCTGGTGAGTCATAAATATCAGTGAAAGATCATTCTGTATACACAGCAATACTAATGGTATGGGCAGACTATACAACTAAGAGAGGACATCATCAATATGAAAAAAAAAATCATGCCCATTCTTGAAGTCTCTAGTCACAAATATAAACATTAGAAAATCCTTGAAAACTCAGTAGGGTAAACTGAACTCTCTTAGGTTTTAGCCCAATAAGCCCAAATGAGCAGCCCAAATGGTTTTCTTCCATAGATCTTCCAGGATCAGGTGAGGAGAGACCTCTTGTAAGGTCTACTTCCAAAGTACCAAAAAGTTATTCTTTTCTTGTTTATCTTGAGCCTTTTTAATTCTGTGTTACGATAAAAATGCTAGAAATCCCAAGGAGGCTTTCTTTGGAAGGTGAGTGGTGAAACTGAATGACAAGGAAGGCTTCTTTTTTGGTGAATGGCAAGAGAAAACGTCCCACAGGACTGAGACTCAGAAAGAACATCTAAAATCAACTTTATTTCTCATTTGGTTTCTAAAATGCTTTGGCTAATTTAGTTACAGTGAATACTAGGTGGAAATTATCTGTGGCATTAACTATATGGCTATCGTTGAAACGTAAAGGTGGGTACACAGTATTCACTTTGTACTCATTAAAAAGGACCAGTCTATACAAGAGGAAATGCTCTTTTGCTTGACCTCTGTTGGGAGTTATTCTGCCAAAACAGATCTGAGTTTCAAAGGAGAGTATTCTATTCCGACCCCCAAAAAGTCTCTTGCAGAGCAAGTAAGTCTCAGTTCAAACTTTTTTTTTTTGACTATTTCAAAGGCACCCATAACAATAATGTTTAGGAAAACAGAAGATGTTTTCACTAAGAGGAAAAAACACAAAACAATACTCTAATGATCCCTGATATGTTTGACCCATGAAAACTAATTGTGTTAACTGTTACATTTCAATGGAAAAAAAGACGCATAAGAAGATCTATTCGATATATTTAACTAATTTTTTCTGCATTAGCCAGGCACATACTTTTGTGGACAGGTAGAGACATCTTTAACTATGAAATCAAAATAGTAGTTTCCTCAGAATGTAAACATCATTAAGAACAATGATACGTTAAAAAAAGGATGCTTTATTGTTCTGATAGTTGATCCAGTAATTTAAAGTAGGATATGTGGATGAGCACTATGTTTCCTGATAAATAAAATACCTTATCTTAGAAAATAAGATCAAGCAAGTAGGACTTCACAGCCTGGGAATAAACACATTGCTTTCTCACAGTTAAATTGAACTTATTTTAAATTTTTAAAAAACCAAATATCCATGTCCTAGATTTTGCAACATTTGGCTTAAGCACTGTTGCTTCCCAGATTTTAAGTGAAGTCCTTCTGTAGCATTTTAGATGGGTGTCATGCTCTACGTTCAAAGAGATGAGGTGTTCAGAGCGCATTGCGTGATAGAAAAGTTGATTTCTTTAGAAAATGCCTGTGGTCTAACTCTGCGGCTGGCACACGAGGAAAGGAGTGGAAGACGTGTGTGTGCTAGTGGAGAATTACTTCGTTTTTGTTTTCCCAGTATCCTGCTACCACCCTCTATTTTTTTTTAGTATGCCAGATTAGAAAAGGGAAAAAAAGACGGCTCAGAAGGGGAACAGCACTGTGAAAAGATGTCTAACGTTTCTCTTTGATGAAAAATGAGACTCTTATTTTAGTGAATATGTTATTGCCTCAACGCCAGGGGAAAAGCAACCGTCATTAGAAAAACGAATTGCTCAGCTGTTTATAAGCAAAAAGCTCTGGGGGAATTTCTCAGGACCCAAAAGGCAAAGCATTGCAGGGTTATGCAAACATATGTTGCAGGTGTTTTAGGGTAGACAGGTGGGCAAACCTCAACCACTGAAAAGGATTTGGTTTAATATACTGTAACTGAAACTAGAACACCTAAATGCATCCAAGTGCAGAAGAGCCATAGCAAGACTGAACTGTATCTGTAGAGCAAAAATTCTCCCTAAAATAATTATCTTGTTAGTGCCAAGCAAATAGGATTTTCTCTTCTTGTAGTTTTATAGCAAACAAATACTGCCAATTACAGTTTTTTGGAAAACTAAAGGTATTTTAAACCTGGAACAAAGAACAGCCTGAAATAGCAATAATTATCCCAAAAAGATAAGGATGAAGCATTGTTGCCTTTATTTAAACAAATATTCCTAAGGAGACAGTTTTCTGTAATATCCCCTCTTTGCTTCACCAGGCAACATTAGATTTATCATAATTCTCCTAAAGCCTAAAATATTTCTATATTAAAATGCTAATTTTGCCGCTCTCTCTCTGTTTTGTTTTGGGTTTTTTTGCCTGTAATTAAAGTTGGGAAAATTTGTGATCCGGTATTTGCTGATTGCCAGAGGGTCTGCAAAGGTCATACCATTTCTGTCTCTTATTGCCCTCTTCATTTAAAAAAATGAGTATAATAGCAGCTCAAAAAACAAAGATCAAAAACTTAAGAGTTCGCAATATTCCTTAGTAATCTAAGAAGCTCTAAAAAATAACTTTGAATGCATATGTATCAATAACTTAAGTACATGAGAAAAAAAAAACTAAGATTTTTAGCTTTGTAAATTATCCAGGAAAATTTCTTTCTTTTTCATTGTTAACTGTTAATGAGTGTATTCAACCTTAATACACGTATCAATATATCTATTTATAAACAGCAACACCACTGATCCCTACTTAATCCAATTTCATGTTACCTATATCATGCTAATTTTCCAGTGTCCTGTGTTGTGTTGATATTTGCTCTAGATTTACAGAGGAGGAAAGGTTGGTTGGAATATATGTGTATAAAATCCAAACTGCTGCTGCCTACAGTAATGCAGTGAGAGTAATATATTCAATTGGATGTAGATTTCTAAAAAACCTTTTATTTTTGTTCTCAATTAGATATTCAGTGAAGATTCTTTCATGATCAATGTTAAGAATAGTAATAAAAATGATTATGTACTCTATTAAGAAATAAATTTTAGAAACAATGAGCATAAAAAATTTTTAACACACAAGAGAAGAATCCAAAAAATTTTAATATATTTATCTATAAACTAAAAAAACCCCAAAAGGTCTTAAGAGAGTTTTTTTAATTTAAAAAAAAATAGATAATTGAGTAAAACCCACAAACAAAACCCCTGAACTCATGCCAACCTCATTTTACATACTGAATAAGCCCAATTCCCTTAAGTGACATCCCCATGTACCCTGGCAAGCAGAGATTTCAGATGGCAGAAAAGCACTTTAAACCACCTGTGCGTTATGCTCTGTTTTTAACTTCATACAATAAATGTATACCAAAAGAGAAATTAAAAATGTTTTCCCTTCCTCTAATATATTTAAATATGTGCATTTGCTTAGAAGGTTGCCAGATTAACAGTCCCCCAAATATGCTATTTATATACAGAAAGTAGGTGTTTAAAAAGAAAATGTATGGCGCTACTACAAGTTTTCTACTTTGCCCTAAAAATGTAGCATAGCCTTGTTGTCAAGAGATCCCTTTTGGCCAGAAGAGATGGTTTCTTTATCCCCCAGAGGCTGCTGGACCTTTAACCTTCAGCATGAAGGCTACAGTGGCTTGCCGAGGAGACATCACAGGGCCATTTTTGTGGTCTCCTATCATCATGCCTCTCCTCCCAAAGCTAGTCAGTTTCATGGTTGAGTTTGACTACAACCTATGCATAAGGCAATACCAACTTCAGGTGATCAGAAGTGACTGTCCCATCACACTCTCGATGCAATTTTTATATGCTTCCATCTGAAAAGAGCATGAACACATCACATGCTCAGAGAATAACTTGCTAGGCAAATTGACTCCTTAAGTAACAAGCAGAGTTAAACAGTGGTGGTCTACGTGTGCCAATCCTGATCTGAATTATGGAGTTATGTCAGAATTCGACTGGTCTCAGAAGGAAGGTGAACTGAATGGATGTACTGGTCATAGTCATTTCAGGTAACAATGATAACCTGGTTTCTTCTTGTTCTACCTGTCTTCTCTCATATGGGGCTGTGGGGATTCTGTTTGTGGTCCTGCAGATAATGGTCTGGAGAGACGGCTCTCTTGGTGGAAAAGGCTGATTATTCCTTTGTGGGCATTCTTTTGGTATTAGTGAAATCCTAGATGGGCCAAAAATGCTATCAAAATTCATAAAAGATGGTTATGCAAATCTTACTATTTGCTTGTTAACTTTCATTCAGAGAGTTATATTATTCATTCATTCATTTATTTATTCTTATAGGTACTCATCAGCAAATTACTGGCAACAGCCTTCTAACTGGTCTCCCTGTCTCAAGTCTCTTCCCACTGTAATCCAACCTTCACTCAGCTGCCAAAATGATTTTCCTAAAATGTACATCTGCCTGTGTTAACCACCTACTGAAAAAACTTCATTAGTCTCCTGTTACCTCCAGGATCAAATATAAAGTCCTCCATTTAGAGTTTTTCATAACCAGGCCCCCTTTTCCAGTCTCCTTACATCTCTTTTCCCATACTTACTGCAGAATATTCTTATTCTCCCTTCTTTCTCTTCCTTTTCAGATTCCTGTGAAACTCAGATCAAATTCTACCTTCTACCAGAGTTTTTTCCTAATCTTATGAGGTACAATTGCCTCCCATTCTGGGATTACTTTAAATTTATTCTGCATAGATTTTATGTATCTAGTTATTTACATACTGTTGCCCCATTTAGGATGTGAGCTCCTTGAAGGCAGGAGGATGGTATTTGCCTTTTTCTGTGTCCTTGGGGCTTAGTACAATGCTTGGCACATTTTAAGGTCCTAATACATTCTTGTTATCGATTGGGAAATCAAATAAATTGGTTGATTCCAGATCCTACCAGTTGGAATGGTCAAAGTCATAGGTATCCTGACTGAAAACCCTCAAAATAAGGATGCTTGGTTTAATGAATGAATGAAACCTTTATTAAGCACTTCCTATGTGCCAGACACTGGGAAAAGGTAGACAATTTCTGCCTGTAAGGAATTTCTATTCAATGGGGGAGGCCGGCATCACAGAGTGGTATCCAGGGAGGAATGTTTTGCTCTGAGGAGTCTCAGGGATGGACGGGTAAAGGGATTAGGCAATCACCTGACATGCTCTTTCTAGGAATGAAAGTATCACCTGATTCAGAACAAGAGGTGGAGGGAGGGGAGGGGAAGTAATGGCAGGAAGGCAGTCTTGGTGCAGTGTGGTGGGTCTGGAGCATAGAGGGTCTACTTAGCATAGACCTTTGATGCACATGAATATTATGTTGTTTCTTCAATTAGAATACACTTTCCTTGGGGACAGACTTTTTTTCTTGGCCTTTGTATTTCTAGTGCTATACAGAGGGCCTTGGCACATTGTAAATGCTTTTTAAAAAAATGCTTGTTGACTGATACTCGGAAGGAATAAGATTTCTCTTTTCCAATCTCTCACATCACTCTTTATAACCCTCAGCCGCGTATCATTGTTAGCTATTTGTGCATTTGTCCTAACCTCTTACTAATTCCTTGAGGACAGGGAATATGCCTTGTATATAGTAGGCTCTTAATAAATGCTTGGTGAATTGAATTGAATCTCTGTATCCCAGAACCTAGGACAGAGATACTGTTGATAGCATGAACTTAACAACTTTTTCTGAATTGTTGCACTGAGTTCTTCAGAGGTCTTAGAGCTCTACTTTATGTCTCTCCCCACTCTAATCCTCCTCCACACAACTGCTAAAGCATAGCTCTGATAATGGCATTTCCCTAATCAGCAAACTCCAGGAGTTCCTTATATTACTTTAGGATCAAAACCACATTTCTCTATTTGGCAACTAGCTCCAACCTATCCAATTGAAGGAATTGGGGTGTTTAGCCTAAAGAAGGGAAAACTTGAGCAGTTCATGATACCTTTGTTTTACCATGGAATGTGGGAGAGCCATTAGATTGGCTCTGCTTGACCTTGGAGGGCAAAACTAGGAATAATGGGTAAAAAGTGTAAACTTCCTAACAATGAGAACTCCAAAAGTGGTAACAGGGCATCTCAACAGGAAGTAAGTTTTTCTTCATTGGAAGTCTTTAAGCTAAGTCTGGAAAATCAGGTCACGTATGTTAGAATGGGTATTTTTTTGAGTATGGGTTGGATTAGATTGTTGCTGAGGTCCTTTCCAAATCTAAAATCCTGGGATTATACCCTTTTTGCCATATTATACATTGCTCCCCTTCTAACCAATCAAACCAGCCTCCTTGCAATTACTCACACATTAAATTTCAGCACTCATCTCTGTGCCTTGGCTCAGGTGATCTCTTATTTCTGAAAGACATTCCTGATCCTTCTCTCTGCCTCTTAGACATCTTAGAGTCCTTCTATGTCTGGCTCAAATGATACCTCCTACATGAAGACAATCCCTGTAGCTGCTAATGCTCTCTCTCTCTCTCTCTCTCTCTCTCTGCGTGCGCACACACACACACACACACACACATACATGCACACACAATATTTTGAATATATTTCTTGTTTCCCCTGATGAAATGGAAGTCCCTCGAGCTGTTTCACTTCTATCTGTATCCAAAATACTTGGCACAGTACCTGGCACTGTCAATTGATCTGATATACTGAGTTACGATCTACTATCATAAAGGAACTAGGAAGGACAGGAAGAAATCACCAAAGACCAACTAGATGGTGATTATCTCAAAGTATCACAACTTTTAAAGTTGGAACCATGAAAAGCATAACAACTTCACCCAATGTTGTTCCTGTTGAGACAGTCAAGTAAGAAAGACGAAGCTTTGAAAATATCAACCCAGGCTTGCCTTCAGGATAGGCACAATCTCAGTAACGTCCTTATCTGAGCAGGCTCTTCAGGACTGTAGCAGGCCTGGGAGTGGGAAGATACAGCTTTAATTCTGGCTCTAACCTTCGCTAACTGCACGATGACCTTAGGCCAGCTTACTAAACTGAAAATGCGTTTCCCATCTGTAAAATGAGGGGGTGGGATGAGATGATCTTGAAGGCCCTGTCAAGCTTCAAAAACCTACGATTCTGCAAACGCATGAAGAAGTTATCAGACAGCCAACTGCCAACTAATGTGGTCTCACACAGCTCCCTAAATTTTTCTGCGTGGTTAAGAAGCCAGCCAGACAGAATCAGTAACTTATTATCATAATTTCATTACAGCTTCAGGCAATAACACTAAAGAAAAGTCAGCAATGGCAAAGACTAGATGTCCCTCTATATGCTGCTAACTGGTAGAATCGGTTAATATGCTATCTCTAGGTGGAGAGAATTTTAGTTCTGTGTCTATGCTAGTAAGATGGAGCCACTTCAACACGTGGTCCAGACTCACTGGGAATGCTTTAATTTCCTTCTCTTTTTTTCTCAACATAAGTTTAATAACCAATCAAATAAACATAGAAAGGGGAAAAAAAAAGCCTTAACTATGTCCCAACCCCCAGCTGATATGAAGGCAGAACCAAAAGAATTAACAAATGACTGACAAGGAAATGAGACGCTTTTGTTCTATGGCCCCTTCTAAAATTTCACTCTTAGGCCCTGTTTAATCAGAGATGCTTTAAAACATTGTATTATTATCTACATTAGCAAAATTCTGTTTGATATTCTTTGTTCCGCACATTCTCTGACCCTGGCCTTGTCTCGTCATCACAGCCCCTAGCAAGCTCTTCAGTATAAAGATACTGACTCCTAAGAAGGCAAGGCATAGCTATACAGTGACCTCAGAGCCCCTAACACTGGAACCAAGGACGAGGAAGCCAGGGTGGTACACAAAGGAGATATCCAAGGGATGTACCTAGAAACCTTTCAGAGAGATGGAAAGCAGCTGGTGTGTTCTTTGGTGATTAGTTGCAATATGCTGCAATTTGTGGGAAATTGTGTACGAGGATAGAGTAAAGGAAGCTAACAGGAGAGGGTTGCCAACACAACCCCCCAATATGAATGCAAGAGGTAAGCTTCCCTGGGGGTGTGCTTTATGTCATTTTGGCATCTTTCTGGTATTCCTGTCCTCCATATGAATATTAGGGGATCTGTGATGCTGAATTAAAAGTGGAGGCTAACAGCTAAAGGATCCCTAAGATCCAAAATTTTGAAAATTTGGACTTTCTCAATGTTCTTTCAGATGCTGCTTCCAGGTTGTCCTCTAGTTCTCATTCCCAAGAACTAGCAAGCTTAAACAGCAATCTTTTGCAATTTTGTCAATAGGTACTCCATAGTAAATGCTATGTAAAAAAATAAATTCATGTTGAACCCTTAGATAAAAATAAACTTCAATGAATAATTTCTTCAAAAGTCACAGATGCCATGGTCATGTGGCTGAAAATCTTGTTAAGTTGAAAAGAGAAGAAAGAAGCAAACCGACACCAGTTCTGCAGCATTCTGTCACTTGTTTATAGGCTGTGCTTTCTCCTATCTTCCTTACTTGAGATTAGCAGGCATCAACACGGATAATCTAATGATCATCTGAAGAGTTTGCCCCAATGGAAGGCATGGATAATTGAAATCCGAAGAAAATCTCCAAATCTTATTTTATTCAATAGTTTTCATCTACTTCTCCAAGAAAACCTTTATGAGGGATTCTAAATTGTGGTAAAATTGCCTACTTTGAGTTTTTAATATGATATTATTTCATCCATCTGCCCTATGGGAAAATGTGAACAATGAAATGGTCAAAAGGCAGACCGCAGGAATCCAAAGAAGGTGAAGCAGAGTTGGCACAAGGTAGAAATGGAATCACTGAGAACTGAATGCCAAGAACTTGACCCAGAAGAGGAACAAAGTGGTTGACCACCATTGTGGTCCTCAGAGGTAGACTGATGATGGTGTGCTAAACATCCAATGGGAGTTCAATGAACAAAGGGGGAAGGACTGTCGTAGAGAGAAGGCCTGGGAGACTCTTGAGGTGTACTTGTGACCTGACAAATGAATTGCTATTGTGATTCTTAAACCCAGGATGTTACTGCTGCTGGGTATTTAAAGTCTTTTTTACATGACAGCCTGCTGGTGAAGTGTTGGCTGGGACAGGAATTACAACAAAGGAAAATAAAGAATCTGAGACTGAACTGTTTCTTCAGTTGTAAGTCTGTTAATCAAGGCCTAAAGCATGGAACACACAGCACCAGTCTGAAAACATTCTTGCTTTAGTAGGCAGGCAGGACTTCCAGGCCTGGAAAGTTCTGTGCTGTCTCACCTTTTGCAGATACCTGAGAAGTGGGCATGTCAGATTTCTCTCTCCTAATTCTTAGCACAGGGCAGTGTGGGTGTTCCCCGGTGCTGTGGCTGCATCAGATAACTCTGGACATTCTGCAAAGGCCATAAGGCACATGTCTTTTCTCTCAGGAAGACTTAATGGAGATTTGATTTGTTTGTGTGATTCCCAGTGTGACTTCCACCAGGTCAGACCTTAAACTCATCTGTCCTTTTGGCCACAAAGGGCCTGGGGGCTCAGGGGAGAAATGAATCGTCCCTGGTTACACAGAAAGGAGTGATTAACAATACAGAACAATAACTCACATTTCTCACCATTTAACCCTTGATAAAGCACTTTCTTTAGAATATCCCAATATAGTTGGGAGAAAAAAAAACACAATTATCCCCATTTCATTCATGAGGAAACATTAGAAGAGAGACAGTGATTCTTTCCTGGTCACAGTCACAGGATCAGCACTTGAACCCAGGGCTCTAGGCTCTACTTTCTGTAGCTTTTCCTTAAGAACACACTGTGAAGCAGTGTTAAATGTTCAAATACTCTTCTTAACACTTCCAGTTTGCTCAGTTTTTTTCTAACTACTCTGACCAATCCTTCACTGGGAGCACTATAGTTTCCATAAAGTAACAACATGGAGAAAATAAATTTTATATTTATTGTTCAAAATTGGAAAGGACAAACACCAAAGTAAATAAATATATCACAAATATCAAAATTGCCTTCAGAGGCTTAAAAAAATTTATGCCATCACATCCTGCCTCCCTCACATATACTTTAGTATTTTATGAACAAGCTCTATTTGGTAGCTCATTTAGACATCAGCTAACAGGATCTTACTAAGAATGAGAATTGAGTTACATTCAATAAACATTCATTATCATGTGGTATCCTATGTGCTGGGCATCAGGCTAGGAGGCAGGAAATAGAACTAGCCCCTGCTCTCAAGGAACTTATACTCTATGGGGGGAGAAAGTATGTGTACAATACCTCTTGACCTAGCAATACTACTACTAGGTCGATATCTCAAAACGATAGAAGAAAAGGAAAAAGGACCCACATGTGCAAAAATATTTACAGCAGCTCTTTTTGTGGTGGTCAAGAACTGGAAATTGAGGGGATACACATCCATCAGGGAACAGCTGAACAGGTGGTACATGACTGTGATGGGATACTATTGTGCTATAAGAAATGATGAGCAGGAGGACTTCAGAAAAACCTGGAAAGACTTATATGAACTGATGCTGAGTGGAGTGAGCAGAACCAGAACATTGTACACAGTAACAGCCACACTGTGTGATGACTAACTTTTATAGACTTAGCTGTTTTCAGCAACGCAAGGACCTAAGACAACCCCAAAAGACTCACGATAGAAAATGTTATTCACATCCAGAGAAAGAACTTTGGAGTCTGAATGCAGGTGGAAGTGTACTATTTGCTCTTATTTTCTTTTGTTGCTTTTTTTGTCATGGTCCTCCCATAAGTTCTAATTCCTCTTTACATCATGACTAATGTGAAAATATGTTTAATATGAATGCATAAGGGAGCCTATATCAGATTGCATGCCATCTTGGGGAGAAGGGAGGAGAGGGAAGGGGAAAAAATTGAAAACTCAAAATCTTATGGAAGGGAATGTTGAAAACTAAAAATAATTATTAGAAAAAGAATGCACAAATAAGTGAAAACAAGGTAATTTTTGTTAAGAGAGAGTTGACCCCACAGTTCTGTCTTTATCTGAAAGCAGAGTACCATACTTTGCATGAAATCAACTGGCATAGGCAGTCACTACGTGTCACCCAATGTATTAATTAGGTTCTAGAGATATAAGTATACAGAATAAACACAAAATAATTTTGGGGGAGGAGGGAGAGCACTAATAATTGGGGGTAGAGGGGAAGGAAGGGTGTCTCTATTCCTAAATTGTGGATCCAGGAGACAAAGGTGAGGAGGAAGAACATTTCAGGCAGAAGAGGTGGCCTATGCAAAGGCACATGAGAAGTATGGGAAATAACAAATGAACTAATCTGGCTAGAACCTAGGATTCATGAGGGAGATTAATGTGTAACTAGTCTGTAAAGACAGGTTGAAAACAGACCATGAAAGACTGAATACCAAACAGAAGACAGACAGTTAAAGCATTTATTTAAAATTACCATGCCACTGTGCTAAGCTGTAGTAATACAAATGAGAAAGGAAAAAAAGGTAACTCCTGCCCTCATGGGGCTTACATTCTAATAGGAAAAAACATATAAAAGGAGTTGGAGACTGGAGGTGGTGCACAAGGTGAAAAAGTCCAGATATTAGTTCAGAGAGTAGCAGAAGAATGAGCCCGGACAGTCTGGGTTTCTAATGGAACAGTGGACCCAGGCAGGACCTCACTCCATAGAGGAGGGGTACAGGGTTGGAGGTAAGAATGCTGTTGGCACAGAGGTGAAAAAGGCTGGAGAGTCAGGAGTGGGGCCAGGAGAGAAAATTCCTATTTCATTACAGAGGAAGAAGTAGGGACCTACTGAAGCTCCTTAATGAGAGGAGTCAATGAAATCACTTAGGGGAGTTCAGTGGAGGAGGTGTTGTAAGGGAGAGGAGCTGGAGGCAGGAAGACCAATCAGGAATTCACTGTAATGGTCCAGATAAGAAGTTCTGAGGCTCAGACATTGGGGGAGGGGGGAACTATATGAGGAGGGAGAAGGGGATGCATCTTAGAGACACTGTGGACACAATCGACAAGATCTGGCACCTGACTGGATACGGTGGGAGTGGAGGAGAGTGAAGGGCAGAGGGAAATGTTGAGACAGAACATAGGCAGCTGTAAGAATAGTGATGCTTGTGACAGAAACAGGGAACTTAGCAGGAGGGGTGGGGGTGGACTGAGGGGAGAGGGGTAGGAGAAAATGATTTGTTTTGGTACATGTTTGGCTGGATTAGTTGACATAATTTTGGGATATGTAGGTAGAGATAACCAGAAGGTGGTTAGTGATGCAGGAGAAGAGGTGAGGAGAGAGGTAAGGACTGGATATGTGGATTTTGTGGCTACGCGTACAGAGATGACAACTGAACCCATGGAGGTTGATGAGGTCACCAAGTGAAAAGAGCATAGTGTTAGGAAAGGAGGAGAGGGACGCGCCAGAGCCCCGGTGAGGCGATGGGGCACGAATGGCACTGCAGCAAAAGAGACTGGAAAGGAAAAGCGAGTCAGGCAAAACAAGAACTAGGAGAGAACAGTGTCAACAGTGTCCAAGGAAAGGAAAATATTTAGGAGGAGAGAGTGGTCAACAAGGTCAAAAACTCCAGAAAGTTCAAGAATAAGGAATACAAAAAAGTCATTTGATTTAGAAGAGAATAAGCAATAACATAGATTTTTGAGTGTTATGTGTTTAAACGTTTCCTTAGCAAAAAATTATGATAGTTACCTCAAAATGGTTTTCTTTTTAAAAAAATATTGGCATTATCTACAGTTATCAACATCTTTGGTAATTTTTCTTTAAATTAATTGACTCAAACATTTTAGAGAAATTGTTCAAAGCTCATGTTTTTATTTTGAAAACAAATTCCTTTATAAACAAGCGATTAACTGTATTGTCAGATTTCAAACAGCAAAAATGACAATCACCATTGTCACGGATTTTTGACACAATACTTCACTGTAGCTTGATAGGTAAAGACGTTTATGGAGGTTAAGAATTTGGCTTTAAAAAAAACATAAATAACTTAAAGAATCCAGTCTTCTTGCTGAAAGTTCAGTTTCTTAGATCTGAGGAAATACATAGGCAGCTAGGTGGGGAAGTGGATAAAACAATGGACCTGGAGTCAGGAAGACAGGAGTTAAAGCCAGCCTCAGTGACCATGGGCAATCACTTAACCTCTGCCTAGTTCAGTTTCCTCATCTGTAAAATGGGGAATATAATAGTACTGACTTTATATTGTTGCTGTGAGAATTAAATGAGTTAACTTATATAAAGCTCTTTGAAAACCTTAAAGCTCTATATAAATAGTAGCTATTATTAAGACACTAGGGAACACCTCTTAAAAATGGATCCCTCTTACAGTTATTTTCATTGTTTCCTAAATACTTATGCATGATGGGTCACCATGTGATTAACAGATAGGTTATTTAGAACATTATGAGAGAAGTTGAAAAATTAAGGTTGCATAAAAACACATATTTGATGAGTTCCATCACTTTCTGGTAATCATTTAAGCATCCCCCACAATTAATTAAGAATTAAGAAGTCTCTTGATGAGGGTGAAAGAGTAAAGTATAAATGTTGGCTTGAAGCTAAACATCAAAAAAATTAAGATTTTGGCAACTGGTTTCATCACTTGCTGGCAAATAGAGAGGAAAGAAATGGAAGCAGTGTCAGATTTTTTATTCTTTTTTTTTCACAGAGTGTGTTTATTCCAACAGTTATATTTTGAAACCCTTGCATCAGGCAAGGGCACAACCCATAATTCCATCAGAAATAGACAACCTACACAGTCAAATATATAACAGTTTCCTTTATATTTGCTCAACACGGGCCAGCAAGCAGATTTGGTCCCTAGTTAGTCTCGATTCATCTACTGCGTGAACCCAAAAGTTTTTCCAGAGACTCTGGCATCTCATGTGGAGGAGGGTGGGGAAGTCTGAAACGGACTTTCATGGTCATAGATGAACCACTGTAATGCAGTCAAGGTACAATCACGATGATATGGGCAAAGAGCCCCTTCCATACACCTTTGAATCCAAGCCTCTGGAGGACTTGTGAAGCTGAGCCTGCCCGTTTCCTGTTCAGATACCACAGAGACAGCAGGATGGGACACAGAAGACTCCATCTATGTAATCTGCCATGAACGTCACCACCAGCTGTTCTCCCTTTGAGCACTCATTTTGGGCCTTCAGAACAATGTACTTGTACAGTTCGCTCAAGGCAAGCAAACTTCATCATGGTGTACAGGATCTGTCTCATCCATAAAGGAGCAACACTCTTGTAAAAAGCAAAAAGGCTCTCTTCTTTAAACATTTTTGGAGCAGCCTCCCGCAGGGTGTTGACATAACCTGGCTGGGTCTGAATTCTGACCTTGGCAGCTTCCATAGGAGCCAGGGCAATATCAGCAAAGAATTCAGCACTGGCTGAGGCAGTCAAATATAGCGATGTGTGCCAGAGGTAAGTGTTTTCCTCACCAAGAAGGTTGCTATATAAGACCGTGAAGACTTCATAAAAACCAAACTTGCAGAATCCCTGCACTGAGTAGTCAATGAATGTTGAAGTCCATCTTTTAGCCAGACAATGAACACTGTCTTCACGAAGCATGGCAGAGAATCCATTAAACATGCTCTTGTATTTCTGGGTGTCTCCCTGCATCCTGCATTTCACTAAGTTGAGGGGGTACAACAGCAGTGTGTGTCAGGCCACAACTTAAGATCCCACCAATGCCACAGAGTGCATAAAACTTTATGGAGCCATAATCACAACTGCATTCTTCCACTCTGGTGGCAGGAGCTGCAGGTGCCACGAGTGGAAGGGCACGTTCCATGGAAGAGTACATCCTCCCCAGATGGTGAAGACACAACCGTCTGTCTGCTCTGATAGACTGCAGTTCACCAGATTTTTTATTCTTGAGCTCAAAGATCACTGCAGAAGGCAGCTGAAGCCATGAAAGTAAGAGATGCTTACTCCTAGGAAGGAAACCTATGGCAAATCTGCAACCACATATTAAATCTCAGAAATCTCATCTTGCCAACAAAGGTCTATAGAGTCAAAGTTATGGTTTTTCAAGTCGCAATATATGGTTGTGAGGATTGGACTTTAAAGAAAACTGAGTGCTGCAGAACTGACCTTTTCCAATTATGGTGCTGGAGAAGACTTCTGAAAGTCCCCTGGACAGCAAGGAGATCAAATCAGTCAAGACTCAAAGAAATCAATTCAGATTCACTGAAAGGTCAAATACTACATTTGAATACTCTGGCTCCTTAATGAGAAGATAGGTTTCAATGGAAAAGACCTTGATATTAGGAAAGATTGAAGACAAAAGAGAAGGGGATAACAGAGGATGAGATGGATAGGCAGTGTCATAGAAACAACAAAAATGAGTTTGGAAAGACAAGGGCCTGGCGTACTATGGTCCATGGAGTCACAAAGGGTCAGACATGACGGAACAACGACACACTTCCCTCCCTGCAAATGCTGTACCCTAGGGTAGGACTGCAGGTTAAATTCTGCTAATGTAAATACCACCTTGTTTCTATAAACAAAATATTTCCAAATCATAGCCATGGTCTATATATTTCCAGTCACATTCAACACAGTCACATTACACTATCTCTAGAGTTTTCTATAATGAAATCTGACCTTCATCTAAAAACCTAGGGACTTGCCTTAAATAGCCACTTTTTATTCTGAAATGTCTATTTCATTTTTTTCTTTGTATCACCAACACCTACTGTGCTAGACACACAGTAGGTCCTTTACAACTGTCTGCTGAAGTGAATTGTGAGGATGCTTAAGTCTCTTTAAATATTTCACATGTTATAAGAGAGTGATTTAGGTTTAAAGGAGTATAATATAGCTCTCCCTCCCCACTGGAAGTTCATAAACTTTGATTTTCTCATATTTTTAATATGGCCACTCAAGCCACTAGGTAGTATAGTTACCTGAAGAAGAACAGAATATTAACTTTTAAGTAGGATTATAATTGCAAGAATATTTCATTACCTTACTGAAATCAATCTGGTCTGATTGAACACAACATTTTTGGCAAAAAAAATTAAGTATAATTGACAAAAATTATTCAAAATGTAACAAAACAAATACACGATTATTAAAGAGACTTGTAATATCATAAGGTAAGGGCAGATGGGGTAGGATGGCCATACTTCTTAATGAAAAAAACATTTAGTTCAATTCATATTATTGTCGTTAATCCATGTAACTTTTAAAAGTTGGATGAACTCATAAACAAAACTTTCTTGGGTATTTACCTGTAATTAAAGCATGCTTACTGGATTGGATACAAGAACATATCTGATTATTAGCAAAATCCAAAATATTAATGAAGTAAATTTCTGATGGGCTACATGTAATCTGATGCTTAAAGAATGGTAATGTTAGTAGCAATATCAAGAACTAGTTTTCCCCCTCATATCTTAGTTAGGAGAACAGTCTAACAAAGAAAGCATGAAAACAAAAAATCTTCATGTCAGTTTTCCAAGTAAATTCCCCAGCTCTTTGGTACCATCCTGAACTAAAGAGGCGTTAGAAATAATTTTTTTTGAGGCGGGTATTAAAAAAATAAAAGGAAGGAAAAAGAAGCCAATGCACCAATAGACCAACCAAGCATCCATGTGAAGCCACCTCCGAAGTCTTATCATCATGAAAATAACATTAAAATGATACTCTATGCACACTGTTCAAACAGCCAGGCATCTATGTATTTGGGGAGTCACTACTGCTTAGATAATATTAAGTTAAAAGCAGTAATAAAATTTCCTCCAACCTTGGGAGCTTGACGTCAGTCACTACTTCTCGATTTTCAGAATATTTACTTACTGAAGCACTAATTTCTGCAAAAGACTCATTTTGCTGAAGTTATTCAGTGCTACTGATGTTGTCGTGTGCATTTCCATTCATATATATATGTAATATACATACATGTATATATACACACAATTTTCATTTTTGCATTATGAATACATATTTAATTGAGTTACTCTCTTAAAATCTGACATTTTATATTTCAGATAAAGAAATGAAAGTTAGTATTATCTCAAACATGGAGGCCCAGTTTGAATTGGACAAGTATAATCACAGTGTACATTATATATTTTTACATTCACTTTATATATACACGAATGGTTTTGTGAAATTAAACTGCCTTATTTCTAACTAGTTTCCTCGGCAAACAGTAACGTGCCCCAGTGAAAGGGCTGCTTACCAACTTAGGAGGTATATTTCTTGGGAAACATTCGAGCCTCTGAGACTGACAAAGGAGAGTCGGCAAGTTTCTAGCACAGAATCTACAATGGTAATTTTTTATGTACTGTATTTCATTTGTAATAAGTCATTGTGATAAGGTTAACACTTCAACACACACAACAACATACAGATAAGAACGCCCAATGATGAAAATTACTTTGCTTATGTTGCTGTATTAGAATTTTATTTGCTAAAGGGTAAAAACAGATTTGCAAAATTCACAGTTAACTTAAAACAATAGTTTTAAACCTTTTATTCCTAGCCCTTACTGCCTTCAGGAGAGAAGGAACATCTGGTTATTTAAGGAACACAATATGTTCACATTTTCTATGACTTTTGTTTCTAATTGGGTTTTAAAATTTTTTTTTATTTGAACAACTCTGGTTGAAACTCTGTTTTTTAATCACTTCATATTTTTCAGCTGGTCCTCCTTCTCTCCCTCTAGTTTAACCAAGAGATTCTGTTTGAAAATCTACTCTGTGCTAGTGATATGACCAAAGAAAAGAAAATGAGACAATTAGGACAGGAGGCTGACAAGAGAAGCCTACAAACCATATTTATAATATATGGGGTACAAGAGTCTGTGACAATTTTTCATATAGTAGTATGTATTTGCCATCCCATTTCTTCATAGAGAATAGATTTTCATAAACCTCAAACAATACTCACACTACCTAAGTATATGAAGTTGCATTCATTATTTTTACCATAGGCTCAAATATTTATCTTTTCAAAGATAAAAGCTTGCCAGAAGAATTCCAATTACCAAGGTTTGGAATTGCTAATTCCTGTGGTTCAATCTCTTATAGAATTCATCCTCCTTGTCCTGCCCTTCCTAATTCCAAGATTAAAACAACATATTACTCTATTAAGTGCATGGGTAAATTTCTATTTCTTGTTTCATGCTCACTTCTATGCAATGACAGTCTACACCAAGATTCCATAGGATTCAGATGATTTTAACGATGCAGTTTGTTACAAATATTTTGGGCAGTGGTTCCAATGTTTTTATCTTATGATTCCCTCTAAGTACTTCATGACCACCTACATTTCACATATTATCTCTCTCTCACCCATTCTTTCCCTATGTCCACTAAGCAACAAAGATAACAAGTGAGATGATATTTTCATATTATCTGTCAGAAAAGGAAGGAGTAGGAGTAACTCCATTCCTCTGTCTAAAGTATTTCAGAAATGATCAATTTCTTAACTGCAACATGGCATTAGGCAATTAGTAATCAGAAGAGGCAAAAGGTAGAGATAAAGATGGCAAGAGGAGAAGAAACAAGGCCAGAAGACAGACTTTGAGCAGAAGATGGGAGAGTATTTAGCTGTGCGTGGTGCGTTTGGTTCTTCAGCGCTCCCTGACCCCTAGGATGCGTGATAGTAGTATAACTCATTAAACACATAGAACATTAGATTAATTGGTCAAATCGTATTTTTCTTCAGGTTTCAGTATTTCTGCTATCCAGGGCATATTTTTTCCTTTCTCCCCCTGGTTCATCGTTCCAAGAGCTCATGCAGCCCTGAGGAGACACCGAAGTCCCTGGGGGAGGCCACTCCATCAATCTGCTTTAGGTTATTCGGACACTTTTGGCAGACTGCTGTATGAAACCCCACATTTCAATCCTCAGATGTACCTTAGGGGACTTCCAGGTCCTACTGCTTCAGTTACTTTTAATCTTTTCATAGACTATTATTTTAAACGTTCATCCGTACCCTCTGGCATTTCTTATTTGTCTGTTACATAATGACTTTCAAAAGAGTTCATTAGTTTTGACCAATTTTACTAAAGTAGATCAAGAAATATTTTAATTTTAAATGATGTTATAGTACATTATGGTCCAATACCAGCTGCAAGCTCAACAGGAGACCACAGCATGATACGGAAGCCCAACACCTGGTGAGGGCATGGAGCATCCAGGGTGAGGAGGCTGTTCTCTGGACACTGTCCTCTGCCCTGCTCAGGCACCTCTGGGATCCCGTGTTATGTTCTGGGAAACTACACCACTAGGGCCCATCTAGGATGAATAAGTGCTTCTAGTTGTCATCTGACGACTGGCTGAAAGAGCCGGGCAGGGCAGCTTCCTCATGCCTGACGCTTCTCTCTTCCAATTACACAATCTATTTAGTCTTAATAAAAGGAAAAATGGACAATTCAGACCAAGTGTGCAGAAACGGTTTCAAGAAGAAATGCTGTCACTGCAGGTCTTCAAGTAAAGGACCACTTGTCAGGGGTTTTTAGAGGCACAGGGAAAAGGGGAAGGGAGGTGAAAACTCACACAGAGTCATACTTCTAGTGAGCGTCTAAGTCTGGATTTGACCCTGGAGCTCTATCCACAGAGCACTCAGCTTCCTCACACAGGCTGGACTAGATGGAAGCTGAGACCCAGTCCAACGGAGATTCTGTGAAATTTGTTCGGAGGACAGAGAAACGTGTGACTGCTCTCTGACTGAAGTCTATAATAACTACTAATTTTAGTTTGTTTGAATAAGCAGCATTTGCCAAATAACTGGCAAATTTCTGCTAAAAAATGAAAACCAATTAAACCTATATTTAAAAAACTCATGTGTTCTCAATTTATCAGTGTCTTCTGGTGTTTGGGGATAGCTACAGGGCAAAAATGCTATCATTACAGTATTACACTGCAAAATGCTATTATCTCGACTGCCACTGGTACCTGGCACAGAGGCGGCAGGGATTTCATCCTTTAAATCTCATCTTTTAACTAATTCACTGATGGGAGATTTGTATAGCTCATCTTAATCTTCCTCTTTGTTATTTCACTTATACATAGGTGCCTTCTGGGGGGAAGAGGGATGACATTTTTTTACTCCTACTGGTCTACAAATAGTAATTTGAAATTAGTCTGAAATTAGTAACTACTAGAAGGTGAAACAAAGTATCACTTCTAGGCAGCCGGGTAACACAGTGGGCAGCGCGCTGGGCCTGGAGTCAGAGAAATAGGACACTAGTCATGGAACTCTGGGAAAGTCACTGAACTGATCCCTGCCTCAGTTTCCTTTATGTAAAATAGGGATGATAATAGCATCAGTCTCTCAGGTTCTTGTGAGGATAAAAATGAGATATTTGTAAAACACTTTGCAAACTGTAAAGCTCTGCGTAAATGCTGGCTACATTACCCCTTTGTCCTTGTGTTTTCCTATAAATTAAGGCAAACTTATCTTACAGCTACTTTTCTTGGACAGGATACACTTTAGAGTTGGAAAAATTTCGTCATCAAATTAATTCTGTTAAGGATGATCACACTGCACTTCACAAACAAATGGATAGCTTATCCATTCCTTGGGATACTTTTAGTCTGATGGATTTCATTTGCTTTTTTTGCTACTAGTTTTCATTTAGTGAATGCTTACAATGGGTCATGTTCCTAATACAGGGACGGAAACTTGCCCTGCTTGCCATTTGGACTTATTTTGGGTCCCCATACTGGTACATGGTGCGTCTATTTTTATTTTTCTCATTGTTATGCCATCAGCATTTCATGAATGCCACGTAATGGACTGACTCTCAGAGAACCCTCTGAATCTGTTTCCTTTCACCTAAACTCCCTGGACCTTGCCTGAGGCTTTGACTTTCATGCTTAAGGTCTTTTACTCTATCATACTTCTAAGTCTTCTGGTTCAATACTCTTATTTGAATATGAATGAGGGAATTCCCTTTGTTAAGAGGCTAAATTTTTTCCAGTTAAAGGAATATTTAATTGTACTTTGTTTAGTTACTTTAGATTTTACATTATTATCCTCTGTCATAATATGTACACTCCTTCTGTGCTCATGAAAAGTATTCTATTAAAGCCACAGAAACATGAAAAAGCACCTGGATTCCCTAATAATACTGATGGCCCCATGCAGGATCCTGCAACAAGGTGAATGATTCATGGCAAGCAGGGCTCCATTATTCTAGGGAACAAATTATCAAGAGAGATGGTTTTCGCTAAGATACTTTTTTTCTCCTCCTGAATTAAATAAAAAACATACTACACAGGGAGAATTTATAATTTGGTGGTTTAACATTAAGTCTTTCCTCTACTTTTATTCTCATTTTTATCTATTAATATCTATTAATATTGTTGTCTGTAACCTAAACTGGGGAAAATAAATTTGGAATTGATTTATTTCATAGGCCACCATCTAAATCTTTCAAAAGCTACATGCACTTCTGATCAGAGAAATGATGGATTGTATTTCTGATGCTCAAAGAAATTTCTGTGTGTAAAAGGAATGATGCAAAATATACATTCCTGCAGAAAATTGCTACATGTATATGGAGACAATATTTTTGAATCTATAAAACAATGCATAGAGCACTGATGCAAGGACAGGAGCCGGTGAGTGATGAAAGTGAAGCAATCTTTCAGATTCTAAAGGGCACTGAACTTCGAGGCCAGGGTAGCTCAGACAGCTTTGGCAGCATAACCAACTGACAGACTGACTCAAAGACAATTCTAAAGCTGCCAGCACAACTGTTTTGGGGGGTCTGCCAAAGATCCAAAGGCTGCGATTATCATCCAATGCCTGGCATCCTTAGATTCGGTTTTGAGCACTCTCTCTCTTTCTCACTTCATCCAATATTTTTGTTTGGCTCAAAAACCAGCAAGGATTCACAGATTTTTTTTTTAAGATCATTAAATGTTCTTATTTTCAAGAAATATAACATTAGTTGTAAAAGTGCACACTTTTTCTATGAAGTGTAAAGAAAATTTCTGTGCAATGCTATCATCTTTCATAGGGCAAATCTGCTTTGGAGTCTGTTTAAATATCCATTTGAAATATTGCTAACTCTTAAGATTTAGAAAAGCATAATCTTTGGATTAAATAGATTCAGGGTTTCAGTATCTAGTAAATGCAAATAGTGAGTGATGGTCTGTTTTCCAGATAGAGTTTGGTGGTCTTCCTATTGCCCTCCAGGCTCTACTTTGGCACATGGTCCCCTGTGAGGGAAGCCAAAGATGAGATGTGGCTGTATGGGGAGGTCGTTGTGAACGATCTGTTTGAGTTAGCAGCACTGCACGATGGCACAACCAGGCCCTTTGGAGGAACCTGAGACTTACTCTTCCGTTTCACACGACACCTTTCAATACCATTAACTGCAGCATCTCTGGTCTCTGAAGTCAGTGACAGCTTCTCTTTTTGGTCTACAAACTTTAGACAAATGCTTATCATTCCACTGAGGGGTAAACTTTTATAGGAATTCTCTATGTTATGTGAAAATGAAGGTCCTCCCCCACCCCCACCAAGTCAATAACATCAGTTTCTTAACTGGAAGACTTACCTTTGGATCTCGAAGGAAAAGGGCCCTGAGGATAAGTGAATGTACATCCCCGACTGGTGGGTAATGCATCAGAAGTCCCAGGCAGGTTTGATAGTTACTGGAGATCACTAAAAAAAAAAGGCAAAGAGGTAACATCAATTGAACATATTCTGGCTGAAGTTTTTCTTTTTTAGTATCATTAAATGTATAAAACCTGACTTAGAGTTAAAGAAAACAAAAGCAATCTTCAAAAGTTACTTGATATTCTTTCGAGGTGATAAAAGGACTCAGTGATTAGGTTTTCACCCCTTAAACATGTCCTCTCTTGAGGCAATCTGGGGTAAGAGGAGCCAGGGATACCTGGGTTCAAGTCCTATCTCTGACATGCAGTGTTTGAGTGACCCTGGGTGAGCCACTGAGCCTCTTTGTGTTCTGGGTACCTTGTTAAGGCTGTATGTGGCAGAGAAGGAGCACAGCTGCATTGGAGGAGGGAGGTCTTCCCTGGGAACCCCCTTCAATATTCATTCAGGCAGCACCTTGAACTGATGATATGGCTTTTTAATACTCTTTAGTTACATTAATGGCTTAAGGTATCATTTTGAGGGTGTGGCAAGTATATGTAAACATATCAAACTATAAAACAGAAATAGATTTTTTTACTTTTTATATTTTTGTGCTTTATGTCGTAATTTTGCTACTTACAAAATCCTACTAACAGCCATGAGAACATGAACCTATTAAAATGTCTCCTCAAATATATTTGTTTTTTCCTGGTAAACAAGAGATTTAAGTGAATACTTACGTGATACTTCTCATGGAATTTGAATGTAATAAGTTACCTTTTTAGTCTAGCTGTCTATGAGATTGGCATTTTTGTTAAAATCAACCTAATTATGAGTGCAATTATTAACCACATCTTTTTAGGCAGGTCTATGTAAACTACTCCCTTTCTTCTGCACCATCTAAATTCAGGCCATCCATCTGCTGCGGCTGTCAAAGCAGAGCCTATTAATGAAACTACCTCCAACAATACTAATTGTAAAGAAACTTTACAGTTACTTTTGTTACAACACAGTCCTTTTCATCAATCAGAACAGTTAGTAGAAAAAAATGAAGGCACAGAAAATAACGGCCAGTCAAATAGGAGCCGACCGAACTGCAAAAATAAACCATTGTCTTATGGCTGCGGAGACATTCTGGATTCTCAGCCTTCTCACGTTGGAAGCATCATCTCTGGCTGTACCTTCTTTCACCCTCCCCCATGAGGATTATGGGGAAAGGATGCAGGACTGGGCAAAATGAATAATTATAATCTGTGCAGGGAACCACTTTATCATCTTCATTTCCGTTGCTGATCCGACAGCTTGTAATTTCATACATCTGCTTTCATTTGTAAAGCACTCACTTATCCTACTTCTTCTTTATCTGTTCCGCGTTTTCTTTTCTCATTCTTTTGTTTTCCTTGCTCATATTCGGATACCTGGTTTCCCCTCCCCAATCCCAAAGTCACAAAGCTTGTATACTAAAAATGGCACAGAGCTCTCTCACTCACATTTTAACATGGTTACTATAATGTACCAAACATACATACATACATATACACGCATACCAGAAACAATCAAACCCATAAATCAGAAAATTATTTTTTAAAAACTGTGCAACAGTTCAAAATTTGAAACTAGTCAGACCAGAACTTACTAATGTAGCTTAAATTGTCCATTTTTCAGGCATGTAAAACTGAATAAATTGAATGAAGAAAAAACCATGTAAAGGAGGCCTGTGAATGGTAGCTAATTAAAATATCCCACTGGAAATGAGGATCAACGCAATCTATTTAGATAGACCAGACCTTCATTAAATAAATATTAATTGAGAATCTACTACATGTGAATATATATATACATATATATTTATCTATTTCAGAGTGTTTTAAACTTCTCAGAAGTACAAAATCACCTAACATACAGTAACAGTTTTAAGTGGGATTGGGGAGAGAGTGGGAAAGAAACGAACATGATATGAAGGCAAGAGAACTTTCATTCATCTTTGGGGCCAGAAGTAGAAAACAGAGTCACAGCCTTCTCCACATGGTGTAGTCTGACACCTTGGAAAGACCACGTCCTTAAGAGTTTTGGTCACTGGCTACTGTTGTGTAGCTCTCTTCTTAATAATCAGGCCCCCGGATTCCCTTCTAAAACCAAGCTGGATAAATGCTTTCATCAGCACTGCTTCGGTCTCTGACAGGTCCTGTATTTATTTATTTATTTTTAGAACTTGTTGTACTAAACAAACTGAGACTTTCACAAAAGGGCTGACGAATTTCATCTTCCAGATCTCAAACTAAGGCTGCCTGGTTCTTTTTGGCTAGGAAATACAATTCTCCTCTCTATGCCTCCCTGCCAATGCCTATTACGAAAAGATAAAAACTTTACAATGGGATTGTTTAATCATTTTTTTCAATTACCTTAAAATATAGGGTAATATTTTCACCTTTACCTTTTCTTTCTTTGCTTTTTTACTGATTTTTAAAAATGTATTTATTTGTTTTTAGTTTTCAACATTCATTTCCACAAGATTTAGAATTTCAAATTTTCTCCCCATCTTTCCCCTTTCCCCACCCCAAGACACCATGCATTCTGATTACTCCTTCCCCCAATCTGCCTTCCCTTCTATCACAACCCTCCCTTCCCTTATCCCCATCTCCTCTCACCTTTATCTTTCTGACTGGACTCTGTTCCCATAGGCCACATCAGCGGGATTTAAGGACTAATGACCAGAGGAACCTCCTTTTAAAATTTAAACTTTTCTTTCTTGCCCATATCAGCCAGAGCTCCAGGCAACTTACCACAGAAAAAAGTCATGGAAAACAAAGTGGCTAGAGGAGAGAAAAATGGTCATTTGATTTTTTCCTCCACTGGGAGTTGAGAGCTAGAGATGGGTAGAAGGGAGGTCTGACTGGACCTACCAAAAATGGGGGCCCACCAAGAAGAGTCACTGGAACAAGTGAGGTAGCACCACAGAGAGAATGGAAGAGGGTCAGGATGACCAAATCATCAGGAATATCTCCTTTCCCTCCTTCTCCAGACCCTCTGGGAAGGAAATGACAAGAGGAAGCAGGAAACAGAGTATCTGTGATGCCTGCACCAATGATGGGGCCTTGGAGAGCTGCTCTCAGTACTGGCTCCAGGATCTCTGCCACATTGCACCCCCCTCCCCCAACCCCACATAGTTATGGCACTGCCATTAGGTAGCAAAGGGGGATGATGGGACAACATGTATAAACTCTACCAAGGATGTCCTAGTGAAAGACTCGGTAGCCACGTGAAAGAGCTGCCAAGTGACTACCCAGACATAGGACTTCACTTGCTGTACACCTATCCTCATTTTCCTCACCTTCCCAAAGATATTTCTCTGCCAATCTGCTCACCTCATAGTCTGGAAGTAAAATATGGAGGCAGAACTTAGAAGATGCCAATGCATTTGTTCTAGCCATGGGTCTGGCTAGTGAAAGACACAATGCAAGCATCCCTGAAGCCTTTGGATCAATTCTGTTCCAAATAAGGAGGTGTATACATGAACTGGTGCTGAGTGAAGTGGAAAGAACCAAGAGAACACTGTACACAGTAACAACACACTGTGCAAGGATCAGCTAAGACAGACTTAGCTCTTCTCAGAAAGACGATGATCCAAGACAACTCCAAAAGACTCATGATGGAAAACGCTCTCCACACCCAGAGAAAGAACTATGGAGTCTGTATGCAGATCCAAGCAGACTATTTTCACTATTCCCCTCTCTTTGTTCTCTTTTTTTCTTTCACAGAATGACTAATATGGACTGTACATGTATAAGCTATATCAGATTTCTGGCTGTCTTGGGGAGGGGAGGGAGTAAGAAAAATCTGGAACTTAAAATCTTATAAAAATGAATGCTGAAAACTATCTTTACATGTATTTGGAAAAAATAAAATATTATTTACTATAATAACAAAGAAGGAGGTATAGAGGAAATAAAATGGAATAGCAATGGGAATGGGAAAGGGAGTCCAAAGAGAGCGGAAGCTGTTGGAAGATAAAGATGATGAAGGAAGGAAATGAAGAAACTCTCTGAATACAGTGAGTACAGAGCATCAAATGGGTGGAAGGTGCAAGTGGTGAAGGAGGAAAGGATGGAGTAGTTTGGAAATGCTCTGCTACTCCCAGGTGACTGATTCCTTCATCCTTAGAACCTCAGGAGCTCCATCTGTAAAATGAGATGAATAGGACTTGTGCTGCCTGGCTCTGGGGATGAAACTTCTTAGGAGTTACTATTCTCTACCCACTTTTACTTACGTGACGAATGCAGGCAGGCAGCATTTATTCAATTCACCTAAAACAACACAGTTAAGGGACTCACAAAGCCCAAGTGGGCTGTGTCACAAAGAAGACCGACATGTATCTATCTATATGTCAATTTGTTGTTGACCAAGTAAGGATAAAACAATTTTTTCATTGTGTTGTTAAGATGTAAGTTAAGAAACAAAATAAAACCTCAGCACCACATTCATAACTTCATGATAGGTCTGTGTAAATTTGCCTTCTGAAGTAAAAGTGAGACTGATTTTTGTATATGGCTTATGGAAACTGACATCATTACATTACATTCACACCTCATATGTTAAAGCGGTACTAAGTAACTCATCAAAGGGCAATCATTCCATCCACCTGTCATTTTTTTGGAACATGTCTATAATTTTTCAGGTGGCACTCTGCAGGCTGAAAGAGCCTGCTACTCTTTAGGACCAAAGAACAGGGAAAGTTTGCACTTTCCAGTTCGCCAAGCACTCCATATACATGACTGATCTCCTCTGAGAGGGAAGTATTCCAGGGGCTATCCCCTTTCTGAAGGTGAGGAAACTGAAGCCGAGAGAAGTTCAGTGACTTGCCCAGGGTCACGCAGCCACTTAAATTTAAGCTTGAGTTGTTCTTTCCCTGACACCATCCTGGGTCTTGGTGCTACCACTGGACAGTGACGTAAGTGCTACTTTGGGATGTGGATGTGTTTAATAGCCAAGCTCAGTCTGCGACTTCACATGATCCTGAGGTAGGAGTGCATTCTTCCCCCCTGAGTTCTTTAACCAGAACTGACGTGGGCTACTGGGATATTAAACAGAAAGGAAGCTCTTGGGGGTGACTATTTAACTGGATGTAAGCAGCACACACACAACTTGCTAATCTGTTCAGAATTCTTATAGTGCAATCAGGACTGCACTTGGAATCAAAGGATTTAGGTTCAAATCTGCCACTAGCTTCTACCTGTGTGACCTCCACGGGACTCAGTTTCCTCATCTAGAAAATGAAGTGGTTGGGCTAGAGAAATTCTAAAGTTTCTTGTTGGTGTAAGCCCATGTTGCTATAGTATCCCCAGAGCCTATCACAGAACCTGACACCCATTAGGGCAGCCAGCCAGTGAGTCAGTAAGCATTTGTTAAACTCCTACTATGTGCCAGGCACCCTACTATGTACTGAAGATACAAAGAACGGTAAGAGAGTTTAATGAGGAGATACTATGCAAACAACTGTATGCAAACAAGATACAAGCAGGACAGATAAATTGGAGATGATCAAGAGAGGGAAGCCTGTAACCTAAAGGATATCTTTAGCTGAGACCTGAGGGAAGCAGGGAAGCCAGGACATGGAGAGGAGAGGACAGGAGAAGAACGTGCCTGGAGTTCAGAAACGGAAGGTCTTGTTTGAGGAATGGCCAGAAGGCCAACATCACTGGACTGCAGAGTATATGGGGGTTAGGAAGACAAAAGAAGCCTCTGGATAGGAGGAAGGGCTTAGGCGCGTAACGAGAGTGGGATGGCAGAGTACTGAAATCATGTTGTACTTTAGATTATTTTAACCAGGGAAGGCTTTCAAAACCTGAGTGATACAAACTGCTTAAAAAGATTAAAGATTCTATCCTATATCTATTTTTCCACCGGAAAAAGATGATCTCATTAAATTATACAGTCTTCCAAAGGGAAAAGAGAGGAAAAATGTTAAGCAGCTTCGTTGGTCTCCATCTAATAAAATATCCAGGAGATGTGAACTAGGGTTAAGAAAAGGTCTGGCCCTAAGAGAAATCAGTTATTACCTTAAAGCGAGAGCCTACGAGGGCTCAAGCTGATTTCTCAAAGCAAGGACGGCAGTCACCTACATAGTAAAAAAATGTTTGTTATAAAGAACCTGGATCACACGAAGTGATGGGACAACAATCTTCTGTGTGAAGTTGAACCTGAGCGAGTCAAAAACTCTGATTTAATTTCTTCAGTTATAATGCATGTCCAAGGCAAAAGCACCTTAACTTCGTGACTAAAATGTGAGTAATGAACTGGGAAAAAACGTGAAACAGCACAACAGCACGCACAGAAAGTAGGATTTTAAAGAGGATTATAAGCTATAAATGAGTTTAAATGATGTTTAAATTGCAAGGCTTCTCCTTCTATTTCCCATGTAAAAGGTCACAGGAAAGAGAAAACAATATGGCAGCTCTGCCCATAAGAGGAAGAGCCAAATTAATTGTGCTATATCAAAGCACTAGGTTACCAAACCAGAGAGAAAGAAAACTAAATAGCAATATCGCTAATAAATATTTATGCAAAAATTAAATACAATATTAATAAGAGGCTACCATTTCAATATCTTTTAAAAATTAGTCATATTGACTGAATTGTATTTATACCAGTAAGTAAGGCTAATTCACCATTAGGAAAACTATCACCATAATTATGTGAATCAAAATAATGTTATTATGTAAACACACAGTAAAGCCTCTGATTAAATAACATGTTTTAAAAAAATTTAACAAAGCAAAGGAATAAAAGAACCTTTTCTACATGAACAAAAGTATCTATTTAAAATCAAGAGCTAGCATTAGATATAAAGGAGTAATGATGGGTATTTTTCTTATAAGATAAAGGGTGAAGTAAGGATGTCTGATGTCTGTATGATTTGACAAAGTGCTAGAAATGCTAACAACAGCAAAAAGATAATAAAAAAACAATAAAAATAGCAAAGAGAAGAAAAGAGAAATGAAACAATAAATTCAGTGAAGTAAACAGGACAGACAACAAATTCATGACAACTAGCCTCTTTTTGTACTTTATTGACAACATTCAGGAGGAAGAGAAATTCCATGTATTTCAAATAAATCAAATATCTTGGAGTTAACTAACACAAATACAATTACAAAACAAATTTTATACAAAAAAGTCCAAAGTAATTGGAGAAATATTGAGTGTTCAGAAATGTACTGTGCCAATAAAGTAAAAAATGGGAGCACTAAAATTACTCTAAAGATTACTGCTACTTTGAATCCACTTACCAAAGGGATACTTTATAGAGTTAGACAAAATTTTAAAATTCTTAAGAGAAGTCAGGATTTTCAAGGGGCATGGTGAAAAAAAATATGAAGGGGGCTAATGGCTTTCATATTTAAAATTTATTATACCAACATAATTATTAAAACCATTTGGCACTAGAAAAAATTAGAAAACAGACTGATTGAACGATTATCTGAGTCAGACCAGGAAACAAATAGGTAGAGAATTTCGAACTTAACTATTATTTGGAAAGAGGAGCCTTTCTGGGGGAAAGAACTGTGAAAACTCAAAATCAATATGACAGAAAACCATTTTAAAACACCATCTTTTTACCATATACCATGATAAATTCCAAATGGATCAACAACCAAAATATAAAAAGTTCTGCCAGGAAGAAAATAGAGGAGACAGAAGGTTGAAATTTTAGCAATTGTGTGTAGAAGGCAGAGCCCTAATCTGGAAAATGGGTCCTAAGGTATCATAAAAGGTAAAATATACAATTTTAAAACCTTTTACATAAATAAATGCAATTGCAATCAGAAGAAAAAATATACTATAGGAAGAATTTTTGGTATCAAGTATCTCTGATAACAGTCTGATATCTAAAATTCAAAGAAAAGAAAAAGTCCAAGAAGATTGAGGGTCACTCCCTAATAAAAAAAAAAAAAGCAGTCAAAAGGAAAGAACAAAGGACTGGGTAGAATTTATGGCTTTATTGGGAGAGGTTTCCCTGTACAAGTCAAATAAAATTCAGTTAGCAATTGAAATGAATTTATTTTTGACAGACTGACTTGATGTTGAACATGCTCTTAATAAGAAATGAAGGGAGAGAAACAAAAATCTTAGTGTAAGCCATATAGATAACGGCAGAAAGATAGAACCTCAACGTAGCTCCACGCTCAAGACAAAATTTCAAATCAATAAACAGTAAGAATATATCTATATATCTATAGATCAAAGCATGAGTGGGAATGGTTGAGAAGACTTCAGTACAAAGCAGGACAAGCCAAAAGTGCTCTGAAAGGTCAAATGATATGATGAGGAATGAGCAAATCTGACAAGTAAGAAACTTCTGCATTTACCTAAAGAGAAGTGTGAAAAAGTGAGTCTGAAAAATAAAATGGACAATCCATCATTCCTACCTAATCTGATAAACCATTAAAGTAATTGTCTTGCAGTATTTTAGTTTATATAGCTAAACAGTGAAATAAAAATATACACACATTTCACATAATAGGCTCCTAAAAAATGTCATTCGATGTACAATATGTACAATTTAAAAAATCAAGTGTAATCAGAGAAAGTGTCTTCGAAAAATCCACACACTTAAACGTGTACCTGTGATAATTTTAGCACTATGAGATGACACATTATTATTACGACTGCTGTGTACATGGGTGTTTTCTGTAGTACTGGGTCTCCTAATACCTGTCAGATTACTTTCTTAATAGATTTTAAACTTCAAGAAGGCTGCAATAATGTCATCTAAATTTATTCTTTTCCTTACTGCTTAGCACTAAATGGTATAGGCATATAAATGTTTAAGGTTGTTTTAATAAAAATAAATATAGCATTTATGATTATAATCCAGATATAGCCCAAGATTTAGAAAAGCAAATTTTTTCATAGGCTTATATAAAAATAATTAAAATATATTTTTTACCTGAAAGAAGTACCAAAAAAAGCTTTAGATTGAGAATCAGGATACATAGGTTGGAATCCTGGCTGTGACCTTGGTGATATCAATTAACATTTCTGAGTTTGTTTTCTCAACTGTAAAATATGGTAAGAGGATGATAAAGGTCACTAGTCTATGATTCCATTATTTTCATGTGAGGGAAATGTGGAGTCACAAAGTGCTTTCTTGTTTACAAAGTACAATTCTATGAGGTAATTAGCTCCAGCACTAGGATCCTCATTTTACAGACACACTTTCAGCTCACCATTTCACAAGGATCCTCAAGCTCCAATGTGTTCTCTCTAACTCATTTAAAAGACTTTCATGTCCTTTTTCATTAAACAATTTTTTTGGTAAACTAAACTAAAACACTCTCTATATATTCTTTTTATTTCTTTTATGAATTTATATGCTATGCAATTCTCCAGGAGAAATTATCTTTTTAGTCCTCTGTAAAACTCTGAATTAAAAATATATTTCATGGAAATTTAAGGTGAATTTTTCCTATTTCTATCTAAGAAAAGGAAGGCAGCTCAGAATTGATTGGTGGCAAATGTATTTAAAATGTTGCTTTGTGTTTTTTCCCCTCAGTGGTCACTTCCATTAAACGCTGAAACATGATAATCATAAGACAATTTAGTGCAATGTACTGTAAAGATTCTTTTAAAAATAAATTTATTGAGTACAAAGAACATGAGGCTTTCATTGGAATTTCTTGCACTTTTACTTCAATATCCTGATTCTATTTGTCTATAATTATTTTATAATACTGGATAGATGGAAGCTGATTGAAGTAATATGGACACTGGAGGTGCCTACGTAAACTGAAATTTTAAGAATTTTTGGTCCTTTTTTGTCACTCCTGAGTACCTGTAATCGCCTTGATCTGAGTATGCCCCCCACCCCTCCAACTGACTGACTTCTACATGACAGTTTCCATGAGTCTTTGCCACTTAAAAAATTCATCTGGTGACTGTGAAGTCTCCTAAAATATTCTCATTCTGACATGTTTATGGGATATAATCATGTCTCATATTAAAAAAAATCATACACACACGTCTAATATGCAAAGATATTCCCTCAATATTGTCTTTATCACTAATCTGGCTAACTGTTATCAGTGCCTCCAATGGAACAGATCTTAGGAAGCTGCAGGTCAAAAGATTCTTGGCAAAGAAATCTAGGAGTTAGACAATTACTTGTCCAAAGAGGCAGATTTCAAGCTATTCTGGATATTCTACACTATAATGTACAATTAACATTATTATTTCATTTACCCAAACACTACATAATGATCTCCCCTAAAAATATAGCCATAACTTCTAGGAAAATTTAAAAAAAAATCAAGTGTATAACTGGTCCAGGATGACAGAGAAAATTCACAGGGACACAGGTTTATAAATGAAGTTCCTGAATTCTACGTGGCTACATCTGCTGGGAGCGATGTGATGGTGACCTCCTTACTATTGCGTTCGAATTGCTTTTACTGGAAGATGAGACTCTTAAGGTAACAGGGAAAGCTGTGGCTCTCTGGATCTAACTCCAATTCTGACACAGAAGAAGCTGAGGCTAGAGGAGAGAGACTTGCTCAAGGCTGCTCAGGAAGTGCCAGAGGCAGGCTTTGAATCGCACTTTTCCAGGACCTTCTTCTCGGTCTCTAGGGCACATGGTGGAAGTGAGAGGCAGAAGCATCCAGAGAGAACAATGGTTCTGGATTCTGAGGCCTTGGGTTCCTCTAAACCTTCCACTTCCTGAGATATCTTTGGAGAGACTGTAAAATGAGGAGATGGAGAATACAGCCTCAGATGGTCCTTCCAGCTCCAGAGATCTTAAGAACCACCTGGTGGTGGTGGTTTAATAACAGCAGTGGAATTGTAGCCATCGGGCAGCAGGGAAGCAGAGCATTTGCATTCTGGTTCTGTAATTAATGGGCCATATGATTTCAGAAAAACCATGTAAAATCACTGGACATATTTTTTCTTTTCTTCAAAAATAGGAGATCTCTCAAATTCTTTTTACTTTCAAATTTCAGCTATTTTCTGATCCATGAACTATTCAGGAACTTATTATTTCAAATGGAATATAAATTAATAAAACAAAAAGGAACAGTCCCAGCCCATAAAATCAGTCAACTAATGAAAGCAGCAGTGATAAGGTTTATAATAAAGAAAGAAAATATTTGTCAAAGATTTCTAAAATTCTGAATAAACTTCAACAGCAATTTGATCGTTAAGATTTGTGAAAAAAATAACACACAATAAGTCACTTTCTGAAAAAAAGATTCTTGGACTTTCATTGTTTCTCTTTTTTTCTATTTCACAAGAATATCATTTTTTAAAATGAGAGATGGGTTTACATTGAATATCCTAAGACCTGGGACTTTACAGATATTTTCCGTTAGCCCTTTGCTCTTTGATAAGTTTTACCTGACAAATAAGAATTCTAGGGTGAACTTTTTACTTAGTCTGACAAAGCCTGAATTAGACCAATGCAAAACTATTTTGCATGAAGAACGTGCTGTTCTATGGACTGTAAAAAAAAAAATCAAAATTAAATTTTTAGAGAATGAAACAGATTTTAACTTGAATTTTTAAGAGGGATTACTGTTCCTCAAGTCATGTTGGAAATTTTTATTTTTAGCCTGGACCTGTAATTTCTTTGGTGTTGCTAACCAATTCAGATCAGCTACTGCTGTACAACTTACGAGGGGGCACTGGGAAGTTCCGTACCGGCCCAGGATCACAGGGCAAGCATGTGTCATAAGCAGGACAAGCGTTTGAGTCTTCTTGAGTCAAAGGCCCGGTCTTATTCACCCAAGCAATCTATCTTTCTAGCCCTGGGGAATCTCCCAAGAAATTGGACATTTTTTACTGCACTTTCTTTTCCCCTTATGGCCTTCTATTTCTTTATTTCCTCAAGAAATAACCTTTTGTAATTCTTAGCAATACGTTTTCTCTCTAATCTCATTTTGTGACTGAATATTATCGCCAGACAGAAAACAACTCCTTTGTGGGCAATTTTAAGTACACTTTGAAAGTTTTTCAGGTAAGAGACTGACAAGATCGCTCAAGACAGGATACCCTGGATCTTGTCACTCGAAGACGGCAGAAGGCTGACTTGGGTCTACACCGTGATGGAAATACACTGCCTCGAACAATAAAAGAAGAAAGGCAAGCCTTGGTGCCTCGGATTCTCACTGTTAATAAGTCAGTGCTATACACAGTTTTCCAGTTTTGTAGAAGATACTCCCCGTTTGTCAGAAGGTGGAGCTCTGTCCATGTCTGTCTCACTCTCTTTGTGTATGCGATTCAACGTTCTGTAATGAGCAGGGCTAAACCAGAGGTTGTATTCTCTAGAAACCTGGTTCAGAAAATATTCACAGTCTCTCAAAACACTACCTACTGCAATACGCACATGTTGGCTAATAAAAATTATGTGTAGTGTGTTCAGCTAAAATCCCAGTCAATTGTTGATCACACAATTTTAGTCATATGTAAGTCAGATATTTAAAGATAGAGAATATTTTTAAAAAAGCAAAATAACTAAGAAGAGACCAATTGAGTCTAGTGAAGGTGAGGTGATTTATACTCACGTGCATCTCGAATATACAGTAACATAGCTACAAAAACATAGTCCACTAAGCCCAGATTGATGCTGTCTGCAAATAAAGCATCCCAGACAACCAGAAGATCCTGAAGAGGGAATTCTCGTCCAAAAAGCAGTCGGACCCATCGTCTGAAAAGAAAACAAACACCTCAGAAAACCTTTATTTACCAGAGCAATACAAAGAATCAGTAGATTTAATATGGTAAAAGAAAAAAATGATATCCAGTTAACAGAATAAAAAATGGGGAGTGTATTTTAATGAGAATGCATTTTAAGTTTTAGGCTTTCAAATTAATTTTATGATTCCATAGATAGGCCCTAATTTTTAAATTTTATTAGTATGTGCAGAACAAATAGCTTCGAAAATACTAAACAGGGAAGGGAGTGAAATATCATATTTAGTGCAAATAAATGTGAGAAAAATTAAATGATCTGGCAGAACATTTTAATCTTTTATCTGATTTGCCTCATATGATTCTGAAAGCTGAAATTCATAGGAGGTATATTCTTCTTTTAATTGAAGACAGAAAATGTACAATACTCCTGAACTCTTATTTTGTAAAGAATACTAAAATCCTTTTTTATAAAATTATATTCTGGTCTTATAGAAGAAAATTGCTTTTCTTATAATCATATACCTTTCAAATTTAAAACGTCCATTTTTCAGCTAAGTAGAAATAAAATAAAACTTTAAATGCCTGCTTTTGCTAGTGTCCAATACAGATTTGTTTTCAAATATAGCTATACCATTCATTCACTTTCATCCAATAAATCTAATAAGTGTCTATCAACCAATCAATCTACAAACATATTAAATGGCAACTATGTCCCAGGCCCTATAAGGATACAAAGACAAAAAAAGAAAAAGTTGTGAGTCCATGCCCTCAGAAACCATGCATTATAGTGGGAGAGGCAAAGCATCTCCATAGAACG
Organism: Bettongia penicillata ogilbyi; assembly: GCA_023548195.1. Classification (NCBI taxonomy): domain Eukaryota; kingdom Metazoa; phylum Chordata; class Mammalia; order Diprotodontia; family Potoroidae; genus Bettongia; species Bettongia penicillata. The sequence continues at coordinate 3,627,823 of JAJHZJ010000718.1, forward strand.
TCCAATACAAAGTATTTATGAAGTGACATCCTGGGGAAGACAAACAACTCTGAGGCTCCAGTGTCCTGCAGGGTGGTGGGGTGGTGGGACAGTGGATCAGCAACCTGAACAAGTGAGGGATTTTCTTAGAGTAGGGGAGGACGAGGGCAATTGAGGCTGTGAGGAGAAATACAATGTCACATACGAGGACCAGTAAGCAGGATGGCTCAGTTGCAATGTGATGCTTCTAAAGGGAAGGGCTACAGCACACCTGAAAAGGTGAACTGGGGAGAGTGCAAAGGGCCCCACAGGACTTCCTTGGAGAGCTTCTGAAACAGAGGAGCAACATGGCTAGGTGTTTTTGCTAGGAATGTTTTGCTGCCAGCTTTGTGTGTGGAAGATGAAATGGAGACAGAAGAGGCTGAAGGGTGGGTGACTGATGAGGAGGCTCCTGAGGGCCTCAGCAACCATAGGTGGCTGGTGCCCGAAAACAACCTGGAACTATGCCCTAGACCTTTTAAACTGTCCATATGTGCCTTCTGATCCATAATAGATACCACCACTGGGTCTATACCCCGAAGAGATCAAAGAGGGAAGAAAAAGACTCACAGATACAAAAATATTCATAGCAGACCTTTCTGCGGTGGCAAAGAACTAGAAATGGAGAGAGGTCAAAATCATGGCTAAATAAGGTGCACTCTATGCAGGTGATGGAATTCTACTGTGCTGTAAGAAATGACAAAGGGAATGGGTTCAGAAAAACTTAGGGAGATTTAAATGGACTGATGCCAGTGAAAGGAGCAGAACCAGGTGTGCCAGTCATACATCAACAAAGACAAACAACTCTGAGAAACTTAGGACTCTAAGTGATTAACCATGATTCCAGAGGACTTTGGATAAAGCCTGCCTCTGCCTCCAGGGGGAGAGAGAGGTGATGCACTCGGAGAACAGACTGAGACATATATACTGAGACATATTCTTTGGATATGCTTGACTATATGTGTTAGTAAAAGAAGTTTTTTTTTTTTTCCCCTCTCAATACTGGGGAAAGCAAGAAGAGAAAAGGAGAGAAGGTAGATCTTTGTTGACTAGAAAATAAAATTCAATTTAAAAAAAGAATATGTAGCCATGTGAGTGAATAAAAAGGGATGAATGCAAAATATATTGAAACAGTACAGTTGATAAAATTTGTCAACTCACTGAATATGAGGGGAAAGGAAGAAGGAAGAGTTGATAAGGCTGAGCTAAGTGCTGGGGATAAAAGTACAAGCAAGACGGTCTAGGTGGTGGTAAATATGTTCTGGGGACATGGTGTAGAAATAACCTGAAAATACAGTGGAGGCCTGGATTGGGGCAGGATAAAACCAACTAGACCTGTCAGAGTCCAAGGTTTTGCTGGGTAGGAGACTGAGATGATGGACAGAACAGGGATGGCACAGTATGCAAATGGCCTGAAAGTTTGGCAGATGCCTGCATCCAGGTAAGGTAAGGTCAAAGCTGGCCTGTCAAAATCTAGGGTACCTCCAGACATAGAATCCAAGGTTTTGGTGGGAAGGAGGGGATGGTCTGAGTGGACTGTTCAATTTCAAACCAGAGTGGCAAGAAAGGTGGTAGTGCCCTCAATAAAAAAGGTAAGTCAGGAGAGGGGAGGAGGTTTTGAGGAGAAGTTTGATATGTCTACAGACAGATATCAGAACCAGAAGAGAGCATTAGTAATCTAATTTATTTAATGCTAACCTCTCTTCGGATTTGTAGTCTCTGATCAACAAATCTTAATGGGTATCTTGGACTGGACGTCCTACAGATGTCTTAAATTCAATATATCCAAAACACAACTCATTATCTTTCCCCCACCACACTCCCAACCCTCCCTTCTCACCAATCTCTCTACTGGGTAGTGCCATGGAGGGTACTACCATCCTTCCACTCATAGAAGCTCACAACCTTGATGTCCTTGACTCCTCACCCACACTCACCATCATTTATCCCTTTGTGACACCTCTCCTACACATCCCCTTCTCTTGATTCACACAGCTGCCTCCTGGTGCAGGTCCTTGTTACCTCATGGCTTGATTACTGCAATAGTTTTCTCACTGGTGTCTCCCCACTCCGGCCCACCCTCCATTTTGCTATCAAAGTACAGATCTGACCATGCTGCTTCCCTACTCAAACTCCAGTGGTTCCCCATGACTTCCAAGAATATACACAAAATTCTCTGTCTGGTTTTTAAAGACCTTCACAGGCTGCTTTCTTCCTCATTTCCCAGTTTCTTACGCTTTGATCCAACTGCACAGATCCACTTGCTGCTCCTTCCCCATGACATTCCATCCCCCAAACCTATGCTTTTCCTGGCTGTCCTCCAATCCTCCAATGCTCTCTTGCTTCTGGATTCCCTCTAGATTCATCCTGAAGGCCACCTTCTTCAGGAGGCCCTTTCTGGGACCTCTACTGCCTTCAGTATTACTCTCCACCTGCTCAAGATACTGTGCACACCCATGAATTTGCATGATGTTTCCCCCATGTGAGTATGGGCTCTCTGAGGACACAGACCATGGTTTTGCCTTTCTTTTTATTGCCAGCCCATAAAAGAATGCCTGGTGCTTAATAAATGCATGGTGACTTACTGATGCTGCAAAGGAAGATTAAGTGATGAGAAAAGGTCACTGGAGTTAAGGTGACAAGGGTCTGAGAAATAGCAGGAAGGTGCAGCTATGAATGGAGGCAGTTTTTTTCTAGGAGTTTGATCAAAAAAGAGAGGATACAGGATAATAACATGAGAGGGTAGGGTAATCAAGAGAAGGCTTTTAAAATGGGGGAAATCTGGGTATGTTTGTACATAGAAGAGGATTCAGTTGACAAGGAGATCAAAAGTTGGGGAGAAAGAAGGGAAGCTCCTGGAGGAGTTAGGAGGGGATGGGATTAAGGCCCAAGAAGAGGGGCTGGTACTTAGAACTGGATCAAAGAGAAGAGAATAAAGATGATGTATACTGTACTGAGCTGGGAAGAGGGAGGAGGTAATAGAGAGAATCCTTATGGATGGCCTCAACGTAACATTATGTAATTAATAATGAGAAAGCATACTCACTGTCATCTCAGGGCATAAGTGTTCTCTAACATGGTAAAGGACACTTACTGCTTTTCTAGGTAGCACATCTGTAACTGTATTTTAAACAAAGTCACTGCTAACTCACCCAAGAAAAATAAAAACACATTACTGTAACTTTAAAAAACATGGCAAACATAGAGTAGGGAGGACACAAGATGAGGTGGAAAAAGTGCTGAATGGGAACTCAGGGAACTGGATTCACATTCCAGAATTCCCACATCCTGGCAGCTCTGTCCTTGGCTACGTGATCTTGGCCAACATGCTTAACCTCGATGAACCTAACCTACTTAATAGAGCTACACAACAGAAATATATCTATTAGTTGCTTACCATAGATGCAGTAAGAATCAATTAAGATAGTGTGAACTTACTTTTTGTACACTATTATTAAGAGAGCATGGTGCAATGAAGTCAGGGCTGGGTTTGGAGTTAAGACAACTTGGGTTCAAATCTCTGCTCTGCAACTTAATACTTTTGAGATCTTGGGGAGGTAACATTTGGTAACATTTCTGCGCTTCAGTTATCTCATATGCAAAATTAAAGGGTTAGATTCAATGGTTTATAGGGTCACTTCCAACTCTAAATTTATGAGCCTATGCACAATATAAACGTTAGGCACAATAATACTTGTCACCAACATTTTTGTTATAAATCTTATCGATTTAACAATGAATATATCAGAAATTTTACTAAACATAGAAAATCATTCACATTTTCAGAAAAACATAAAGAGAAAATAATTTTGATTTCATTACTGAAACAGTACCATGTTCTTTACAATTTAGGGTCAATAGCCAATACGTTTTTATACTTTGACTTCAAAATGAGTAAATGAGATGGTCACATCCTGGACAGAAACAGCAACATCAGGAAAAGAGACAGGTCTAGGAGAAAAGATGGTTAGAGTGGGGGACCACATCTTATATATCATAAAATCATAGATTTGGAGCTCAAAGGGAACTTTAGACAGCATGTAGTCTAATCCCCTTATGTTCCATAAGAGGAAACAGAACCCCGAGATACAAAGACTTGTACCCTTCAGAACCTTGGAGATGCTGAATAGGACTAATTGAATTGAAATGTTCATTTACTTGGTAGCCACATCCTATTGCTTATTTACAACGAGCTTAGTCAATTAAATAAAAAAGCCCAATTTTAAAGAAGTTTGCATTCTACTTGAGGGAATGAAGGAGACTTACGTTATACTGCAAATATAATGCTTTTTTTTTTTTTAACTAAATAAAAAAAATAAAAAACATGTTAAGGAAATAGATAAGCCTTCCTCCAGCTCAGGTCTGACCATGTCACTCCCCTACTCTATAAATTCCAACGGCTCAGTATAACCTCCAGGAACAAATACAAAATCCTCTGTCTGGCATTCAAAGCCCTTCGTATCTGTCTCTCCTCCACCCATGTCCCACTATGTATGATCTGATCCAGTGACACTGGCCTCCATCTCCCAGCTGGGCAATTTCACAGTGTTCACTATACCTGGAATACTCTCCATCCTCATCTCTACCTCCTGTCTTTTTCTAAAGCTAAAATTCTACTTTTAGCCTTCTATAGGATGTCTTTCCAAAACTCCCCTTCATCCAGTAACTTTACTCGGTTGATTATTTCCCCTTCATCCCATACATAGGTTCTCTGTACACAGCTGATTTCATGTCATCTTCCCATGAAGATGACATGTTTTGTATGCCTAGTATTTAGCCACAGTGTTGGCACACAGCAGATATTTAATAAATGCCTTTTTAAGTCACAGAATCAGAATTTTCGACTACCAAGGTATTTCAGAAGAGGAAAGTGTGGCCCGGAGAAATCAAATGACTTGCTGAAGCTACCACAGCACGTTCTTTGGATTACATTACAATTGTTTTCCAGGCAGAGGTGAGTGTCTTCTTGACCCCACCAAGATAGGCTTTTCATCACATTAACCCTGTCAAGCCACAACCTGTGCTTCTGTGGCTGGGGTGGGGTGTGTGTGTGTATCAAATTCCATCTACTTCCACTCAAGTTCTCTAATCCCTCAGTGAGTCAATGTGTGGAGGAAGCCCAGTGTTTTAAAGGCTCAGGGGAAATGCAGACTCCAGCAAGTTCTCCACTAGACAGGCTTGAGTCTCAACCTGAACAAAGTTGATAACATGAAATAATCTGTTACTGTCTAGGTTCCTTGAGACACTATTTCTAAATCCAAATAGTTTGACTGTTTAGAGCAACTCTACGTCTTGTTTGTATAATTTTCTGTGCATATTTATACTATATACACTCAATGACTGTACATAATTTGCTTTATTTCTATAGATTTTATTTTCCAGATTAGATTTCTGAACTCCCTGAGGGACAGGATTACAATCTTTATTTTTTCTAGGACCCCTGAAGCTTCTGGTGAAGTACTTTTTACATAACAGGGGCTCTGTTTTTTGGTTTATTTATGAACTCTTAACTGTCTAGAGTCCAGCAGCAAAAGTGTAACTCCTTTGGAAATGCCAGAACTGATTTTGTGCATTGTACTTTAAAATAACTCAGCATGATGGAGAGGACAGGCACTGGGCTTGGAGACCTGGGTTCAAATGCTGGCCCTGACTTTTACTAGCTGAGTTACTAGCAAGTTTTACCAGCAAATCAGCAAACCTGACACACAGATTCTTCATCTGTAAACTGTAAAATAGTTGAGAGAATTCATGGCAAACTTTAAAATGTTAAATAAATCTGAGCAGATTGTGAAACTAAAAACTTAAAGATTTATTATAAGTTCTTGCACACTGCTACTTTATATTTCATGTAAAGCAAAAATTCTTGGTAAATTATAGTAATTTCTAGAGAAAAGCTTAATCTCTTGAAGAAAGAAATATTTCTTCTCTTGTGTAATAAATAATAGGAATATTAAGGCAAAATTCCTGGAATGCATGAGAATTATAGCATCACTAATAGAAACAACAATGTTGTTACCAATAAAATAATAAACTCTTTTTCAATTCCAATACCAGCAATTCTTTTGGAATTATTTTTAAATAAACATAATTTTCTTTCCAACTTTCCAATTTCTTCATAGAGCTAATAATCCAAAAAAGATTCCATTCACTATAGAATGACTTACAGAAAGGAATTATTTCAGTGAGTTTTTGCATTCATAGAAAGAAAAACTTACTTTAAGGGGTGAAGTTATATGTAGAAGTTTAGTCGTACAATTAACAAGCTTTTATTGCAGTTAAAAATATTTAGTGAGAGTTTAAGTTACACTTAATGATAGCATTAAAACCTTTTCTTTCCAGATAGCTATGGTTTAATTATTGCTCTATACTGTTAATCTTGCTTTACATCTGTTACACCTGCAGACGGTAATGCTCATAACAGTGTACATTTTATCACTCATGATAATACAATAATTCATATTTTACCAGACCTCCTTAGTAATTAAGATCTGCACAAACAAAAAAGACCATCAGAGGTTTTAAACCAATAATAACCCATCCAAGGATAGTACTACTTCCATGCCTATCACTATCTAATATTTTTCTATAATTAAACTGTAATGCTCAGGGAATCAGTAAGTACTGTATGATGTTACTGAATGTCCTAAAGAAATACCAATGGAAATCAGTTTTTATCAATTAATTAATGAATGATCAGTTTGAGTGATGTCTAAATCATTCAATTTAGCAAGGCATTATCAAGATGGTGGAGCTACAAAGATGAAAAACAGTCACAGTCCCTGCCCTTGAGGAGCTTGGACTCTACTAAGGGAGAAGGAATATACGAATCAATTAATAGGATTCAACACAGAATATGTTAGGGCCAAAAAAAGGTGTAAAAACAAGACCTGGAGAGATTCACTTTCAGCTGGCAAGATCATGGAAAGTTAATGGAGCTGGCAGTGAGCTAGGAAGAAAATGATTTCAATGTGTAGAAATGTGTGGGGAATATATTCCACTCATTGGGGAAAACCTGGGCAAACAAATGGAGTCAGGAGACTGATGGAATTGCAGTGGAGTCAGGTCATGGGCAGTCTCAAAGGCCACACCATGCATAAAAATGTGTGTTTGTCCATTCAGTCAGTCAGTCAACCCTGTCAGGCACTGAACTAGGTGTTTGGAGTGTGAGTTCCTTTACTGATGGAGGAGTCAACATGTTACAAGATTTACATAAAAGAAGGTGGAAAAAGAGTGAACAGTGGAGGTTTCTAAATACAGAAGTGGTTTGATGAAACCTGTGCCTGAGGAAGATCACTTTGGCTGTTGTTCAAAAGACTGGTTAAAGAGGCAGGGAATGCAGGAAGCCACTGATATAGCAGTCGGATGAGCGGTCATGAAAGCCAGAACTAGGGTGGTAGGAAACATTTTACTTTAGTGATCTGTATTTCAAAAATAAAAACATGAAACGATTAATTTTAGATTTTACTGGATATATATCTGATTCTTTGTCTTTACTCCTACTCCAATAAGCTATGGGTGTGGTAAGAAGAGCTATGCCAGGAAAGGACTGGAGGAGTTGTCGCCGAGTACAGTGGAACACAACACATCCATGTGAAGCCCAAAGCATCTTGGTGTTTGATCAATGCCCAAGGAACTTATTTTTGTTTTGGGTCCCTCATTTCTGTTCCCATGCAATTTTCAAAGCAAATGAACTATGTTTTAAATACTCTACCATCTCAACACCAGAGAATAAAACCTACTGCCTGTCAAAAGTGTGCCATCAATACCACAAAGAGTGCAAGGTGCACAGAATGAAGGCTATGGTGTCTCATGGCCTTCTTGGCAGGAGCTCTGTCCCTCTCACACTTGATTATTTTGTATTCAGCTCTCTTGAAATTCTCCCTTTTAGTGATCCCTCTGTGGAAATATTCTAAAAATTAAATATAATTAAATATTACAGTCATTGTAATCAGGGTCACAGAGTGTTCCCATATTTAGTTCCAGCTGCTCTGGAGAGAAAAGCCAGGGTATAGAGAAAACAAAATAAATTATTTTGTTCCAATTTCACATTTATTATTAATCTCAAGGCTCTTCAAAATATAAGCTTCTGGAAGATACTTAACCTGCTTGATATATCTCTCCCCCCACCCACCCCCTCCATCTTCAGCCAATTATTTCCATTAGATCTTTTAAAAACCACTCATGTGTTAGATCCTGTGGAGAATGATATGAGTTCCTTAAATTCATCAAATTGCCTCAAAAGAAAATATTCCAAACGTAAGTTTGTTACTGTTTTTAAAATAGTTCCCCCCCCCCCCCCGCTTAAGTCTAGAACTAACAGTCTTGTGATTTGAACTCTGGTTGTGATTTTTTTGGGAGGGTAGGGAGAGGGTGTGAATGCATAAAACTAATTTGATTTTGTATGGTATTAGGAATGCTAAAAATGCATCTTTGTTTTGGGAGCAGTTTGCTGTTTTCTTAAGAGGGCAATATCTGTTTATTAAGGAAGGTTTTTTATTCAAAGAAAAAAAAGAAAAAGATTCTAATAATTATCATCCATTCCTGCTGCAATGAATCCTTTTTGGCAAGTGAATGAAACTGCTTTGGTGGAATAATTATCATGCTCCTTCTATGGAAACAGTGTGCATGGGAAGTCTGGCCTTGAATATCCATTTTCCTGTAGATACTTAATAAACTTAAAATAAAACCTGTTTGTGGGATACCATTGCTAAAGGGCCCTGATTGTTTCTAAATACTCCGTAATTCTTGGACATTTTAACTCCTGTATTCTTTCAGAGTCAGTGTCTATGAATTCTAGGGAGTTGTTAATTGCTGAGCACATTATTAATAGATCATCATTAAAAATGTACAGTTCAATAATCCAAGGATGGGTGATTATAGCAGTGTGGGTGCCCTCTCCTCTGACACAGACCATGGGGCTGACAATTCATCATCTGGTAGCTAACTTTCTGGTGATCATCTAAGTTGGCCTTTGTCTAGCCTTCTCAGCCTAGATCCCAGAGACTGTGGACTCTTCATCTGATGGGCCAGCTTCTCTGGGAAGAGCCAAATCAGCCTGCTCATGTCTTCGTTCCTCTCTGGGCTCTACTCCCACTGGCTTCCTACTCCTACCCAGCACCACTCTCTCTAGTTTCCTTTGATGTGTCATCTTTCCCCATTAGAATACAAGCTCCTTGAGGGCAGGAACTATCTTTATTTTTTGGAGGAGTTGTCACCAAGTACAGTGGAGCACAACATATCCATGTGAAGCCCAAAGTATCTTGGTGTTTGATCAATGCCCAAGGAACTTATTTTTGTTTTGGGTCCCCCATTTCTGTTCCCATGCAATTTTCAAAGCAAATGAACTGAGCACAAAGCAATCATGTAATAAATGCTTGTTGATGACCACTGACACTGGAGTCTTCATTGTCCCTCACAAATGACATATTTTTACTGGTCATCCCTCATGCCTGGTACCCTCTCCCTCATCTCTACCTCCTGACTTCCTTCAAGGCTCAACTAAAGCCCCACCTTCTGCAAGAAGCCTTTCCTGGGCCCTCTTGAGGCTGGCGCTTTTCCTCTCTTGGACATCTCCAGTTTCTCCTGTCTCTACTGACCACATAGATCGTTCATGAGTCCTTGAATCCTGGATAATGTAGATGCGATGCTTTTGACAGAAACACTTGTTCTCTGATACTTTTAAGGATCTAGGAGAAGACTCTGAATGCCTGCCTCAAAGACTGGCCTTCCTCTGATCAGAACTTTGTGGTTTAGTACTGCCTAGGGAAAACTTTGCTCTGCTCTCTTCACTAGAATGAAATTCATGAGATTTAGGGAGCTCATCATTTCACCCTTTTTTTTCAGTATCTGCCTCTGATCTACTGTGTTATATAAACATCTCTTGTTATAACATGGATTCCTCTCATTGAGGTCTTGCCAGTGCTGGATCATGCTGGCTCAGTCATGTTTTCCTGTAAAAGCCTGAACTGTGGGCTTCATTATTTTATTGGTACCCAGTCCTCTATGCTAAGGACACTGTATGTTGTGAAGAGGAACCAAAATGTTTGTATTTCAAATAAGGCATTTTTTTTCACTGCTCCCATTGCATCCTGGGTCATCTCTAGTCATTCTGATGAACATCTGGTCATTGAATCTAAATGGCTCAGGAGGAGAAAGTGAGGCTGCTGACCTTGCACAGCCTTCCTTCATTCAAAATAAAGTCAAGTGCAAGCCATATCATTCGAAAACGAAGGACGAACACACAATATCTGTCTAGCTATATCTTGTTTGTACATGGGTGTTTACCTGTCATCTCCTCGAATAGACTGTGAGCTCCTTGAGGGCAGGGAATGCATCTTGCTTTCTTTTTATCTAGCCTGTCACATAGTAGGCACTTTAACAAATGTTTGTTGACCAACTTATTTCCCAGGCACAGCCTTGGTAGGATGTCTAAAGCTCATACTTGGACAAATCTTGCCAATTTTGTCATTACAAGATTTCTCACCTTCTTCTAATCTCTTTACTCACACAGACACCACCCTGGTTCAAGCCCTCATTTCTGTGCTTTGTGGCTCATGACTGTACTCTCTCCTCACCTCCAATTCTTGTAATCTCATTTCCTTCAAAGCTCTGCTCATGTGTCATCTACAACATAAAGTGTTGGCTAACTTGCCACAGGCTTCAAAACCTACCTACTCCACAAAAAAATTGCCATTATTTATATCATGTATGTACATATACACATATACATATATAAATGTAGAATACTAGCTAGTTGAAATCAGTGACACCTTCCTTTCTTTATATCTATAGCACCTAGCCCAATGGTTACAATAAAGTAGGTACTTAATAAATGCTTGTGCATTGATTCATTGTTAGCGAAGCCTTTTCAAGAACCTGGGGTTTCCTCAATGCCAAACCAGACTACAATTAGCCATAAGAATAGGATTTCAATGAAATATATTATTAAATAACAATAATGAAAGACAGTACAAGTTTAGGACCTGATTAGTGTGAAGAGTGAACCCCCAGAAGTGGTTGCATAATTTGAATTCTTACTATATATATATTTTGGGCTGGAACCAATTGTCATAGTTTATATAATTATGACTTCAATTAGTATGAATTTAAAAACATGTTCACTTCAAAGGATTCATTATTTGAATTAATTTGAACCTAGCTACCTGAACTTATTATTTTGAGAGAGGTTCTGCCAAAGACCAAACGCAGTGGCAAGAGACTGTTAAAGGAGATGGTGGCTCTGATGATAGTACACAAAGGTGAATTTGGAACTGATGCTAAGATCCAAAGTGTAGTTATTGATAATGTGAATATGGAAGGAAATGTCTAATAGAGTATCCTAGAGATTTGTCCCTGGCTCTGTTCTGCTCAATAGTTTTATTAATGACTTGGATGAAGGCATAAATAATACTTTTACGAAACTTGTGGATGTCAGAGAAATCTACAACTAGTACAAGTTGAGGTTTATTTTTTACAATATTACTATAAATTAATTCTCTCTATTTTCTTAATCTCTTTGAATAACCCTGTTTATAGCTTTCAACACTCCTATTGTGGACCACATATATTTGCCTAGTATGCAAATATATATTATTATTATTGTAAGAGTTAATATGGAAAACACAACTATGTGAGAAGAGGAAAGGCATGCAGATGTGATGATCCTCCTGTAAGTGATCCCCGACTAAAGAAGGAAGACAGGAAAGTTTCAAGGACAGCACAGAAGTGTAACAGTCATGTAGACTAATTCCAGAAGTCCTGAGAAGTCAGACTGTAGCCAGGCTCATTCCTGAAAGGATGGAATACTATTACTTTGCCCTTTTCTCTCCCTTATGCATATTCTAGATGCACTATGAACCCAGGATAAAGCAGTGACTAGATGAACTTTGTCTCCAGGGATCTATCATCTCTTCTTCCTTCTTTAGTACTAGATGGCCCAAAAATATCCCTGGAAGTTCAGCGGTTCCTCAGCCAGGAACGCTTGACCTAAGGTTCAAACTGAACTTTGCCAATCTGTCCAATCAAATTTTCATAGAGGAAGCATGAGGAGGAAGAGGATAATGTAATGCATGACCCTTACCCAAGAGCATTGCATTTTACAAAAGGGTTTCAGGGACCAGGCTTGTTTAAATCTAATCATATCAATCTCTAATCAAGAATTAAATCATGATTTGTGTTGGGGGAAGGGGATTCATGTTGTATAGGCATTTGCTTGTACCAAAGTCCAGCCAGGGGAGCATTATTATGATGGAGAAAGAGAGAGAGAGGGGAAGAGAGAGAAGGAGAGAAGGGGAAGAGAAAGAGAGAGGGAGGGAGGGAGAGAGGGAGGGAGGGAGAGAGAGGGAGAGAGAGGGAGAGAGAGGGAGAGAGAGAGAGAGAGAGAGAGAGAGAGAGAGGTTCTCTTCATTAAAAGCCAAATGTGCATATCATTGTGAGTTGATTTCTGTATGTGTTCTTCTCTTTCGAAATCTCAAGGGGAGAGAATGAAACCAAACACAACTTTCTATATTACATCTCATTTTCTTTTAAAAAGAGTTGTCTTCTTTATAGTGCTATATTTTATTGTTACATATCATATTCATTTACAAAGATAAAATGTTAGAAAAAGGAAAAAAGAAACCTAGTTTAGCAAAAATAACCAACACTGCTACCATGTTTGTCATGTGTAATATTCTACATTCATATTCACCTGCAACAGCAATGAGAAGAGGGTACATTTTCTCAACTCTTCTCTTCGGTCAAGTTTAGTCATTGTAATTAAATGGTGTTCTTTTAGCTTTTTTCCTTTCATTTTTTTCTGTTTATACTGCTATGATTATTTACTATTGTCATTTTCCAAGATCCTCTTACTTTACTCAGAATCAGTTTAAAAACTTTTGCCTTATTTCTCACTCTACCAGTGTACAGGCATTCTGCTAAGCAGTGGAGATATAAAAAAGGTAAAACACAGTCCCTGCCCCTGAAGACCTAACAGTCAAACGTGGGAGACAATATATAAATTAACTTTGTACAAACAACCTACATTCAGGATAAATATGAAATAATCAACAGAGGGAAGGAACCAGAATTAGGGGGGATCAGGAAAGGTTTCTTTTCAGGACTTGTGGTAGGGAGACCAACTATTTGGTTATTGTAATTGTCCAGGCGTCCAGCTGTGCAAAGATATGATGGAGAAAGGAATATATACAAGGGATGTCATAAAGGTAAAATCCATAGGTCTTGGAAACAGATTCGATATGAAGCAAAGTAAGGTGTCTACGGTGACATCTAAGTTGTGAACATGAAGGACTGGGAGGATGGTGGAACCTTCAACAGAAAAAAAGGAAGTTATGAAGGAAGGGTTTGTGAGGAAAGCTAACAAGTTCAGTTTTGTACAGGTTGACTTTAAAATGTGACACGTCCAACAGGAAGTTGAAGATACAAGACTAGAGGTCAGCAGAGAGGTTAGGGTTGGATAAGCAGATGTTAAAATCATCAGCAAAGAGATGATAACTAAAATAAAAGGAAGCTTAGGAGATCACCTATGAGAAGAAAGGGAGAAGAGAGAAGAATCCAGGAGGGAGCCCTGTAGGAAACCTAAGGTTAGTGGGTGTGACCTGGATGAGGATCCAGCAGAAGAGACTAAGGAAGCAGTCAAACAGGGACAATGACAACTGAGAAAAGACCATTGGATATGGCAATGTTAAGAGGATCAGTAGCTGGTTTCAGTTGAATAATGAGGTCAGAAGTCAGACTGTAGAACTTTAAGAAGGCAACGAGATATAAAGAAGTGCTTATTATAGATGACCTTCACAAGGAATGTAGCCACAAAAGGAAGGATATGTGTGACACTACAGCTTATGGGACTAAATGAGCTAAGTAAGGATTTTTTAAGGATGGGTAGACATGGCTATGTAGGTAGACAGCAGGGAAATAGTAAGTGAAAACTACTGAATATAAGTGAAGGAGTGAAGATGATAGAGAGAAGATGGAATGGTGAAGGTGAAGGAAGGGCCATGTCTTCTTGTTGGACAGGGGTGAAGGTGGAAATGTTGGTAGAAAGCAACTGGATGAGGTGAAATTAGAAATGGAAGAAGAATGACCTCAAAGTAAATCATTTCAGTTTTTTCAGTAAAATATGAGACAAGATTTTCAGTTAAGAAGATGAGGGGGGGGAACCATAGGGGATTTGAGGAGAGATGAAAATGTTTGGGAGAACAGCTTTGCTGAGGGAATAGTGAGTGAATTAGAAGTGTAGAAGGAGTTTGCAGAAGTGGGGGGCCAACTGGGTTCAAGAAAGTAAAACTGACAGGGTCTGGCAACATAATTTTGTAATGAACCTCATCAGCATGATTTCATAATACTCTTTGGCTTTGTTCAGCAGCACATATAGATGGCTGAAAGGATGGGTGGTGGGAGTGATTCAAGGCTGGGGCTTGGCAGGAAGAGAAAGGCAAGGGAAGAAAGGGACTCAGAGAAGAGAACAGTGTAGAACTGCACTGGGTCATCAAGGGGTCAAGGTAGGGGCGTCCCTTCTTTTTTCCAGTTGCACTGATTTTGTTCGTGCAAAAAGTTTTCAATTTTTTATGATTAGAAATATTGGTGTGTGTGTGTGTGTGTGTGAGAGAGAGAGAGAGAGAGAGAGAGAGAGAGAGAGAGAGAGAGAGAGAGAGAGAGAGAGAGAGAGAGAGAGAGATGGAGGGAGGGAGAGAGATAGCTTCTATCCTTTGTTTCAGAATTCTTCCCCCAGGCATAGCTGTGTAAAGGTATCTGAATTCATTTTTTTTGTTTGACGGTATGGCCCTTTATATTTTGCCCATATATCCATACTGAGGTTACTAAGTCATATGACAGAAAGTGTTTATTGATTTAAAACTAATTTCTGCCAAACTGATGTTTCAATTTTTGTAGAAGTTTATTAAATAGTTCCACAAGTGATATATTCTTAGATTAATCAAACTTTTGGTTATTAAATTTGATTGTTTCTTATTCTTGCTAATCTAGCCTGTTACAATGATCTACTTTAAAAAAATTAACTAATATCAAATAATTTTGATGATTACTGTTTTACAGCATAATTTAAAGTATGGATATAAATGGACCTATTGTCCCTCTACTGAATTATTAACCTGTCCTTTTTTACTATATCAGTGAAGTTCTATCATGTGCAATTAATGACCCTTAAATTAAACCATTCCTTATTTCTCTGAAGAAAGTTTTGCAATCCTTCCTTTCTTTCTATCATGTGTGTTGGTAGATTAACTCTCAGATATTTTAAGCATTTATGGATAAGTTGTAATGAATTTGATTCCCCCCTATTATTTCCTCTTGAATTTTGTTACTGCTTTACAAAAATGCTGATTTTTGTGGATTTATTTAATATCCTGTTAATTTGCTGAATTAATAGGATAATGAAACAACTATTTTGTCTTGGTTTGTTGATTCACTAGGGTTTTCAAAGA
This sequence comes from Bettongia penicillata ogilbyi, assembly GCA_023548195.1. Classification (NCBI taxonomy): domain Eukaryota; kingdom Metazoa; phylum Chordata; class Mammalia; order Diprotodontia; family Potoroidae; genus Bettongia; species Bettongia penicillata. The sequence continues at coordinate 3,643,281 of JAJHZJ010000718.1, forward strand.
ATATTATCATATGTTCTGCAAATTGGGATAATTTTGTCTGCTCTCTTTTAAAGTTTATGTCTTTGATTTCTTTCTCCTATTTTGTTTTTATAACTGGCATTTCCAGAAATGTCAAATAATAGTGGGGGAAAGAGGGCATACACTTTACTTCTGTATTTATTGAGAGTCTGGTGTTCCTCCACTGTAAACAATGTTAACTTGGTGATTTAGATATTTATTTTATATTATACTTAAAACCATCCTTCTATGCCTAATTTTTGTAGCTTTTTAAAAAACATAAATGAGTATTGTACTTTGTTAAAGACTTCTCTGAACTTATTGGTATAACGGTATGATTTGGATGTTTCTGATAATTCACTGTATTTTTGTTTTCCTAATGTTCAACCATCCCTGCATCCAATTTGGTTATAAATGAATAACTTGTTGGATATATTATTCTAGTCTTTTTGTATCAATATTCGTTAGTGATACTGAGCTATAATTCTTGGTTGTTTTTGTTTTTCTTTATTCTTAAAAGAAGTTTGGTAGGCTGTTTTCTCTCTCAAATTTATGAATAATTTTTATAATTTTAGAAATTCTGAACTTAACCAACACCAAATAAAATGAACTTCTTATTCAAAGTTGTTCAGAAAGAGTATATGAAGCAATGAATTGAGAATAATTTGCACGGTTGATATTAATCACTCTTTAAATGTTTGATAGAATTTACCTGTAAGTCTATGTGGAACAAGCATTTCCTGTCTTCCCATATCTCCTACCCGTTGAAGGTCCTTATTCAATTTAATTTTCTGTTAGTAGATTAAGATCTCTATTTCATCTTCTCTTAACTATTCCTCTAGTTCTTTAAAAAAAAATTCTAATTTTACTTAGAATGTAATTGTATATATTGAGTTCCAACTTTTTTTCTATTTGTTAAAATATGGCTTTATTCATTTTTCATTCTGGCATTTTGATTTCTCTTACGGTTTGGATTTCATTAAACTTTTAAAAGACCTTTTTGTTATCTTCCATAGTCTTTTTATTTTCCATTTTAGCTAATTCTCTAATTTTCAACATTTCTTAGGCTTATTTGAATCTATTTTTTTCAGTTTCTTCTCTTTCCTCCTTAGTTAATGTATGCTTTTAGAAGTACAATTTTTACTTTGAGTATAGCTTTAGCAGCAGCCAGAAATATATTAATATAGTATTTTGTTATCATCTTTTCATATAGCTATTGATAATTTTTATGATTTTTGCCCCATTCATTATTCTGGATATACTTAAAAAACCCATTGGGTCTGCATTTTTCATGTGTCTCCAAATTACATTTTTTTGGTTAGAATGTGCAAGATTTTTTAGTATTATTGTTTTTGCATTTATTCATAATTTCTATGATCTCTAACATATAGTATAGTATAGACCATAACATACAGTCTTTTGTTATACAGAGACAACATGGTGCTGAAAAATATGTATATTCTTTAATATTCCCATTAAGGATATGTGATATTTCTTTAAGATCTAAGCTCTCTATCAGTGTCTCAGTTCTATATTTCCCTTTTTATTTATCTTTATGTTTGATCTGCTTAGCTTTATAGTGGACATTAAGGTTTACAATCATTATTATACAACTATTTGCATCTTTTGTAAATACAAGTAACTTTTTCTATATGAATTAGGTGTCATGCCATTTGGGGCATATATACTTAGTACTGTTACTGGTTTACTTTCTATGGTTCCAGCTTAATATAGTTGATCTGGTTATCTTTCCTGACACTAACTTTTTACTTATTCTGTCTCATGTAATAATTGCCTCACTTTCAACTTTATACCGTTATGGCAAGATAAAATTTTCCTAAAAGGAAGTCTGTCTCTCACATACATATCTTACTTCCCTATTATCCAATCCACAACATCTATTTGTATTTTGGAATACATCACCATCATGGAAAAGGTAGGTAAGATCCAAGAAAAGAAAATTTGAGGAAAAAAAAAAGAAAAGCAATTGCAAAAACCAAGCCATTTTGACAAGATCAGATCAAAATACAAGCAGTCAAGATGGACTCTTAGTAAGACACCATTTAGGCCTGACCTTTAGAGTTAAGGCTAGGAAACATGCGGTTACCAGGTCTACAGTAAGTGTTTCAACAGCCCTTAAGTATCCCTCCGTTTGTCTCCCTTTTCACCCCATGAGAAACAGCAAGATTTTATGGACAGAAAGTTGACCTTGCAGCTAAGAAGACCTGAGTGCAAATTCTGTCTTTGAAATGTAGTGGCTGTGTGACCTTGGACAGGTCTTCTAGCCTCTTAGTACCCTAGGCAGCTTTCTAAGACCAGGCTGAAGAGGGGAGAGTTCCCCTTCATTGCTGAGAATGTCTTCATCCGAAAGTTGAACAATGAAAGTTGAACAAATGAAATCACAGATCTAGTCCTTCTTCCTATGCCTATATCTGTCTTTAATCCCTATCCCTTTCACCTCAGGCTATCTTCCCAAACAAAACTTAGAGGTTAGGGATTTGTTTTTTGTGGGGGGGCTGTTTTTCAAGGGTAGAAAGAACCAAAACAAATGTCATAATGACTGAGAGCAGTGGAGCATCAAAGCCGCATGGCTTTTTGGACTCAGATAACTAACATCAGTCACACATTTACAAGTCCAAATCAGGATGATGAGATAATAAGATGTGAGATGGTGACTAAGGTTTAGTGCTAGCAAGTAACTTTGCAACTACTTTTAGAAATATCTGCTGGGTAAAGAATTTAATGAGCCGCTTTATTTGTAGAAAGCTTCGACTGTCCAAGAAAATGTGATTCTCTGGGGGCGTATACATATGTGTGACTGGATATGAGCCCTTCTCTCCCTCCCTCTGCCCTGCATGTGCTGGTTCCCTTGATTAGAAGGGAAGGTCTTGAGGGTAAGAGCATTTCAGTTTGCTTGTACTTGTATCCTCAGAGTTTAGCACAGTATCTGGCTCATCTAACTATATATCTAACTATTATTTAACTAGATGTGTGTATAGGTATACCACATTTGTATAAATCAACTTAATATTTACCTAAGGATGACAAATGCCAAGCCTCTTTATAACCCTAAAAAAAAACCTTTGTAAAAGTGCTTTCAAAAAGAGTCTTTTATTTTTAATAATCCTGTATACTTATAGATGAAGAAAACATCACTCTACATCTAGTCAAACAGTTATTGGGCAATGATAACGACTGATGTTTTTACAGTACCTTAAATTTTTGAAAGCACCTTAACACACACATGATCTCATTTATAATCAATTCAACCCTGTGAAATAGGTTCAACTTTACAGTTGTGGAAATTGAGGCTCAGAGACATTAAGTGACTTGCCCAGGGTCAAACCTCTGTTAAGTTCCAGCTCATGGGCCACACCTTTCCTACCATTTCACTGTGTCTTTCCACTCTCATTACACTAAGTTTTTTACTTGGGAAAAAAGGAAATTTAATAAACATAATTCTAAAATCACATAAGCATATCAATTACTGATCTACAGGACTTTGCTTCCGACTCTGTCACAGATCTGCTATGCATATGGGAACTACGTTTTCCTGAGTAGCCTGAGAGGGTATTTCTGAAGGACTTCTATAATGAATCACAGGCTGCTATTTTTCAAGTACTCCAGTTGTGATACAGCGGTAATTACATCTACAGGACCCTACAAGATTTAGAGAGCTTCCTTTCAGGGAAACTCATTAAGGGAACTATAAAGATCTAAGAACTTACAAAGAGAAATTAATTGCTGCATTTGGTCAGCTAATATTAGAAAGAATTATGAGGTCCAGAATTGTGTTTCTGGCTAGTTTATATGGAATGGAAGCATGAAGAAGCTTACCTTAGTATTTGATCATAGATCCAATAAGCATTTACTGAGTGCCTACTATTTACTGGGGTTAATCCTGTACATAAGAAATGCATCTGAATTTCTTAGTTGACTGGAAGGGAAAATTAATTGCTCAGGTATTTTCAATTAACTTTTACTAGTACAAGGTAGTGTCCCCTTTCATATGTGGATACTTTAATTGTTGAATAATACAAGAGCGTACGAGAATAGAAGAAAGGAAGGAAGGAAAGAGGTAGTGGAGAGACGCAGACCAAGAAAACTGACCCCAACATAAATATGTGTGGAGAGGCCCTGCCTGAGGTATAGCTGGCTACAAGGCACTGTGGGGAATGAGCTCAAATGCATGTGACTGTTTCCAGAGTTTTGAAAAAATACAGTTAATAAGTTATAAATAAAAGAAATCTTTAGGGGCTGTAGGAAACTTACATGAGAACTATAAGGGTCATATGTGACAGAACGGTAGAATTTTTTATTTTTACATCATATGCTAAAGATGAGTCACTGTTTAAGAGGAGAATGATTCCCAGCAGCAAAAATGAGGAAATAAGAACGGTGCTAGATGCTAAGATAAGGATAGAAATACAGGAGGAAGTTGGGCATAGGAGGAGTTAGGGAGAGAAGGTACAGGTGATCACAGGAGCTGCTTCATATATGAAAGATGGATGTAGAGAACAGATTTTCTGAAAAAGATCTAGTAGATTAACAATGTGAGATGAAGCCAAAAAAATCTAATGAGAGGCACAGCTTCCAGAAAAAACTGTCCTCTTCCATGGTCAGAAGAGAAATGGAACACTGTTTTCTGGTCTAGGCACCACACTGCAAGGAGGCTGTTCATAAGTTAAAAGGAAGTTGTTTCATTTCAGTTGTGACTGACTCTTCCTGACCCCATCTGGGTTTTTTTTGGCAAAGATACCAGAGTGGTTTGCTGTTTCCTTCTCCAGCTCATTTTAGAGATGAGGAAACTGAGGCAAATAGGGTGAAGGGACTTGCCAAGAGTGACACAGCTAGAAAGTATCTGAAGCCAGAATTGAACTTGGGTCTTCCTGATGTCAGGCAAAAAGTAGAGAGGATAGCAAATAGAATGGTCTTTGGCCTTGAGTTTCATATCACATAACAATCTGGTCTGTCAGTCAACAGGAATTTATTAAGTGCCTACTATGTGCCAGGTATTGTGCTAAGCACTAGGGATACAAAGGCAAAAAGTCCCTGTCCCCAAGGAGTCACAGTCTAAAGTGGGCAACAACATGTAAGTAATTATGTATAAGTAGGTTATACAGAGGATACATTGGAAATCTGGGGAAGGGAGCTCAACAAGTTTAACCTGGGGGGAAAAAATGTCCACAGGGTCCATGATAAGTGTGGTCAAGTACACGAAGGGCCGTAACTCAGAACCAATCAGACTTGGCCTATCTGGTCCCCAAGTACAAAACTAAGAGTATAAGTTACAGAGAGGCCATGGTGTTAGGAAAAAAACGTTTCAACCAAACAAAAGTACAAAGGGCTGTCTTGAGAAGTAGAAGTAGTGGGCTCCCCCTTAAGAGTGTTCTTCAAGAAAAAACCTGATGACCATTTCTTCTTATGAAAGTAATTGGGAAGAGGGGACTAGACAGCTCTTGGAGTCCCTGGAATCTCTGGCTCTATTTTTGACACGGATTCACGATCCATGGCATTTGGAACCTTGCAGTCATCTCTGCTTCACCCCTCTCTCTCACCCAATACATCCAATTATTTAGCACGTCCTGATCATTCCACCTCTGCCACGTCTCTTGTATTCATCTCCCCTTCTCTGTTTTGACTGTCCTCCTTACACTACAGGCTTTCTTCCCCATCAGAATGAAGTGCTACAAAAGCTTCGTAGGCCACCTTCCAGCTTATAACTATTAACTGTATGGCGCCAATGGTTAAGACGTTTTTCTTCATCTGCTTCTCTGCAACCTCCAGTCACTGTCCTTTGAAATCAAACAAAGTGAGTCTAGATCTCTCTACCACATAACAGCCAGGTGCTTTTCTGCTCTAAGCTCTCAATTTCATAGACTGCAGTGTGTGGGATGACATTCTCCCTCATTCCAGAATCTCTGTTTCTATTCCATCAGCTTACAGTGTCACTGGCTTTCCCTGCCACTTCTGACACATTTGTCTTACAGTTGTGAGGTTGATTTTTTTAAACCCAAACGAAAGACTTTACACTTGTCTGTGTTAACTTCATCTCCTAAGATCTGAGCCATTATATTAGCCTGTTGATATCTGCTTAAAAGCTAATCTTGCCACCCAATCTCCCCACTATTCCTCCAGCCTTCACAAATTTAATAAACACGTATCGCTAAATTTGTCTTTATTACTATTTTTTGTGAACAATGAAAAGACAGGAAGCTGGGGGAAAAGAAAATAAATGGCTTTGATAGCTCACCTACTGACTGCATAAATGATCCCTGAATAATTAATTTGAATTTAAGAAACAACCCTTTTTACTCCACTGATTTTGGACATTCAACTTCCCTTGCTACTGTTTTCATTACTCTGAGATGTTTCATTGTTAAAATTAATAACTGGGCAAATAAAATAATATTGATGAATAGCTTTTTTGTAGACTGTCAACACTGATAAAGTTTTTGCCTTCAGATATTTAATCATTGATCTAATAAAGCCTTTGAAAGAAAGTGAGTCTATCATTCTGTAATCAGGAAATACCAAGGAAACAGGAAGAATGAAAAGCAAAGGAAGTTAGTGGACACCGGATTCACCACAGGACCTATTTCGTTAATTCTAAAATTAAAGAAGATGTTTAATGGACACAAAAAGAAGTCCACTTTAGCTTATAAAATTAGCTTTCTAAAATCTTTTCATTTACCCAAAGATATTTATTATCATCAGTTTTTTAAATTTTACTCACTAGTCATCCAACCACCAACTAAAACAAAACAACCTGGGAAGCACTCTTAATTACACTACTGGGCAAACACGTGAGATTTCTGTTTCAATGTTTAAATGTCCTCAGCATTATGATAAGTTATGTGATATGTATAAATCTCTTAGAATGTTGCTTTGTGTCTTAGAGGTGAACAAAGTAGGCATGTCTATGTATTAGGAAGCATTGTGGAAACAAAAGTTTATGCTGTGATTCTGAGGATGGTAATATTTAATGTAACAGAAACCAAAGACAAAAATCATCATTTTGGGAACATAACTATATAGCGCTGTACCTGAAGAAAAAATTCAAACACTCCTAATGTATTCAGCTGCTTCCTAATTCTCCATTTTTCTTAACTAAACTAGATAAGAAGCAAAGGAAAAAAATGAACAAAAAAAAGAACGTCCATCATCCAAATGAGCATACAATGAATTCAGCTTGCAGCCTACAGGATATATGACTGGGAGGTTCTAATGCTGTGGAGTTCTTGCCTTAAAGGAATATTGCGTATTTAAACAGTCACACATGGGGTTTAGTGGTTTCATTTAGCTACTTGTGCTTCTACAGAAGCTAACAACAAAAGACTCTGGTGGCAAACAGCTAATTCATTAATTAACCAAAGTATTTTTCAGGATAGCGAAGCACTAAACAATACAGTACAAAAAGTGTAATTGTAGTGGTTTCAGGTCCCTATCTGCAGAATGTGTGGCAGAGGAAAGCAATGTCTATGCTGTTTCTAATTATTCCAATTATCATGGCACACTATGAAAACTTGATTAATAACACTGAAGATATTGTTGTGGCAATTAGCCATATGGTTGTGGGACTTTATTCTGTCACGATTTAGCCATTAGCATCTACTTATGTTTGTCAGAACAGTGCATCCGTGACAAGTTGAAGTTCTGCTCACCTTGCCGAGTCCCCTGTGAGCAACGCTAGAGAACTGTTTATTCCTAGGAGCCTCTGCCTGAGTAAATTTTTCATGTGGCATCCGGTCTGACTGGGGACAAATGTCAAATAGCTTATGCGACAACCCATCAAGCGAGGCTTTCTTTGCAAAGGGATTCAGTGAATTGTGTGTCAAGACAAACTCAGCTAACGATGTGACCAATGAAATTAACTGTCAGAGATTTATTCTATATATTTTTGTGGTCAATTTCTTAGAAAAACAGAACATTGTTACATGATATATGCTATATGTATTTTATGAAATTCTTGAAATTATAAAATAGGAAAATGAAACCACCAAGATAAGGTTTCATAAACACAAAGTTTTCCAACTACTTGACAGAACACTTGAAAGACTTCATAAAGATTTTAAGAAAAAAACCCTAATAAAAACTGATCAACGAAATAATTTTTAGTAAAGGTATTCAGTCTATAAAAATTACATAAACAGATTACAAAGATTAGTAGGCCCTGCAAAGAATGGCTGCAGTCACCATCAAATCTTTATTAAATACAGTTAAGAAAACTGTGCAGTTAACTAGTTTTAAAAGTTAGATTTTTCTATTCTTTTTGTCTTCAGCTATGCTAGTGACAAATTAAAAAATTTATCTTAGTAGTAAACATAACTAACAGATTCAGCAAAAGCTGAAGAAATTTTGACTGCTGCAATATACTATAAATATGGTCCTTATCTATAATAGATTGGGGTTTTGAGGGAAATGTATGGATAAGTGAAGAAAAGTGATATTACATGAAGAATCTATGATTTACTTCTTATGTTTAGTCCTTTTTTTCCACTTAGCAAAAAAAACCAAAACAGTCCTGGAACAAAGGAGAAAGACAGTTTCCAAATTTTTATAAATTTTCAGTCTGCAAGTACCATTTGGGATCTAAGAGAGTCTGCTTCCATGATAATAGTATGAATAACCACACTGACAGAAAAGGCCTAAATATTACCAACCGAAATTAAAAGCGGAAACAGTGAAGGCCCTCAAGGAAAGCCAAACTGCCAGGCAAAAGAGAGCTGAGAGTTGAGGCATCAAAGAGGTGAAGGGAATTAGTAAAATCAGGGGTTTTAAAGGATATTTAGGAAATAGAAAGCACATTAAAAGTACATAGGTTATTGTTTTTCTAAAATTTTATTCCTAATATCTTATTTAGTACAGGTTATGGTGGCATTTGATTTATGTGAGTGTGTTAACTTAATTTTCCTAATTGTGCTCCAGTGCCTATTGAGTTAATAAAGAAATTGGCAAACTAGAGAAAGTGCCTTTTGATGAAAGCTATTACATCTGAGAAGGCTTAAAAGGACATCTGGATTAAGTTGAGGCATACATCACTCTAATAAGAGTTTCAGTGGCAAGGTGACCTCTTACCAGTTGATGTTAGCTTGGACTAGGCTCCAGAGGAAGACAATTTATTGTGCTTCCAAGAACTACTGAGATTCTTCTCCTCTGTGCCTACATGGTGAATTCTGATTGTCAACAGAGTTAATAACCAGTAGGACAATCTTAAGAACTGAATTCAATTCAGCTAAACAAACACCTCTAGACCATACAGAAATAGTACCAAAGAATGAATCACACTATTGGAGTAAAGTTTCCCGAGACTGTATTTTAAGCAGTAGACTCTGGCTTAGCACTTTCAGTGACTTCTGAGAGAGACTCCAATGGAGTTCTAGAAACCAGGTTGTAGATTTAATATTGATCCTATTTAAAGTGAAGTAAAAAGAATAGGCATTATATGGCACCAGTTAAGTGCCAGGCACTATGCTAATTTTGTGTAAAAAGTACTGTGCTTCTTACAAATATTATCTCATTTGATCCATATAACTACCCTGGGAGGTAAGTGCTACTATTATGCCAATTTTACAGATAAGGAAACTGAAGCATGTAGAGAGACTTGCCTAGTATGTCAATGACTGCTAGCACGTGAGTCAGGCTGGATTTGAATTGTCTTCCTGATTCCATGGCCAGTGCTCTATCTACCATGTCACCAGTGGCTTCTGGTGGTAGTTGAGGGAACAAAATTCTTACTGACCTTGAGAAGAGTTACAGGTAGAGAAGACCATGTGATCTCCCTTTTAGCCAGCTTTCCCTGGGAGTGCTGTGGTCCGAAAGGGAAGAGAAAGGAAGAGGGAAAGGAGAGGGAATAAGCATTTATATGGCCCCTATTAAGCGCCATTAAGCAGCTAGGTGGCACAATGGATACAGTTCCTGGAGTGAGGAAGACTCATATTCCTGAGTTCAGATCTAGCCTTGGTTACTTACCAGCTGAGCAAGCCACTTGACCCTGTTTGCCTCAGTTCCCTCATTGGTAAAACAGCTGGAGAAGGAAAGCGCAAATCAGCCCAGTATCTTTGTCAGGAAGATACCAAAAAGTGGTCACAGAGAGCTGGATATTACTGAAAAGGACTGAACAACCTGTGCCAGACACTAAGCTGAGTGCTTTACAAATATTATCTCACTTTGTCCTCACAACAATCCTGAAAAGTAGGTGCTATTATCATTGCCACTTTAGAGTGGAAGAAACCAAAGCAGACAGGACGACTTGCCTGGGATCACAAAGCTTGTGTCTACGGCTGGATTTGAACTTGGGTCTTCCTGATTGCTGACTGAGTGAGTTCCCTGGTCATTCTGTGACTAGGCCTTTGTCTTAGTAATGCTGTGGATATAATTTCAGTAATCTCAGCAGATGACATTTGAGAATATTACCTATCTGGAGATCTTTCATGTTGGCTGAGTTTTGACCCACTTGATTTATTTAACAAGTGACTCATTTATTGGTCATACCCCTAATATTCATAAGAGATGACGATCTAGTCTCTTTACAAAGTCAGGTTACACCACTCACCGTAGAGAGTCTTCTAGTGAATAAATTAGGAAAATCAAGGCCAAGAGAGATACTGAGAACATTAGATGAGAAGGTACAAGGAAAATGGAAAAAAAAAAGAAGTTGGCATAGACAGAAACAGAAGGTACAGAAATGGCTTGGGCTCATCGAAATGAAAATAAAAAAAACAAGAAAGCACTTAAAGAGGTGTTTGAAGGGGCTCCTATCCATTTAGCCAGTGATAAAATGAATACATTTAGTCATACTTAGGAGTCTTTATTTGAACATTTACTTTAACTGGGGAATTTTATCGTTTATAGATGGAAAGTAAAATTTACAAATTTATAAACTGCTAAGTAAATAATTATGTATGTAAACTTATTAAAATAAAAAGCACAGTTTAGTGTATTCAGAGGTACGTTCCTTCTTGCATTAGTTATCCATGCCTGAATCATGATAATAATTGACATTTACGTTGCACTTTGTGTCTATAGTCTTTTACATACATTTTATAATCTGATCCCAGGAGCTCTGTGATGTTGAAAGTATTATTTCCACTTTGCAGATGCGAAAAGTAGGCTGAAACAGGTTAAGTGGTTTGCCTCAGGTCAGATAAACAGTAAATAGGAGAGGCAATGCCCAAACCCGGGTCCTGACTCTAAGCTTAGAATCCATTCAACTATATTATACCACTGTGAGAAGTAAAGAGCATCTCTTTTGTTTGGTAGTTTTTCAGTTGTGCCTGAGGCTTTGTGACCCCATTTGGGGTTTCTTAGTAAAGATAATAGAGCGACTTGCCATATCCTTCTCCAGCTCATTTTACAGAGGAGGAAACTGAGGCAAACAGGCTAAATCACTTGCCCAGGGTCATATAGCTAGTGTTGAAGGCCACATGTGAATTTAGGAAGATAAGCCTTCCTGACTCCAGGTCCCAGGTGCTATCCTCTGAGCTACCTGGCTGCCCTGTAAATAGTATCACTGTCTTAATAAGAACTTCTGATTACCTACTGTTGTTAGTATTCTGAGATAAAGGCATAATCATTTATTAGACAAGATCGACAAGATCTATCCCTGTAAACATAAATCTTTTTTACTGACATGAATATCACCCACTTAACATATTACACACACTCCTAAAAAGCTCTATGCCATATGAAAATGGGTATTTCAAATCTTGAAATCCGTAAAGTAGAAGTCTCTTCCTATGGAAATCATTCCAGCTTCAAGCAGTAATAAAATCAAAGGAAAAATGTAGCAAACTTTTTAAAGCTTGTACTTAAAAGTAACTTTCTATTTAAAAGTAACATTCAAAGAAAACAGCCTAATTTTTGAAAGCATCTTAATAATGACATACAAAATCATTATAAATCAAAACAAACCAAAACAATGTGCCAGTTGAGATAGGGTTCAGATACTAATACGGAGCAGATGATGGCATGCCCTATAGAAAAAGGGACAGATACAGCATGGAGACTTCAACAAGGACCTCTATGAAAGGAAACACAAACTAACATTCTCTAGCAGAAGTGAGTACACATTATCTAAATTCATTGTTCCTCTAGACCTGCCCCCCAAATACTGACTCTTCAGGTGGGCTGTTGATAGGATTCCAGCAATTTCATCTCCTGTGAACACTTTAGTGCTTTGAGCTCCGTGTCATTGTGTCTTTGCACGTTGCACACACTTGTTTGGCTTTTTTGGTTTTCTTCTCATTTGAATTAATGTATCTTTCATTCAGAGACATGGGGTTTTTCATCTTCTGTTGCAATTCAAACAAGTTTCTTTATTAAGGAAGTTCTGCAGGCCAATCAAAGGGCTACTTTCAGTCTACTCTTTTTGCCATTTTTGGTAACCCAAGTATTCTGTATTTTGTTTGGCACACAGCAAGTGCTTTGTGTTGTGGTTCAGTCATAACTCATTCTTTGTGACCCTATTTGGGGTTTTCTAGGCAGAGATACTGCAGTGGTTTGCAATTTCCTTCTGCAGCTCATTTTACTGAGGAGAAAAATGGGTTGAGTGACTTGCCCACAGTCACACAGCTAAGTAAGTGTCTGAGGCTGGATTTGAACTCAGGTTCTCCTGAATCCAGGGCTAGCACTTTGTCTACTGCACCATCTACCTGCCTCACAGATAAATGATTAATATTTGCTGATTGATTTAGCTTAATATTGCTGTTCTGAGCTTTGGAGAGTATTTGTTTCCCTCTTTCTCTAAGTAACTGTCTCTCACATACATACCCAAAACAACATACACATTCTTTGTTTCTTTGACTAAATGAATAAACTGAATGTTTTCTTATTTCTGTTTCTGTTATTAGGGATAGCTGAGGCCTTTCTATAGCCAAATTTTTCTGACATCTATAAATGGAGTAGGTATAGCTACCACAGTAAACCTCCATCTGGGGCAAGGGAAGCATTCCTGCCATCCCTGAGTCTCTGGACTTTGGTGCCATGCTCCCCACTCTCTGCCAGCTCCCAGAGGGCAGGAATTTGCTTTTTATTAGTTTGCTTGCTAATTCTTTATATCTCTAGCACTTAGCCCAATTCCAGGCATGCAGGAAGAGATCAAAAAATGCTTGCTAACTGGCATGAGGCTTTCATGTAGCAGCAAGCAAAGGTAAACTTGCATAGTTTCACTTTCTTGAGATAGCAGAAGAGGTGATTTTTAGCAGTCATGCATTGTCTTGCATTTTCTTATCCCAGCAGCTTTACTACATAGCATGCTAATACTGTAAGTGGTATAGGTGCTGCAAATATACCACTGTGCACAGGATTGGGAGCTTCCTCATCAGGAAGACTACACTGGTGAAACTGTAAATGTGGTGTGAATAAACATAAACCTTGATATTTTTTAATTCACCTAAAAACAAAGAATTGAATTTATAAGGGAGGCTGGTAGTACCCTCGTTTCACAGGCAAGGGAAATGGGCCCAAGGGTTGAAGTTGAAGTAACTCTACAAAGGTCATTCAGCTTGTTCAGAGAAGGTCTCTTTTTCCTGCTTTCTACTGTACTTGTGCCCTAGAAAATCCTCCTGGCATTAGAAGAATGGCCAAGATGGGGGGGGGGGGGGGTTGAGAGGAAGGAGGGATTTAAAATGGGGAAGATTCAATCATTCATTGTTCAACGATATCCACTAGGAAATAGACATCCAGGTAGCACCACAGTGCACAGAGTACTAGGCTTAAGTCAGGAAGACTCACTTTCATGAGCTCAAATCTTACCTCAGACACTAGTGGGATTCTGGGCAAATCATTTAACCCTAGTGGCCTCAGTTTCCTCATCTGGAAAATGACCTGGAGAAGGAAACAGCAGACCACTCCAGTATCTTTTCCAAGAAAACCCCAAACAAAGTCTCAAAGAGTTGGACACTACTGAACAGCAAGAAAGAAATGCTGTGCAGAAGGACCAAAAAGCCTTTAGATCAAAATTAAACTGTCTCCAATTCTCCACTAACAACTGACTCTTAAATGTCTGACAGATCCTTCTCAGTCCACTTTGCTGCCCCCTCTAATTGCAGGCACTCCCTAAGGCTCTGTCCTGGGGTCTCTCTTCTTGGTTCTCTCTACATTCTCTTGGTGAACTCATCAGCTCCACTAGGTTCAACTCCATCTCTGTACAGATGCTCCTAGACCTGTGGTTGGTGCTCCTGGTCTCTCTCTTGCCCATTGATACTGTATCTCCAACTGCCTTTTGGACATTTCCAACTCAACACTTGTAGAAGCAGACCCATCGTCTCCCCTGCCCCCAACATTCTTTTCTTCCAAACGTCCCCATTTCTCTGTTCTTCTAGTCTCTTCTCAAATCCTCGTTCCCCATACCTAGTCAGAGGCCAAAGCTACCTTGCCCCTTCTCCCTAATCACTCAGGCACTCAGGACTTCTTGCCTAGATTATTGACTGCAACAGCCTTCTAGCAGGGTTCCCAGCTTCAAATATGTCCCCACTTCTGGGCAAAGGTCTCAGTGCTGCAAGGAACTTTCCTGAAGTGCAGAAATATGGCTTTGTCACCTTTGCAATCAATCCTACCAATGGCTTCTCAGTCAAATTAAAAGAAAAAAAAAGCTGCCTCCATTTTTTCCTCAATGGCTTCCAATGTCATCAGCCATCTTGTCAGTCAACAAGCAGGCACTTATGAGACATCTGGTCTGTGCCAGAAGCTGGGCTAAGTGCAGGAGAAACAAAGGCCCAGTCCCTGCCCTCAGGAGCTCAGACAAAAAAGGGACATGACTTTCAAACAACTAGAGACAAAGAAGTTACGGACAAGACAAACTGGGGAAAGGCTTAACATAGAACATAGAGGTGCTCAGATCAAGTACGAGGAAAGTTTTCTTGCAGAAGGTTAGACTTGAGCTGAGACCTAAAGGAAGCCAGGGAAGCTAAGAGGTACAGATGAAGAAGAAAATGGGGACAGGTGGTGAAAATGTCTGGAGTCAGAGATGGAACGTAGCGGGGGACTGACAGTAAGGAGGCTGGTGTCACTGCATCACAGAAGAAGACAGAAAAGGTAAGAGTGGGCCAAATTAGGAAGGTCTTTAAAAGCCAATGACAGGATTTTATATTTGATCTTGACAGGTAGTCACTGGAGCTCATTGAATAGGGTAGGAGGGTGACCTGGTCTGAATCTGAATGTGAGCAAGATCGCATTGACAACTTACGGCAGGCAGACCACCCTTGCCACCAGAAGGTACTGCAATAGTCCAGGTGTAAAGTGATGAGGGCCTGCAGAGAAGAGAAGGGGCATATAGGAGAGATGTTACAGAAATGGAGCCTGGGTGATTCAGAGGATGGCGGTATCTCCAACTGTGATAGCAAAGTCAGGGAAAGCAAAAGGTTTGGGCAGGGAGATAAGGAGCTCATTTTTGTCCCCTAAGATTTCTATGAGGCATTCGGTTTGAGATGCTGAATAGGCAGCTGGAGATAAGAGATGGAAGGCAGCACGAATGGATATGAGAATCACCTGCATAGAGAGACCACTGAATTCATGGGAATTGACGAGACCACCAAACAAAACAGTGCAGAACCCTGGGGAAAAGACTTGAAGGAACTCATATTTTTATCCCCAGCATGTAGAGGAATGCATGGCACACTATAGATGCCTAAAGAATGCTGCCAGACTGCTTGGTCTTGGTTCTGGCCTCTCTCCTGAGCTTCAGGCCTGCATGGTCCAGTGGCATCTCAAATGTGATATCTTACAGCCAGCTCACACTAATAATTTTCTATCAGTATCTTTTTACATGTTAACAGAGGCTAAGTGCAGCACAGTGAATTAAAGAAGGCACAGTAAAAGGAATGGGGAGAAAGGAAGAATGTGGTATATAACAATCTTTTTGGACCTGCTGCTTGGTGTGGTTTGCTTTCTGGGCTGACAAATGCCTGTTCACACAATCTTTCCTGTCACAATGACTGCTAAGTGTCATAAAAAAGAATCTTTCCTTCATATGATTGTCCTGGACTTATGAGTCAGTTAATTTTTAATACTGCCAGAGTACCTGAGCACCTGGGGGGTCTGAAAGCCACCTCCATCTGTAAGAAGTTTCACAAGTTAGTTGCACTAGATATCAATGGGTCAGAAAAACAAGAGGATGTGGGTCTGGACACTGAGGAGGCCTAGAATGCACCCAGCTCAGGCAGGGAAGTTCCCAAGTGAAAAGGGTGAAATCTTAATGGTGTCAGCAGCCAAACAGCTCACTTCCGAGGTTCCTTTTTAACTCACCAGTCAGTCACACTAGGAAGAGTCACTTTCACTTATGTGCCTTTAGTCATTTAAATGACTAAACAATCAGAAAAAATGCCTATCTCTATAATGAAAGCAGTTAACGTACAGATCCATGGTTTATATTAGTATCACAAGTCATTTGTAAATAACATGTTCATTTTACATATGTAAAGAGTTCTGTCATGCCCTATGAAATAAATTACATTTTATTAGTGCCCGAGTGTTTTATAACTTTTATTTATTTGCTGCAAGAGTGGAGAATTAAGATAGAGTAGTTTATTTCAGCAAAAGACTGACAAATGGCTCATTAGACACTTATGGGGCTGAAGCTAATGGTACAATTTTTTTGTTGTATTAATCGTTGCTGCTGCCTCACTGGTTAATACTAGGCATTAGGGCAAACACTTTATTAGTATCCCACATGCCATTATCCAAAAAGGAAAAAAATAAAAGAAAAAGAAACGTACAAACCAACCAAACAATATTTATTTTCCAACGTAAACAAGTCCAAAAAACATAATTTGGATTGGAGGAGGATGTAGGAGGAGTGCTACTCACTTCCCACGGGACACCAATAGAAATCAATCCAAACAGCAGTCACCTCACATCACCCAACAGCTTGAATCCCAGATAGGCAAAGACTCTCTCTCTTTTTAAAAATTCAGATTAAATATCACTTACATTTCATACTTTTTTCATTTTACCAGAGACGTAAGGTCAGAATAGATTGCATATGTACTACCTGCATATAATGATTTCTGGTTTTTTACAATCATGTGCTAATGCTGCACGGTGATGGTCTACGGATGAAGAGACAGATGTACTACCAGTCATTTGCTACACATTTGCATTAACAAATCATCATTTAATTGAAGCCCATCCAACAAGTTTATGCTACTTAAATAAAGTTCCCTTCAGTAAAAGATGCCACAGTGACACATGGCTGTTAACTACTAGGAAGTTTTTTTAAGTACTTATTTTTGTGTCATGGTTTAGGGGTATATTAGAGCATCAATTTGTTCATTTTTATTTTGTTTAGAATCAATCGGCTGACATTTAACACAGCCATCCAAAGCTACGTGGTTATGGAATAGGGTTATGCAATCTTACACAGAATTGTTTCAAAACACTACAATTTAATGCTTTGAAGAGTTTATCTTACCCCTCCAATATACTGACACACCTAACACATAAAAGCTATGAGTTGTTTGCTGATAGTCTTAGGAAAATGCTAATATTAGTCTAAGCTAAAAACCAGCTGTTGTTAACGTTCTAAGACTGTTGATAACAAATACTAATATCACATTTTAACAAACTACTCATTTGGCCAGCAGAGAGAAACTACTTAAAAAAAGTTAGGGTGGGAAAGGGAAGATTGTATATATTTTAAATTTATTCCCTAGAATTCATCATTGTGGTTTTCCATCCATTTCACTTTTAAAACATGCTGATGCATAGTGCTTTTTCTTTTTTTTTAAAAGAAATTACCAAATCAACCATTTCCAAATTAAAATACCTCCCTAACCATCACCTCCTCTTATAAAAGATGCCAAAAATTTTTCCTACCCTAAAATGCAGTTAGATATATTTTTGATTTTTAACTTCCAATCTTTAAAGGAAAAAAAGTTTTCTTTCCGTGGATATCTATGATATGAACATCTATTAAAAACTAACTTACAAGTAATATTTTTATATAATCTTTCTAGATAAATTGGAATATGTGTCTAATATACAAATACAAATATATACAAAGAATATGTGTATATATAAGTATACATGTGTGTATACATATATATCTGCATGTATACACACATAAGGTATGTTTTACCATATATATACGTGTATACATATAGGTGTATATATTTGAGATATCATCAGTCAGATTTTGGCAGCTTTTCCTAAGTGCACATAGACTTACACCTTGATATATATGTGTGTGTGTGTACACATATACACACACACACACATTTGATTGTGTGTATGTATATATTTTATATTCCCCAAATAAAAATTACCAAATAAATTTTATGGTTTTGAATACCAATTAAAATCCTGTAAGAGTCATGTTATAATGGAAAAAAAATCCTGAAATGTTAAAAAGAACATTTTGACAGTTTATCATATTGCAGCATTTTAGAAGAATAGAATCCACAAAGGGTGAAAATGTGGGTTGTTTCTTCTCTGCAGTGCACCGTGTTCCCTTAGGTTCATCTTACAGCTGACTGCAGAGACAGGTAAAATTTCACCTTGGTCTAGGATTCAAACTAAATTATGGGACTCAGAAATGTGTCATAAATCAACTTCAAATAATGAACAAAAGATAAATAATGCAAGATTTATTTTCTGACATAAAGAACAGTCTCTAAATTCAATACAATGCAAAAGAAAAAAAAAACCCTACTGTGCTCCTCAGGCGTGCTCTCACAGTTCTTTTTATATGCTAACTCAGAACACTAATTACGGACCTTGCAAGTTGACTTCTGTTTTCCAGAACTCTGAGTTGTACGTAAAACATGCCTTTTCATTGAAACAATTACCATTAATCACAAAGCTGAGAGCTAATACCACTCAAGTCCAACCTACCGCTGTGCCCGGCAATATATCAAACTGTCTGTTGTCAAACACACTAAACAAACTTAAACAGACTGTTTTCACTACAAATAACAGAAAAAAATGCTTGCTTAGTATTTTTTTTATTCAAATTGCAATCTCAGTAATCCATTCTGTCACTGGATTTTAATTTTAAGTATTCAATCATAGCCCAACATAGACAGACCCCTATTTGGCTCTGGAAAAGAGAATCACTGGCACTGATAAATGAAACTACCTGCAAATGACTTGGTTTTACAATGAATTTGGTTAACCTTTGATAATTTAGAACGGAAAAAATACTTTAATATGTAACCCTTTTTGTTAAAAAAAAAAAAGGCTTGCAAATGTTTTATTTAAAAAGAAAACTATCAACACAAGAAAACAGCTCAGTGGTAGTAGGGCACTTATAGGCCTTTAACTATTTCCCTCCCTGTATTCATCTCTCTATCAGTTGTTTTGTAATTAATTTTGGATTTTCAAATTAGCATTAGAAAGAATGATATACTAAGGATGCCTACTGAAAAACAGAAAAGGGCATATACACTTCCACTTATTTATGTAGGCATTAGACATTTCCTAAATCATTACTATCATCTCATTTTAATGGATATTTATCCATATGCAAAACAGACAACCATAAAACAGACCGAACGGCCAACTTAAGATGCCTACCTTTTCTTTTTTTTAAATGACCTCATCTTCCTCATCAACTACGTTTTTTCCCCTTGTAACTAGAGAGGAATTTCCTATTATTAGGGAGGCAAAGGCAAAATCTTTTGCTATCCAGAGTCAGCACTTTCTGGCAATTTGTAATCAATGGAGAAGGAGTTTTCTACAATGAACAGAGGTGTGGGGGATGGGGACCTTGGAGTTTAACAAACAGATCAGGCATTTATTCCCAGCAAGCTCCATTATGGATTTGTGAGCTTTGTAAGCCAAGCTCCCCCAAGTGTAATTAAATTTTTATTTAGAATGTGTTTGTGACTGTGAACTTCACGTTGCCTATGATTGTTTCCCCACACATGCTCATACACGCCAACGTGAAATAGCATTCCACATTTCCTCTTTGGTCGGTATGTTGATGGTTTTCCGTTTTATTTGGAAATGATCATTGAACACAAACAAAAGATATATGTAAAGTGGAAAGACAAAAAGTGCCAGAGCAAAGATCACTCCTTTCCAGGAAGAAGCATTCTATTTCCAACACTCTGTCACCCTAACGGAGGCTGCAAAGCATCAGGGTTTTGAAAAGGAAGGTGCCAGACTGCAGACTACATTCTCTGCCATCGGTGGTCACTGAGAGTTGTGCACACACTATGAGGGAAAGGTTTCCAACTCTAACCAAAGCCAGGATGGGCGCCTGTCTGTTTAGAGGTCTCCCTTTATGCAAAAACAAACAAACTATAACTACAGCAACAACAAAAACTCCAAATCTCTCATTCTGAAAGAGTCTGTTAACCTTTATTTTGCCACTAGCCTCTGACCCGGTCTTTTCCAGGTATGATACCCTGTGTACCATACACCTAAAAAAATGCTCATTACAAGTAACCACAGGAGAATCTCCTCTCCCCTTGAAAAACTGCAAATAAAGATGTCAGCTATTGAGTATATTTGTGGCGTCTCCAGCAGCTGCTGTTAAATACCAGCTGGTCTAGCTGATTAAAATTACCTCCGAGTTGGTATTATAAAGATGCCTGGGCAGCGTTGCTGTATTAATGGATTATTGAGTGAGCGATGAGAACCTTGGCCAGCTGATGCGTTTTATTACAGATAGGCTTTATGATGTGTAATCACTGTAATTTTTACAACTGGAGGAAACATGAAAAGGAGGGAAAAAAAATCCCCATAGAAACTGGTTTAACTAAATTATTCCTACCATTCTGTTACCTAGAAGGAGCTAAAGGATCTAATGACTGTTCTCAATATGCAGGTATGGCATCTCTATACATCCCGTATGGACTAGATATATGTATGTGTGTATAAGCATGTAAGAACACATATATGTTCATCATCAATATGGTCATGAGCATAGAACGCACGTGTACAAAGGCAGTATGCATACAATTTGTCTGAATACATATTTACGACCCCGTGCAATGCCAAACAACCCAATTGGCTACTACTGGATCATGTGATTAAAATAGTTTTGAACTGTTCACCAGCTGGGCAATAGCTGAAAACCTAATTCCAGCCAACTGGACGATGGTTTGCCATCCAAGGGGCAGGATCATTTCCCTCCATTCGCTATTTCTCTCTAGCTTTTTCCTTGATAAGCTGCTATTGTATAAACTTCTACCTCACCTCATTCCAGACTTGTCTGACCATAGCTCATCTTCTCCAATTGGCTTATCTACTTTTTTCTCCACTCTGTCTAATCAAGGCATCCCAGGCACTATATGGCATTTCATGGTCCTTCAAAAGAACTAGAACTTATAGCACTCTGGAATCAATAAGCTCTTAGTCATTTTCAAGTAGCAACATGACTGAATGAAACTGGGAAACATAACTCCAAATAACTCTAGAGGAGAAATAAAGCTCAGTAGCAACTGATCATAGATCTTACATGGGCAACAGATCAGGTGAGATGGGATAATATAGACAACTTCGAAAATGTACCATGTATATATATATATGTATATATATATTTACCCCTTTTAAATAGGCCTTCTCATTGAAGTTGGTTCAAAATAGCTTTAATCAAGTTTTGGAAACATTTGCTTCTAAGTGATGGCAAGCTTCGTTCAGGATTGATGAGATATGGCTATAAAGTGCTATCCTCCTCTTCATCTTGTCACCCGTATGCCTTCTGCCACCCGTGTCTCACAGGAAGAGGTGGTCCTTCTCCTTGCCAAGGTGGAGCCCTGTACAGGCACCCCATCTCTTTTAGAAGACTGTTCCCTCTAGCACCCCCACTTTAATTCATCTTTAACCTGTCACTGTTTACTGGTTGCTTCTCATCTGCCTCCAAACATGCCCATGCCTCCTCATCCTTAAAAAACCTTTGCTTGATCCACCATTGCCATGGGCTTTCATGTTATAGTGTTCATCTTAGCCCTCTGTGGCCAACTTCCTTGGGAAGGCCATCCACAAATGGTGCCACCACTTCTCCACAAATTCCTACAGTCTGGCTTTCAAACTCATCATTCAATCACCGCTGCTCCCTCCAAATCAAGAGAACATCTCTTAATTGTGAAATCTAATAGTTCTGTAGCTATGACGCTCTCTTTTACTGGACATTCTCTTCTCGCTAGGTTTTCAAGACATTATTCTCTCTTGATATTTCTAGCTTGATTATTTACAATTCATTCTGCATCTATAGCTTTGGGGTTGTTCGCATGTTATCTCCCCCATCTGACTGTCTTTTGTATTTCTTTGTAGCCCCAATGCTTAGTATGTGGATGACATGTAACAGGTGCTTAATAAATGTTTGTAGCTTGGTTGAATGATTCAAAGTGGTCACTTTCAAAGAGTTTCCACCACACTGAGGCTCATGATGCTACCATTGTTTAAGATATATTTGTAAATTTTTGGCAAGGTCCCTGAGGCTGCTACAACATAAACAGTGGATTCAGAATGAGAAGAAACTAGTTTTGATCCTGGATACGCTGTCCCTTGGGGACAGTGGAGCTAAGCGAAAAGTGCTATGTGAAGCCCTGGGGATACAAAGAAAGGTGAAAACCAGTCTTTATCCTCAAGGAACTCATGCAGACAACTAAGTACAAACACCACATATATGGTACACATGGGAAGCAGTGTCAGAGGGAAGGCAGTAGTAGTAACTGGGACAGGGAAAAATGGCTTCTTGAAGAAAGTGGGATTTTCGCTGAGAATAGGGGGCCAGGGTGGCCAACAGGTGGAGATGAGAAGAGAGAGAGAGAGAGAGAGTATTCCAAGGAGTAGACAGCCAAGGAAAATGACTGGAGTGAGGAGAAGGAGGGTCTTGTATGTGTCATGGGTCACAGAGTATTAAGAAAGAGAGAAAGGGACCAGGTTATGAAGGGATTTAAAATCCAAACTGAAGATGGTATAAAAAAAGAACTACTTAACTTTATTTAATTGGTTGGAAGGAGGGAGGAGAAGGGTGAGATGATTGGATCTGAGCTTTAGGAAAATCCCTGTGATAGCTGAGTGGAGGATGGATGGTGGTGTGGGGAGCGTTTTGAGGCAGGCAGACCTATCTAAAGACTGTTGTAATAGGCCAGGAGTGAGGTGATAAGGGTCGGCACCAGGGGGTAGCAATGTCAGAGGACAGGAAGGGGTGTATTTGGGAGATGATGCAGAGATGAAAGCCATGGGCCTTGGCAACAGCTTGGATATGGGGATGGAAAATATTTACATTTTTAAAAATTCAGCAAGCATTTTATTAAATACCTACTGAGTCCTTAAGGCACTGTGCTTGATACTAAGGATATAAACATGAATCTGTTTTTTATCTGTGGAAGGGGAATTCTTTTGGAAATAGCCACAAGTAACCAGGTTTGGCAAATGGATGTAAAAAGAATTCATGGCCTGGCTTATCTTTAAGGGCCATTTCAACTTGAGCATTCCATCAATCTGAGTCTGTTCCCTCTTCTATACAAAATCACATATGGGAGGGTAGTTTTTTTTCTTAAACATAAATGTGGGTGTTCTGTCTATTGGAATAAAGTCGTTCTGGGGAGTTGCCTGAAGCACAAAAAAGTTAAATGACTTGCCTAGGGTCAAACAGCTTGTAAACAGGAAGGAAAGTGAACAAGCATTTCTGTAGTGCCTACTGCACGCCAGGCACTGGACTAACCAGTCTTTTACAATTATTACCTTAATTGACCCTCACAACAACCCTGGGAGGTGGGTGCTATTATTATCATCACCCTCACTTTACAAATGAAGAAACTGAGGAAAACAGAATAAGCCATGCTGGCTCCTTTGGGTTAAGTCAGGGCAAAAGGAATACATGGTAAACATTTTAACTTTTGTTAGGGCCCTATGATATTTCAGCCATTGTTGTCTACTATGTAACAACATTCTATGTTACCTTTTTATGAATTTTGAGGTCATTCTTAATTTAACTAGGGTTTTCAGATTCCAAATAAGAATTTTAATTCCTACCTGAGGTTTCTGTGACTAGGTAAAAGAAGGCAGTGATAGAATTACCTGGCTATAATGGGATAAAGATTAGTCTGTAATTTTTACAACTTGTTTATAAAGATAAACATCTTAATAATAAAATTAAATTTAATAAAATAGCATATTAAATGACAAAATAGTAAATAGAGCAATTTTAAAAATAGGCATATTTTAAATCGTATAATAGTGTATTTAGCCCAACAAAGTCTGAAGATACACTGCCTCTA
The DNA here is from genome assembly GCA_023548195.1 of Bettongia penicillata ogilbyi. Lineage (NCBI taxonomy): Eukaryota > Metazoa > Chordata > Mammalia > Diprotodontia > Potoroidae > Bettongia > Bettongia penicillata. The sequence goes on from JAJHZJ010000718.1 coordinate 3,667,451, forward strand.
TAATCTTGGCCTGGGTAAGTCAGAAATATTTATTTGCCATGACTTATTTAAAAAAAAACAACACTCTGATTAGTACTCCTTTGACAAAATTCTGACAGCGTCAACAGTGTTAGCTGTGCTAGTTATGCTAGTTTCTTTTTTTTTTCCTTTTTAAATAAACTCAGTTTAGGCACCATTAACTTAATTATTTAAAGATGTTATGTCAACAGAAATATAATCAAATGGAATAAAAAGTGCATTTTATCACAATTCCATGTACCATCCACTCCTAAAGAAAGCTTCTGCAGAAGAATCAATACATCATAAATGGATAGCATAAAATGTGAACATATTAAAATAACTGAAATATAAAAATTACTTGAAAATTCATTTTCACAGATATGAAAATATTTACTAAGTGATACCTGTCTTTGGACTATGGTGGGTGAAAATGAAAAGACTGAGGACATAAAGGTTTGAGCTTCTGAGCAAATATATTTACTAAGTAATGCATACCAATTATTCAACAAACTGGGGCCAGGCCCATTCCTCAGATTAGGAGTGGATCCCAAATACAGGGGGAGACTGACTTTTATACATTGAAAACAATTAATTAAAAGGAAATAATACAACATTAGGTAATTTGATTTCTAGATGAAAGATTGGGGACTTTTAAAGTTGTGAAGGGGAGAACACATAGGTGTGATTCCCTGAAGTCAGGAAAAAAAAAAAAAAGGTATCCCACTACCCCCAAGTGTCTGGAACAGTTAAAGGAATAAGGGTGATCAGTACAGGGCCAGTTTTTAGGTAAGACATATGGTGACTCGAGATGTACAACTGTGAGAAAACTCCTCGCCCCAGTCTTAAGATCTGAATTGGTCTCTGGTCAGCATCACCTTCAGGGGTGGGGACTCGTGGCTTTGAAGCCACAGGTGGTCCTCTAGGTCCTCAAGTGCGACCCGTTGACAAAATCCAAACTTCACAGAACAAACCCCTCAATAAAAGGATTCATTCTGTAAAACATGGACTCAGTCAAAAGGTTGCACTTGAGGACCTACAGGGCCTCAAGGTTGCAGGTTCTCCATCCTTGACCGAGGTCCTTGGTTCAGAGTCTCTCTAAGCAGCAGGGAATGATGGTTCAGAGCTATAAGCTAGATTTAAGGCACGACGCGGTTTAGTACTATATAACAGGATTGTGACTGTTACTCTATGGAATGAAAGGAGAACTGGCACTTTCATTTTTGATGTGGTATCCTCAGAGCCCAAGGCATCATAACCTCTTAATAAATGTTTGCTGAATGGTTTCATTAAACTGATGACCCAAAGGTCCAAAGGTTTTCATCTGGGCCAGTGGATCTTATAGGAGTGGTTTATAGACTCTTTGCTGAGTTTCAGGATGCCTGCTGGATCAACCAATGAATCAGTAAGAAAGCACTTATTGAATACTCCTCATGTGCCATGTGCTATACTGAGCAACTGGGGATAAAAAGACAGGGAAAAAAATGTCTCTGCCCTCAAGGAGATTACACTCCAACGAGGGAGAAAGCATATAAGTAACTTGTTCGGTCATGTCGGACTTTCTGCGACCTCATCTGGGGTTTTCTCAGTAAAGACAGTGGAGTGGTTTGCCATTTCCTTCTGCAGTGGATTAAGGCAAACAGAGGTTAAGTGACTTGCCCAGGATCACACAGCAAGGTGTCTGAGGCAGGATTTGAACTCAGGTCTTCCTGAATCCAGGTCCAGAGGTCTCTCCACTGAGTCACCTAATTGCCCCTTGAACTAGGTACATATAAACCATATACAGAGCAGGTAGGAGGTAATTCTCTGAAGGTAAGAGCAGCCGGTGGGCCTGGGAAAGGCCAACTGCAGAAGGTGGGATTCTGAGTTGAGAGTACACTAAACTGAATGCAAATTGAAACTGAGAGGCTAGCAAGGTAAGGAGGCACTGAGGTTTACTGACAAGGAAGAGTGATTGTGGTCAGCCCCCGTGGCTGCTGCGAAGGGGAAAAGCATGGGGCATACAGACCACTTAGGAAGAGGAAGGAGAACATTCACGGTTACACAAGGAAGGGAAGCCCACCTAAAGAGGTTGAGTCCAAGGGCCAAGTCATCTGAGTTTAGTGAGGAAAAGTAGAATGAAAAGCAAAAAAATAGAGTGAGGAAGAGAGGGAAGGTTCATCTCAACAGAGCAATCAGTGGAGATGCTGCTGCTGTTGCTGCTGCCTTTGGATGATACAACCCTTTCTCAGATACTGAGTTTATGTCCCCATAACAAAGGACCTGATACTTCCAAGTGGATTCAGAAACAGTGTTGGCAAATAAAAGCAGGTTCAGTTTGACAGATTGGTTTGAGCACTGGCTTCATCACTTATGCAGTGAGAGTTTTGGAAAATCACTTCCACTTCTTTAGTCTTAGTTTTCTTTATACTTGTACTACCCTACCTCTCTGGGAACTCAGGGGCCACCACCCTAGTCATGGCTCTTCAGTCTAACCCAGTGGTGTCAAACTCACGTAACAATGGATCTCTGCTGACTGCTCACTGACTTAGAGAACCAAAACCACAAACTAACATTATTTATGTCATATGGCATCTCAATTTATTTTGCTAAACACTTCCCAATTACATGTTCTTCTGGCTCAGGCAGCACCTGGGCTTCCGTGGGTGCGGACTAGCCTGCAAGTTTGATGCTCTCACCAGACTATCAAAATAGTTTCCTACTTCTTTGGTCTCATCTCTCTTCAGATTACTCTCCATACGGCTGATGAAATAAGTCTCTTTGCTGCTCAAGAATATTCAGTAAATCCTTGCTGCGGCTGGATAAAGCAGAGACTCCGGAGCCTCGCAGGGAAGGACGTTCGCAGTTTGAATGTTTACTGACTCACTGCCCCTTACCATTCTTCCTGCAGTTAATGTTCTCACCAAAGTAGTCTTTCTCTCACCTCTGTGTCTTGGCACAGGCTGCTCCCTCATTCATGGAAAGCTTTCCTTCCTCCCTTGGCTCTACAATCGCCAATGTGGACACCACTTCTGTGGGAAGCTGGCCCTGAGAGACTCAGTGCTCATGACTGCTACATCTCAGTTACCATGTCTGTCGTTTCCCCTAGTAGATGTAAAGTCTTTGACAGTGAAGATTTTTCTATTTGTTTTGTTTCCCTAGAACCTAGCACTGTGGCCTACACACAGTACATACATACTTTAAAAATACCTGTTGAGTTGAATTGAATGCATGTATGTTTTTAAAAATAAAATGTTTCAAGGCAGATCATTTGCAATGATGATCTTCCTTGTTTTATGAAAGACTCCACATGTTAAGCACAGACATGAAGAATAAAAAAGTAGGAGTGTGAACTCAAGTTTGATCAAGACTACTGTCCAAACACAGGAGGATCTCTTGGTTCCACTGTTCGGTTTTTGGCACAGGAATGTGGGAAGGGCATGAAATAAAGACTAAATGCACTTTTATACTGAGCAGATGAGTAAGCCAAGTTATACGAACTATCAAGGGGGAAGTACGTAGAGCAATAAGTTTTTGATTTTTTGGGGAAAAGGCAAGCACAGTAAAGCAAAAAACCAGGAGAGTCATTTCTAATTAGCTCCGTGTGAACGGTAAGATCATTGAATTGATAGAGCAAAGGACAAAATCAGTATTAAAATAAAAGGATAAAAATGAAACAGAAATGTTCAATTAAGGTATCTTTAATCTGAACTCTTTAAAGACGCTGTCAATGCCAAAAAATATAAAGTCATCTGTAAGATCTTACAAAATTGGATGGTAGAAGATTATAAGCAGTATTTACCTCATAAAATAGCAAAAGTAGTAAAGAAAGTTTTTTTTAAAAGAAAATTGACCAAAAAGAGATCCAGCTAAGCTCAAGCTAGTCATCCTGAAGACATAAAGAGATTACTCTGAAAAGAATGCAATAGAAAAAAAAATGGAAAAGATATGTAGCGATTTTTGTATGAAAGATCAATGATAAGGGACTCTAACATCATAGTTCCAGATGTGCTACATGAGGAAATAGAAATAGCACTTAAGAAAGCAAGAAGCAGCTGGACTGAATCAAGTATGTGCAGAAGAGGTCTATGCTGGAAGCAACTCAATTTTAAAGTATCAGTTTTTAAGGTGTCAAAAGAGAGAGGGGGGTAGCAAAAGTTCAAAAAAATGTTTAGACTGTATTATTATGGGAAAAAGAGTCAAACAAAAGAATAACTAATACCTACTTGTTGGTACCTACATTTTGCACCAAAACACTGATATTTTTATGAGAACAGTCTACATACACAAAGTACATCCTTGATAACGATATAAGAAGAAAACAGAAAGGCTTTCCAAAACTAAAAAAACAAATCATATCTTTATAATCACAGAGTTCAATGAAAGGTCTAGAAAAGCCAAGATTCTACTATAATTACCATGCACTGGCTATATAAAAGTCTTTTATTTGACAGAACAAAATGTCACCTTCAAGGCTCTCCTGCACCACAGATATGTCCAGAATATCTTTCTGTGACAGAAACTTTTGTACCAATCCTCTGATTATTATCAATCAATCAATACATATTTATTAAACATATACTACAAGCCAGGCACTGTACTAAGCACTGAGGAGACAAAAAGAGATAAAAGATAGTCCTTGTCTCCAAGGACTCAAGATCTAATAATAGGAATTAACAGAGGGAAGGCAATAGAATTAAGAGGGGATGGGAAAGGCTTCCAGTAAAAGAAGGGATTTTAGTAGGGACAAAGTAGTAGACAAAGAGAAGGAGGAAGAGAAATCTAGGCATGTGGGACAATCAGAGAAAATGCTTGGAGCCAGGAGATGGGAGTGTTTTGATCACAGAAAGGCCAGGAAGCCAGTGAATTCAAGAGTATGTGGCAGGGAATCAGGTAGGAGGGGGCAAAGTTAAGAAGGGCTTTGAATGCTAAATATGGCATACACATGGCAATATCATTATTGATATTGGAAGTCATAAAGAGTCACTAGAGTTTACTGAGTGGAAATAGGGGTGGGGGAAAAGGAGTAACGCAGTTGGATCTGAGCTTTAGGATGAATGGACAGATTGGAGGGTGGATGGATTCAAGGCAGACACACCCATTGGCAGCCATTTCAATGGTCCAAGTGTGAGGTGAGGAGGGCTTGCACTAAAGAGGAGGCAGCATCAGAGAGGAGAAGGGGGTGTATTCGAGGGATGTTATGAAGGTGTAATTGACAGACCTGAAGAGTAGATTGGATATGGGGGGTAAGAAGACGGTGAGGAGTTCAGGATCACTATCCCATGATCTATTAAGCATGGAAACATGCTTGCTGAAGACGTCTGCCAATATGAAGGAAGCCGAATGTAGAGTTCACTATCACCATTGTTTGAAATGATGCTCTCTGGCTGTCATGGAAACAATAAGTCTAAACAACTGAAGTTTCAGATCACGTGAATGGTAACAGAGAGACCCAGGGTAGGTGTGAGCAGGCATGAGAAATGGGAGAGTAGAGGATGTCATCAGGATGTATGACTGGAGAGATCCTAAGACTTGATTGGTATGTACACGAGAACCGGAGCAAGTCTCTGAACCTTCTCTCCAGTATGGAGAAGAGCCACACAGAACGAGAAGGCAGACGTGGGTCACTGTTATAGACTGATCAAAGTAACAACGAGTCAAGGGGTTCTTTAAGAACCAAGGTATTGCAGAGGCAGAAGACCCCAGTTCAAATCTAGCTTCAGACATTTACTAGCTGTGTAACCCTGGGCACAGGGTAACTTTTATTACACAGCTGAGTTACCCAAACAATTAGGTGGGTGTGCCTACTACATAAACAACAGAACTGCTTGCCAAGGCTTTTGGTTGCTCAGTCATGGCAGCTAATGAATCACGAACATGAAGTCGGCTTTCATGTCCTCGCAGCCTTCATTTTCCTAGGCTAGTAAAGAAAGAACCTTAGTTCTTCTCACCATATGTTCTAGGGCTTTCAGACTCTTCAACATTCTAGTTCCAGATGAATTCTAATATATCAATATCCCTCTTAAGTGCACCACCAAAAAGTGGGCAAAATAATTTCATTGAATGGGTTTGACTCTTATAATGGCTCCCTTGTTGACACTTTTACCTTGGCTTAATAAACATTCCTTCATGCCTTGATAATAACAAATGTCATCACTCCTTCAATAGCAAAACAAATATTTTATACCAATTAGTCTTGTATTTTACATGGGTACAAGAAGATTTTAGTTTGAGGATAGAGGAAGCCTGATGGTAAATGATTTCTGCTTACAGTACAGATGTTTCAGAACCATTTTAATTGTTTAAAAGAAATATGAAAATAATGGTATATTACTTTCTGTTCAATTCAATTCTGTACAGTTCAATTCAACAAAGATTTATTAACCACCATTACATACAATCATTTCTAGGCAGAATTGTATGAAGAAAAGTTTAACTTTATAACAAATGCTATTTTCATATGTTCAGGGGCATCAAACAGCCTGACCTATGTCAAATATAATTAAAAAAAAACAACCCAGAGAACTGTGTTTTAAGTCTTTTTTGGTCTGTAACATTTCCAATACCATCTGAGGAACTGGCTACACACCTTATTTAATAAGCCAATTACACCTAAAAGAGTGAGTCATTACTTGTTTTAAATGTTTGTTGATACTTTGTGTTCTTGTATGTCTGGTCATTATCCATTTTGGGTGGTTTTATCATAAGAACAACATACATAAATGCAGCCAACGGAGGATTTTCATGGAAATGACAACCAGTTTGAGGTTTATAACTACTAGATAGCAATATGTGCTCGAAGGTTCTTTCATGTATTGAACTGAAATCTGCCTCCCAGTCTCCTTTTTTTCCATTCTGGAACAATACAGAATTAAGTTTTTTAAAAAATTTTTTCCTCTGAATCCTGGTTCCATTATGGTGCTATCTGTAAATCTCATAAGAATGTATCTTAAAATCCATTTCAACTCTAAAATGCCATGATTCCATGTTTTTATGCATGTTATTTATAAACATGTACTGATAAAAGTACCAAAGAAAGAATCTGAAAAAAATACTTTCCTGAACCAGGCATGTCTACATCCACTAAAATTGTATGAGTATTTTGTTGAACAACTAGCTTTAATATTTGGAATTATATTACCATATAACCCACATAAGACAAAGAGTAAGATTCTGTTAAAGATACTATTGAAATCAAGGCATACTACTTTTATGGTATTCCTTAGGAACTACCAGTCTAGCATGACATAAGAGTATTAAAAAAATGAGTTGAATTTAGTTCTTGTTCCGGTTAAAATGGTGGCTCATGAGAACCACTTATTTCTTTTCTAAGTGCTCACAAACAATCATTTATGAAATAGATGCCAGAGCATTGCAAGGGATCAGTATTGAGCTCCGTAGTTTGTAACTTTTGGGCTCTACCTTTTCTCTTCTCTGGAAAATGAGTACATGTGCCTCTCTCCTTCCTTCTAGAACCCTATCCATTCTCTACAACTGAAATAGCTAGGGGTAACAGGGATCGATCCTGGAGTCAGGAAGAGCTCAGTTCAAATCCGACCTTCGACACGTACCAACTGCAGAATCCTAGGCAAGTTACTTCACCTCTTTTCACTCAGTTTCCCCAACTGTAAAATGGGGATTCTAACACCTCCCAGAACTGGGGTGATCAAATGTGACAATATTTGAGTGTTTTATAAGCTTTCCTACTACTGCTGGTTATTGTGGTGGTGGCTCTCCGTGGTTCTGTGACCAGATGCTTCAAGTTCTTCTAGCGCCCTAAGGTACATTCTCATGGGTCAAAACTTCCTTAAAGCAGCTCCCTGCTCTTTTATAATCTCTTCACTTAGCCTGGGCTTTAATTTTCAATAAACCCTTTATTATCTGGAGGCTCATTCTCTTTGGTAAAGAAAACAGAAGCAAAGCAAGAGTGAGGGGATCCCAGGTTATCTGCGTGGCTTCTTCATTCTGGTGCCCAAGCCAGGGAATGGATGGGCTGTCCCTTTCTTTTTGTTAGGTTATCCCCAGAGTAATTACTCATTTTGCACTTTAGCCTTCCAGGTGCCATTCCTTTGGGCTGGTGCCAGTCCTTTGTAGTCATCCCTAGTTGTGTTATGTGGCCTCCTTCCCATCTTTTAAATCTATCCTGTTAGAATTAGGAGTTCAGTAATTTCCTTTACTGATTACTTGAAATAGAAAAACCAGGTTTTTTTTATTAGTCCTGGATTTCAAGTAAGCTTACGATTCTCAAGTTACTTTTCCCTGATCTGATTTCCAGGTCAGATATTTTGGATATATTTTACCTTTTCCTCTACATTCTCAATTTCTTGGCTTTGTTTTAATAGGTGGCTAGACCTTGAGTCAGAAAGACCTGGGTTAAAATCCCTCCTCCGGATACTTGCTAGGGGTGATCCTCGGTAAATGCCTCAGTTTTCTCCATCACAGAATGGGGATAATAAGAGCACCTACTTTCCAGGGTTGTTGAGAGGATCAACTGGGATAATATTATCTGTGAAGCACTTAGCACAGTACCTGGCTTATAGCAAGTGCTGTATAAACATTAGCTATTATTAATAATAAAATTTAGAATAAAACAATAAAAGTAATTTTTAGTTTTCTCTTAGAAACATGAATTTCTATTTGTTCTGCTGTGATTTTTAGGAAGTCTGTTACTAGGGTAAGGTTTTCTACCTCTTCTGTAAAGCTGTGGATTCTTGTTTTCCTAGTTCATTCCTCTGTAGTTCTTTTCTTTTATAATATTATTTTTAATCTCTTCCATCATTTCTCAAAGAATTCTAACTATTCTTACGTGAAAGCCTTGTTTTTTAAAGTTATAAAAGTAACAACTAGAGAATTTATACAGTAAAGTGCTTTACAAGTTATCTCATTCACAACAATTCTGGGAAGTGCTACTTTACAGATAAAGAAACTGAGCCTAGGAGAGGTTGAATAACTTGTCCACAGTCATGGAATTGGAAGTTGTCTGAGGCTGGATTTGAACTTAGGTCTCCCTGACTCCATTCGCTCTCCACTAAGCCCCTTGACCACTTCTGCTGGAGAGAACAGGGAGGAAGCAACAAGTGTTGGGAGGGGGAGAGTGGGAGCGGGGCACACGTCATGATGTTCAAGAGAAGAGAAAGGACAGAGCCTATAAATTACAAACCACTCAGCTTAATATTGACCTCTAGCAAAATTCTAGAATTGACACATGTTGTTCAGTCATTTTCATTCATGTCTGACTCTTTGTGACCCCACTGGGGGTTTGCTTGACCATATTGGAACCCTACTGAAATGATTTGCCTTTTCCTTCTCCAGTTCATCTTACAGAAGCGGAAACGGAGACAGAGTAAAGTGAGTTGCCCGGGGTCACATGGTTAGTACATGTCTGAAGCCAGATTTAAATTCAGGATGATGAATCTGTATGAATTCTCCTGAGCCCAGACCTGGCACTCTGCCCACTGTGCCACCTTGCTGCCCTCAAAGAAACACAGACATATAAGTGATGCAGAATGAAGTGGGCAAATCCAGAACAATTTATACTATGACCTCAATGTTATCAAAATGAGCAGTTGTGAAGATTTTGATAAAATGATGAAGAATGAAATGAGCAGAACCAGGAAAACGTTGATGTGATCAGAGAAACCCATGAAGAAAAACAGCTTTGTACAGGGATGGTACTAGGATCGGTGCAGTGACCCTGTGAGGAACAATGAAATCCACTGCCCACACCTCCTGACAGAGGGCATGGATGCAGGGCGTGGAGTGCCACAGACACACCTGCGCATACAGTCAATGAAGGAATGCATCCTGTGTAACTATGGCAGGGATGACTTTATTTTATTTTTTATTTTACATAATTTTATATTTATATTTATTTATATAATTTTATTTAATTTTGCAATGGGATAGCGAGTAAAAGGGAGAAAATGACTTTCTGGAGAGCTGGTGGGGAGGGCCTGCCACAGATGTGGAGTGTTGTGTGTGTGTTCAGAGGAGGTCACTATACCGTGGGTGGCACTTAATTGTTTTCCTTTGTTACAGCAGAGTTCTCACTGAGTGAAGGTAATGTGGAAAGATGTGTAATGTAAAAGAAAAGCATCCATAAAAAACAAAGAAGGAAAGGGAGTTGATCTGAGAGCCCCATATGCAATTGCACTGATTTCATCAGTTCATCGTCCTGGTTCTTTCATTGAAGGAAGGGGTGCCATCTGTGACGGTGTTATACAGATTTCATATACAGAGTCTCCTATCACTCAAGGAATTCTTACTTTTTCAAAGACAACTTGTCTGAATACTCTGAAATCTGCTTCCTTCAAATTTAGAAGAGAAGAATGACTAACGCACAACGTTTTCTTGTTTGGCTTTTAAGGGTGCTGAGATGACATAAGCACCTTTTCCCAAGAATCCCTCCATCCCCACTTCATGTGGCTTTCTGAGAGCAGCATTTCACATTACATTATCGCTGTCTGCTTAGTGCTACCCGAATTTGAAGAACAGCTGTGCCCCTGGGCACTGTGAAGTGTTACCTTAATATCAGGTACCACTCTTCACTGTTCCGTGCCTTTTGCCTAGACCCCTAGGCTAGTTATTGATCTCTTATTGCTCTGATGTTTGGTTTGATTAGTTCCAAGACCACCTGGGCCCACCATCTTCATTTTCAAACTTGGTTCCTGATCCTTATTTGATATTCCTGTTGCTTCTTTCCCCAAATGACCCAATGATAGCTGGCCCTTCTTTCATGCCTTAGCTAGTGTCCCTCAACTTGACCAATTTCCCATGTGGTCTGGCTGAACCCTGGTCTGGTACCTGCCTGTGAATACCAAAGCTTCTGGAGTAGAAATAATCATATGTGCAGCTTAAGACTTTTGGGACTTTTTAAAAGGAAGATTGTATTAATGCTTACTTGAAAATAGCAACTTATTGGTGTTATCCATGGCAGACTACTATTTGTTTAAAAGAAGTTAGATTGTTTTTGAGACTGATTATTGGATTACACATTGGGATGAATATTAGATACTATTTTGTGTAAGCATGAAGTGACAATAACGGACTCAGTTGATTCATACATAATGCCAACTTAGTAGAAACTTACTAGAAGTGGCTGACAAATGGGGATAGAAACATTTTAAAATGAAGTGCTTAAACTTAAAAGTTTATTCATTAATAACAAAGAGCCACCCCAGTTAAATTACCATAAACCACAACAACACAACAACTGCTAATCCAGAAAATAGGAATTAAGGGATATGGAAGATCCATAATAAGCATCTGGGGGATATGGAATTTTTCCCGTGAGTGTTGTAAAGAGCTCATAATTTAAGAGTGCCAAAGCCCAAGTGCGTTATGAAGGTCTTTCCTCAAAAGTGACATTAATTGCATATCCCACAGATGCTCATTATGTATTCTATTTATAATACCAAAGAGAAAAAATATAATTTAAAATATAAAGGCTTAATACTGTGTAAGGGTAGCAATATATCACCACTATTTTGAGATGTTAAAAGCACATAAAAATTGGGAGATCTGAACATCAAGCTTGTGCATCTTAAACTATCATTCTTAAGAATCATTTTCAAGCAACAATACACTAAGTGCAATGATGGCATGGTAGCAAGGCCTTGGGCTTTGGTGATGCCTGTTAGAGCTAAGAATGAAAAGAATGACTCCATAGGTCAATATTAGCTCCTTATGAAAACTAAAGGACTAAAAATACTTTTAGAAAATTGAAAAGAATACTCTTTTGGTTTCCAGGATATAATAATAATGATAAGCACTTGTATAGTACTTACCATGTGCCAGGCTCTACACTTGACAACCATTAGCTCATTTGATCCTGACACCAACCCTAGGAGATATTATTATCCCTATTTTACAGATCAGGAAACTGAGGCAAACAGACATTAAGTGACTGGCCCAGTTAATAAGTGTTGGAGACTTGATTCGAATTCTGATCTTTAAGTCTCTAGACTCAGGCTCTACCCACTGCACCACTTATCTGACCCACTAAAAGTAGTCAAATGCTGTACTTTAGAAACTGTGTATGCACAGGTATCACACCTCAGGCCAGGTACATCAAAGGAAGAAGGATAATTCAAGATGTAAATAGTCTGCAGAACAATCTAAGAAAAATTTTATTATAAGAATTATTGAAGAGTAGCTAGTTAGCATTGTGGACAGAGCACCGGCCCTGCAGGTAGAAACCTGTGTTATTTGAACCTGAGTTCAAATCTGCCTCGGACATGTACTAGCTGTGTGACCCCAGGCAGGGCACTTAATGCTGGCTGACAAAAATAAATTATTGAAGCAGTCATGTCAAATCCAATTTTCATCATATTTAAAAGATTTATGAATCATATTGAATGTACATATAAATAAATATGTATATATGTATTTGCCACACATTCTTTTACAACAATGCTTTTAAGAAACTAGATGTTGGATAACAAATGTTTTATTGATACTAAAAAGATGTGATTGAATATTTCCTAAGGAGAAAAATAACTGAAGTTAACCAGATGATAAGTCCAATACATAAAATGATAGAATGATGAAGCTGGTCACTGGATCACCCTGAATTTAAATCAGTAAGTATTTATTAGTCACCTGCTACATGCTGGCAGGCACTGTGCTAGACACCAGGGACATACTGATGAACATTAGACTGTCTCTGGCTTTAAGGAGTTTAAATTCTATAAGGGGAGACAAATAATGAAATGCAGGGGGGTGGTACTCATGGTAGTACTTGAACTGAGCTTTGATTGGAACTCAGGAATCCAAAAAGTGTAAGTATATAAGAGCTGAGTATCAAAGAGAGTGTGTGCAAAGGTGTAGGGGTACAAGAGGAAAACAGGAAAATTTGGCAAGATCATGGAGTATAAGAAGAGGAGGAATATATAATAAGGTTTCAAAGGAAGGTTTATTGATTGCTTTAAACAAGTTTATTGTGAACTTATTCCTAATTTTAAAGACAAACACATTGGGTTTCAAAAAACGATGTCCCTTTGTGCACACGGCCCAGTGTTGATAATTAATTCTAAATTGCACTATTTCATTAGCAAACTACAACTACAGACATAACTCACGTTACCACGAATGTCTAAGTGTTTTGATTTTCAAGAGTTTAAAAAAAAAAACTTTTGTTTTCTTTTAAATGCACCATTTTCTAAATCTCTCTCAAAATCTCAAAGTATCATATCAGAAAAGAGGTTTCAAGAAAATTTAAAAAAAAACATAAACACTTTTCCCATGTAAAACCCCTGAGATGAAGTAAAAAGAGAACTTAGCTCCAAAACTGTTTACTTACACATGAGAGCTGCCACCAGTTAGGACCTGACCCAGGTCTTTTCTGAATGGAAACATGTATTTACTCCCTCATTCTACAGAAACTCTTTGGATTGATGGGAGTACTATTGCTGGTTCATTTATTACTGGCACATTTACAATTTTATGGTTGATTCCCTAGCTTCTGTAAAACTATTTTGGCTTTAATAAAAAAAAAATCCTTGTTTTGTTTGAAGAATCAAAAAACCCTCTAAAACATCTGTTGCGCATATACACAGTAGCACACTTCAGCTGACACGAAGACTATACATTTTGATCTTCTTCCCCAGGAATGATGGCATGGGATAAGCACCCATCTGATTTCTGCTAACAAACACTTGTTGATAATTTGCTCAAGCCATATTCATTTTTATGAAATTTTTAAAATAATGTTCCTTTTTCAAAAAAGATATACTCCAAAGTAACAGAAATAGTTGACCTCTGCATTAAGTTGTGAGATAGGAGAAATTATAAGACACCAAAATTTTTCTCCAAAAACTGTTGGGATCCTTACATACAATTGTGTTTCTTTGAGATGTCTGAAAGACTCAAAGTAGGAGGTCAGTAGTTTTTCCAATGAGAAAATTCACATTTTCTTCAATTTTTTACTTTAAAAATTTTGTTTTATCTTATCTTTGTATCTCAAAGAGTCATTCATTTCCTCTTGCTCAATTCTAATTTTTAAGTAATTATGTTCTTCAGTGAGTTTTTATATTTCATTTTTCATTTATCTAATTCTATTTTTTAGGGAATAATTTTCCTCTGGAAATTTTGGCATTTAATCTAATGGGGGACCTTAACATTCCCTTCTTAGAACCAGATAAATCTAACAAAAAATATAAATAAGAAGTGAAGGAGGTAAATAAAATTCTTGAAAAGTTAGAAATTATATAATCTTAGGAAACAACTTTATGGGAATATAAGGGAATATATCTTTTTCTCATCAGTATATGACACCTACACAAAAAATCATGTATTAGGATGTAAAAAGTTCACAACCAAATACAGAAAAGCAGAAATAGTAAATGCACCCTTTTCAGATCATAATATAATACACATACATTCAATAATGGATAATGGAGAGATTAAAAACTAACTGCATATGAAATAATCTAATCCTAAAAAATAAGTGTGTCAAAGAACAAATTATAAAAATATTTGATAATTTCATTTAAAAAAAGACAATGAGATAACCTATCAGAATTTATGGGATGCAGCCAAAGCAATATTTAGAGGAAAATTTGTATCTAATCTCTTACATCAATGAAAGAGAGAAAAAGCAGATCAATGAATTGGGCATGCATTTAAAAAAACCTAGAAAGGGAATAAATTAAAATTGCCCTATTAAAAACCAAATTGGAAATCCTGAAAATTAAAGAAAAGACTAACAGTGAAAGTAAGAAAACCATTGAACTAATAAAACTGAAAGCTGGTATTATTTAAAAAAAAAAAAAAAACCAAATAATTACCAAACCATTACTACTTACCAAAACTATTACCAAATCAAAAGCTAAACTACTGGTTAATTTGATTTCAAAGAGTAAAGAAGGAAACCAAGTTACTTGTATCAAAAAAGGAAAGGGTGAATTTACCACCAATGAAGAGAAAATTAAGACAACTGCTAGGAGCTATTTTGCCCAATTATATACCAATAAATTTGACAATCTAAGTGAAATGGATGAATATCTTCAAAAAATATAATTGCCCAGATTAACAGAAGAAGAAATAAATTATTTACACAATCTAATTTTACAAGAAATTGAACAAGACATCAATGAATTTCCTAAGAAAAAATCCATAGGCCCAGATGCATTCAAAACCAAGCTCGACCAAACATTTAAAAAACAGTTAATCCCAATACTATATAAACTATTTGGAAAAACACACAAAGAAGGAGTCCTAACAAATTATTTTTATGAAACAAATATGGTGCTGATACCTAAACCAGGAAGAGTCAAAACAGAGAAAGAAAATGATAGATCAATTTCCCTAATGAATATTGATGCAAAAATTTTAAATAAAATTTAAAAGATTACAAAAAGATTAGAGCAATATACCACAAGGATCATACACTACGATTAGGTGGGATTTATATCAGAAATGCAGGGCTGGTTCAATATTAGGAAAATTATCAGCATAACTGACCACATTAATAACAAAAGCAATAGAAATCATATGACTATCTCAATAGACATAGAAAAAGTTTGACAAAATAAAGCATCCATTCCTGTTAAAAACAGTTGAGAGCATAGGAATAAATGGAGGCTACTTTAAAATCTTAAGCAATATTTGTCTAAAACCACCAGCAAGTGTTATCTTTAATGGAGATAAGTAGGAAACCTTCCCAATACAAACAAGAGTGAAGCAAGAATGCCCATTATCACCTCTATTATTTAATACTGTCCTATTAATGTTAGCTATAGTAATAAGAGAAGAAAAAGAAGTGAAATGAATTAGAATAGGCAGCGAGGAAACAAAACCATCACTCCTTGCAGATGATATGACATTATACTGAGAAAATCCTAGAGAATCAATAAACTACTTGAAATTATTAACAACTTTATAAAAGTTGTAGAATACAAAATAAACCCACATAAATCATTACCATTTCTATATACTACCCACAAAGCCCAGCAGCAAGAGATAGAAAGAGAAATTTCATTTAAAATAACTGTAGACAACATAAAATACTTGGGAATCTACCTGCCAAGATAAAACCAGCAACTTTATGGACAAAATTACAAAACACTTTTCACACAAATAAAATCAGATCTAAACAAATGGAAAAATATCAACTGCTCATGAGTAGGCTGAGCCAATGTAGCAACAATGACAATTGTGCCTAAATTAATTTACTTTTCAGCATCATACCAATCAGACCAGCAAAATTTTATTTTATAGATTTGCTGTTAAGAAATATAGCTTTTCAAAATTAAGTCATGAATACACACTGAAAAAAAATCCTCTTATTAGTCACTAGTAGGTAATATTTTATTGATAAAATGTAATTTCACAATTGTTCCAATAGAGAAGAATTCATACTTATGAGAATGCCGTCCTGAGGATGCCTGTGTATTTTCTCCCCAGATATTGTCCTTCAATTTTAAGGATAAAACCTAGGCTGGCTAATCCAAAGGCAACTGGCTATAAGAAGTAACGCAATAAACTATTTAACCCCATGAGGCCTCTGCCAATACTGTGAATCCATGTGATACATAGTGAGGTAGCTACTGGGTAGCAATAGTATAATTCTGACTATGTCCACATTCCAAGGAGTAGCTCACCTAATATAGTGAAGTGTGTCAGGAGTTGGGCTGCTTGGTGATGAAGAATTTGGTCTATACTACCCATGAAACAAGTCAAAACATAAAATGGTCATCAACTGTGCAAGGCCTCCTTCTGTGTTTGCAATAACAGTGTCATAATAGGGTAAAATGTGGGTCAAAGAAGCTAGTTATTACAGTTTTTGGAGTTACCATTAACCTACTCATTTATTAAATTCTGTCCAATGATAGACATACTACTGGAGAAATGGAATCATATCGTTCTTATTTTCCCTATAAATGAAACAAACAGCATCATACAAATCAAATTCATTAAAGCAAAAGAGATGACTTCTCACTGATCTGGGAGTCTGTATATTCAGATCACTGAGATATGGCATGAATTAAAAATTCCAATTTGAGCTATTTACGTTATTGCTGCTAGAAAATGGGAAATGAATGGAGGAAAGTATAACGCAGGTTATGATGATTCTGTATATAACCAATAAACCAAAAGCTATAGGAAAAATACCAAAAGAATCTAAAAACTGCCTCAACTAGATGTATCTGATTTATTTAGCAGCTTTGACACTGGAAAACAAGAAAAAGAAAGGGGAAAGTCTACTGACGCTGTTTACATCAATGCTGCATATAAATTTAACTGATATAAATTAATTGTCAAAATGAAGAGATCAAAAATTTCCTAAAAACTGCCTTAAAACTGCCTTAGTTAGAAAATATTGAACTTACTTGCCAAGCAGAAAGTTATGGCAGCCAAGGGTAATAGAGACTTAGATTGTAGACTCATTTGCAAAATGAGAATGGTGGAATATTATGAGCAGTATTGCCTCATAAGAAAGCAAGAAGTAGTGTAGGGAAAAATAATTTAAAGAAAGTTTGATCAGAGAACCCACTAAGCAAAGTTATCACAGGGCTATTTAAGGACAAAACTGAGACTACAATAAACAAATGAAATATGGAAAATATCTGCCGATATTTTATAACGGTCTTTTCAGCACCAAGGACAAGGGAACCATCATCACATCTGGTCTCTAATATCAGTCCTGGATGGTGGATTCCATCACAGAGGTGGAGGAATGAGGATAAAAGTGGGAAAAGCAGCTAACCTCTAATGCTGTCGATATAATTTTGAGAGATACCCTTAAGCTATCTGAAGGTGGGGAAAATACTACAGGGGCAGAAATATAAGAAAAGCAACCAAAAGAAGATCAAAAACTACTTGTCAACACAGATACACACACACACACACACACTCATATTGAGGGTACACAGAATCACAAAGGAACAAGCAGATTTATCCAAGCAAAATTCCACAGTGGACAATATATTTACCACACAACTGACTGAAGATGTAAAGAATACAAGACCCTACTGTGCTTAATTGTTTTTAGGATGTAAGAAAAATCACTTGATTTGGTAACACAATAGGCCATTTTAAAAGCTCTCCTCTACAAAGGTGTGTCTCATATGCATTTCAAAATCTTTTTGAATTTATTAAGGCACAACCACGGATACATACAAACACACATACAATTACACACATAGTAATTTTTGATGACTATAATTATTAACATGAAACCAAGCTGTAAAAAGGAGACATGTGCTTGACAAAGTTTGGTGACATAACAGAAATCCAGCAAGTCCAAGATCCATCATCACAAGATCACAGAACTAAAGCTGAAAGGGATCTTAGACTACCTTCATTTGATAGACAAGGAAATTGACAGTCAAGGAAATAAAATAATTTACCCAAGTTCACACAAGTAGTAAACATCAGAGGTAGTTAGAACACAGTGTCTTTTCCACTATACCGCAATGCTCCTTGTGCTTCTGTTTTTGTATGACGCGCTAATTATATTAACTCGAACACAGTAGCACTTCTTAAAGGAGATTCCTAAGTACTCTGGTCTAACTACCCATACAGGAAAAAAATAGGCGAACAAGAATGTTTATTTTGAAGAATATGATATATTCTCTCTCTCTCTCTCTCTGTTCCTCCTCTCTTATTAAAGGGAAGGTAAGGGAGAGGCCAGCTATATTGAGGAAATGGCAAATTTTTTCAAATGATCCCATGTGCCTCTTTAAAACAAAGACTTTTAAAATGCCAGTCTCTGAAGTACTGAAACTAAAAATCACTGAAAGGCCAAGGTGGACAAGATAGGGAGAAAAGACATGGCAAATAAGAGACTAGGAGGAAAAAGTAGAATAAATCATGTCACCAAAGAAACGCATGAGCAAAAACAGATGTATTTTCTCCAGACGAAAAAAAGAATAATCACTAGCCAGCCCGTGTGAGTCATTGGTATCTTCATAATCAAGAAAAAGTGAGAATGGGTTCCAGCGCATTGGATGGATGTTCTCAGGGTAACTGGGAGCACATGGGCAAAAACCACATAGGAAAGGCAGACATGGACAGACTACGATCTATGCTGTTAGAGACAATCCCCATGTCAATTAAATGGCAGAACAATTTGAACATCTGATGATACATTGAAAGGGCTAAAAACTGACAAACTCAGGGTATTAGACCTTCCTTCATTAAGTCAGTTTGTATGACAATGAAATTAATTTGGGTTTTTATCTTTCATAAGTGAACATCTATTCTCTAAGCAAATAATGGAAATAAATGCAGAATTTGCGCCTATTATCAAATAGTTAACAATTAACATTGACAAAAAGAATTAGAGTTAACATCTTAAGTGTTGATTTTTTTACTTACACAAAAGCATATAGCTTAGGTATAGGTTTAAACAGGTATGCTAAAAATAACCTGTGTACTGCACTGATGAATAATACTGTGTATCAGGGGTTGATAAACTATTATCTCCAGGGGGCCATTCATTCCATCACCTGTTTTTGTCCAGTTTGAGCTAAGAGTAGTTTTACATTTTTAAAAAATAAATAAAACGTTATTAAAAACCATTCTTGGATCATGGGTTATACAGAAACTAGCTTTGGGCCCCTGTTCTTTATCACTGCCTATATCACAGCCATTTCCAACTGAAGAAAATGTAGGCCATATCAAGATTAGGAGATTGAGCCAAGATGCACAGATGGGAAAAATCAGGGATAGTGGGGAATCTGTATCAGTGCTTCCATCAGGGTAGGCATCTCCAGGTGAGGAAGCTACCCCTACCAGCAACTATTCTGCAATTAATTAATGGTGGAATTGGCAGTTGCCTGGGGCATTCAGAGGCTGAACAACTTTGCCAGTATGTGTCCAAGGCAACACTTAGACAAAGGATTTCTTCCTACTGAGTGCTGCTCTCTATCCACTAAGCACATTCCCTCTAAATCTAAAATACTTTATTGGTAACAGCATAGGTATGAGCATCTCCATTGTTGGGTGAGGAACCCGAGATCCAGAAGATGAAGAGATGTGGTAGAGCCGGCTGCCAGAAGATGGATCTTGGGACGCTGTGTGTGCCCAGGGATCACACCAACGCTTATCGAAACATGAAGGACGTTTATGAGACATCATCAGAACCTCCCAATGGAGCATGATGGCTTGGACTTGAAAGCCAAAAATGGTTTCTTTTTAACTTCTGACCAGGAGGATGGTCTCTAACCCTAACCCTAAGCTTAATGGTCTGTGTGATCTTAGGCTATATCTGCAAGGACAACCTTAGGGGGCTGTTGTGGGAAAAGCATTCTTTAAAGCCTCATGCACTTTGCACAGAGTTATTCCTGTTACATTACATATGCCTAGATACAGGAATCAAGATTGGGGGCAGACCATGTGCACAGAGGCATGATTAGAGGAAAGAGGACAAATATTCCTTTTTCTTATTTCTTTTCCTATTGGTCCTGCTATATTCTAGTAAGGTTGCAGGCCTCCTTCTCACTGAGGAATAATTCTATTACAGTGGTTCCCAATTAGTGGCACCTTAGAGTGGTCTTACCAATTCATAAAGAACTTGAGTTATTAGTTTCAACAAAACAGGAACAACTAGAGCAAATTCTTTTAATTGTGACCCCTTTTTTAAATTGTTCTCTGGCCTTTTTTTTTTTTGGCCCCTCTTTAGAGGTGTGATGCACTCAGAGGTGTGATGCATTAAAAGACTTTGCCTGTAATTCTCACTTCCTTACTTATTTGAGGTATGGCAACATTTTTCTTAAATCTCTCCAGGCATATTAAGAAAGTTTATATTGACTTTTTGTCTACTGCAAGTTGTATATTTATTCTGTGGCTTTAAAAATTAGATTTTTGGGCAAAAAAACCAACCTGTATTCTTAAATAATGAGGCTGGAAGACCAAAAACCACCACTGTACCAATGCTCAATGACTATAATGCTGCACAGCCTGGCCTTATGTCTGTTTACACTCTACTTCCTTTTCACAGTGGAGTTTCTTTTGGTTCTGTAAATAAATTCCTCAGAGACCTCAATTCACTGGTTCCTTTGCCTGAGGACATTTTTCTTTCAAACAAAACAAAGGTTATGAAACGACTAAAGCAAACATTTAAAATGCTGTTCTCTTCTTTTTGAAAATTTTGTCAACCATGGGATTTTAATATTAATTCAAAATAAAATGATTACTTTTAAAAGCCACACACACTTACAGCCCATATATCTGTGGGGCGATTTCCAGTCTGTTCAGATGCATGTAGAGTTCGATATCTTGCTTCTTCAGCAGATGGTCTTGAATCTGATTTACTTTTGTAACTACAGCAATGGATGGGCCTAAATCCTGCGGTCTGGCAAATGGGATGGCTGTGATGACCGAATCTTTCCCCTAAGACCAGAAGCAAGAAAAAATATCACGTTTTACAACCTGTAAAAACATAATTTTAGATACTGATTATGGAACGGTGTAAGTACCTGTCCTAAATGTCCTTGATAGAAATAAGAAAAGGCAAGATGTCATAAATTACTATCCATAGCAAACCATATCTTAACATTAACTGAACAATGTGTAAAAAACACAAAAACCTGCTACATTGATTATCTGGCCTAAGCAGGGTGCAGGACACAGAGCCAGGAAGAAGTGAGAAGACCTTGCCTCAGATATATCTACTAGTTCTATAATCCTAGGCAAACTACTTTACACAGCTGTAGCTCAGTGTCTTTGTTTATAAAATAGGGATAATAAGCATACTTTCCTCACAGGTTGTTGTATCAGGTGAGAAATATATATAAAATAATTTGTAAATGTGAGTGTCATATAACTGTTAACTTAGCAATATCAACACATTTAATTAAATGATACTATATTCATAAATAATATTAATATCATTTGATAAAGTGAAGTAACCAGCAGAGCAATGCTTAGCTATAAAGGTTCTTCTCAAATAAGGAGTATCTCTTGGGTGTGCTAGATTCATACAAGGTTTCTGAATAAATAGAACCACAAAAATGATTCTCTACAACATCAAGTGAGACATAAAAAAGGGAGGGATATGATTTCTAAGGGCATTTGAAAACTGTCACATTCATGGGAGGAAGATTAATGAAGCCAGGGTTGCTGAAGAGCAGGGCTCATGAGCAGTAAGGTATAAGGGGAGGGCAAAGAGGTAGGGAACGGCCAAGTTCATACCAAGCCAAGATTTTTGTTTCTGGTCCTGGAGGTAATAGGGAGTCACTGACATTCACTGAGTAGGGAGGTGACATGGTCACACCTGCTTTTGGGGGGATCTGGAAGCCAAATAGAAAATGGATTGGAATGGGGAGAGATCTGAGGCAGGGAAAAGGCTCCTCTTGTAGTCTAGGTATGAAGTGATGAGAGCCTGGGCTAGGGTCATGGCAGTGCCCGAGAAGAGAAGGGGGCAAATACAAGGTAGAATTCTTCTAAGAATGTTTGGAATGCCTTTTTATTACTGAACATCCATCTTTTTTCATTTTGCTTAGACTTAGATTCACAGGGTATGTAAACCTGGGCTGCATCCTGAGCTCTATTTCTCTTTGGCATTCATTACTTCAACCCCTTCTGTGTTTTCTAGTTGGATACAGAATAGTCTTGTGTTATTCAAATTTCTTTTCTTTAATATTTGAAGGGTCTTCTGGTCACTGCAGGATTTATTGTTTCTTTATTGAATTGTTAAAATTAACCATGATGTATCCTGGAGTTTGTAGTTTTGAGGGTTTTGTTTTTGCTTTCCTGGAGGCAATCTATGCATTCCTTCAATTGGTATTTTATTTTGCATGTTAAAAAGTTCTATGAAGTTTTCTTGAATTATTTATTGCATTATGGTGTTCATGTTTTTTGAACTGTCACACTCTTCTGGGAGACCTATGAATCTTAGGGTTATCTCTAAATATTCCTTGAATGGAGAACTTTTTTTTTCAACTTTTCTTCTAGATTGCCCTTCACTTCTGAGCATTTGAATTCCTCTCGTTTCCTTGGTGAGATTTTCCATCACAGATTCAAGTTTTTCTACTCTGTCAATTATTTCTGCGTTACAGGCCATAAATTCTGCAATCACAATTCTCATTTCAACTACTCAGAAAAAGCATGCTCTGGTTCCATGTTCTCTTCAGATTCCAGAGGCTTCTCTGTCTCATCAAAGCTTGAGTCATTTTCCTTTGTTTTATAGTATTTATCCTTGGGTGTCTGAAATCATTTGTGAGATCTGGGAGCCATATTTCCTTCGCCTTTTAATGTGCTTTTCCTGTTATTTGCTTGTGTTCAATGTCTTTTAAGTTTCTTCTTCCTGAGATCGTGCATAATTTCAATCTTTCCCCCCTTATTTTCCTCTGTTGTCCTCTTTCTGACTCCCTTTCCTCCTACAGTGATTTCCCTGGGAGGTTGGATCTCAAGCATCTAAGCCTCCTCCCACACTGAGCAATTTATAGTTCATTACCTTAGCTTTCTGCCCCAAGTAACTTTTGGGTGGATAGAAATGGCACTAGATAGATGCTGGGCTCTTTTCTTCAGGCTTAGTGGATTGCCACATGACTCCACAGCGTTCTCCCCTCCATTTCTATGGTGTCCTGCCCCATTCTGGCAGTTCCATGACTCAGAGTGTCATACAGAGTGCTGCCATGTTGGTGTGACTGCAGCTGGGGTTGACCTCCATAGTTTGGACCTCTGAAGATCTCGGAGGAGAGGCGAGGGTCGTGGTATGGACTTGGGCTCTATATCAAGCCCAGACACATGTCCTGCCTCATTCTCTTGGTTCCTCTGCTTTCTTGAAGAGATCTTTTGCAGCACAGAATGCTGCTGTAGTGCTGGCTACTGAGGCCTCATCACACTTCTACAGTTTGAAACATTAGGCCCCGTGGCACTGGGTGTGAGGCTGTGCTTTGTTGCAAACTGTGAGAAATGACAGATGTTGGGGAGATTCTGAGGCTCTCCCCCTTCTTCTATATGCTTCATTTTAAAAGTTCAGAAGGACATTAGTGATGATGAGATGGCACTGACTTAGACCTCACACAACCTTGTAAGAAATAGTATAAAAGGAAAAGAGAAGAGGAGACAGCCAGACAGCCTTGTGGGATACCCACAGTTAATGGGCATGATGTATGAAGATCCAGCAATGGAAACTAAAAAGGGAGTGATCAGATGAGGAGCAGAACCAAGGAGAGAGTAGTATCCTGAAAACCTAAAGAGAGTGTTAAGGGAAAGATTACTGATAATGTCAAAGCTTCAGAGAAGTCAAGAATGATGAGAAAGACTACTGGAAACTCCTGAAAGCATTTTCTGTTGAACAATAAAGTTGTTAAGTCAAACTAGAGAGAGTTAGAAGACCTAGATGAATTCCTTCAATACAATGTTAGATCCTTTCTGGAGTAATTTAGAAAGGAATGGACAAAAATCACAATAGATGAAAATTTCAGAAATGAAAAGTTGCAAATTGTCCTGGTGTAGGAAGTTCTTAGACAGATGAGAATACAGATCCATTAAGATAAATATTGAGTGACTACGTCATTTTGACTATTATAAATACACCTATTAAAAACAAAGGACATATGAAGACACTATCTGCCTCCAGAGAAAGAACTGATAAACAGAAGGACGTATATAATAATGTAACACATTCACACCCATTTGTGTCTAATGGCAGTAATCTATAGGGTGGTGAGGGGGAAGAGAGGGAAGATATAAAAAAGAAAAAAAAGAAATTTACATGATAACTGCTGCATATTTGTAGGGAATAGCAAGTTGTACATGGTAGACTTGCAGTTTCATGTGCAATCATCTTTTTTTATTATACTGTGTTATGGAAATATTCCATAAATTGAAAATAAATTTTTTTAAAGTTACATAATTCAAGCACTCCTACACAAGTATTTCCAATTTTGAAATAAACAGAATAATGCACTGCACCTTCATCTATGAAGACACTACTAATGGTTATGCTTAGGCTATATCTACTTTTTCTATTTCTATGCCCTGCTAAGTGTAAGTAGCATCACTCCGCTGCCTAACAGCTTGTTGGAGTAGTACAGATTCAGCCATTGCTAGGAAAGACAATGAGACTAGAAGACATGGGAGGTCTTAAAGTGAAAGGATTTCAGAAAGGAAAAAAAAGTCTAAAGGGGGGGGGCCAACCACACACAAACATACCCCAGCACATGAAAATCGACATGTTCTAACAGACATACATGAAAAAAAGGAGACTAGTTTGACTTAGCTCGCCACATCGTCCATAAGGGAACATCCTGTTCTGCAGTTTAGACCTCACCTCTTCCTGGTTCTGAACATCTCATACCTCTGGTCATTTGTCCAATTTTGGTAGCCTTGATAGTGATCTCCAACTAAAGGAATCTTCCTGGCTGTAGCCCACCCACCTCCCCTAACTTGGGAATGTTCAGTCAGCTTTACGGATATCCCCAAAGAGCTTGGACCACAGGCTTTCCTGGTGGTCTGGTAAAGTCTGGAATCAATTTATCTAACTAGCTACAAATAATTGTTGCTCCTGTTCAGTTATGTCTGACTCTCCCTGACCATCTTTGGGGTTTTCATGGCAAAGAAACTCTAGTTGGACGTTTCGTTCTCCAGCTCATTTTAAGATTTGGGAACTGAGGTAAACCCCAGGGTCACAAAGCTAGTGTCTAAGGCCAGATTTGAACTCAAAAGATGAGCTTCCTTGACTCCAAACCTAGGATTCTACTGACCATACCACTTGGCTGCCCCAACATAGCTGCTGTTCAGTCATTCCAGTCTGGTTTGACCCCATTTGACATTTTCTTGATAAAGATACTGGATTGGTGTGCTGTTTCCTTTTCCAGCTCATTTTACAGATGAGGAAACTGAGGCAAAAGGGGTTAAGTGACTTGTCCATGGTTACACAGCTAGTAAGGGTCTGAGATTGGATTCAAACTTATGAAGATGAGTATTCCTTATTAGCTGTGGGTGGATGAAGGATTTATAAAAAAGGCATGGACCAGAATTGCACAGGAGCACATGTTGGTAGTATGCTGCTATCCGTCTGGTCTGTCTGGAAGAATTAACCACATTGAGGGACCATAGACCCAACAACGCGCTTAAAGAAGAAAAAAATTCAGGGCTCAGATTGAATTAACAATTTGTTTTGCTATGAATGATAATCACTCCCAAAAATGGCCCCCACTGGTATCTATCTGAGTAACATTTGATAATTTATGTCCACTTTAGAATAGCACTTAGTGTTTTAGAGCCTAGCGTTCACCCTAAAACATCAGAAAGAAACAGAAGCCACTAAACCATAAAGGATTCCCTTAGAATGAACACTGACTTAGTCCTAAAATGTTATATTGTCTATGTTATATTGTATTTTTATAAACAATTTTATTTTAATTGTGTTACGGTCACGATCAAGAGTATTATGGGCCCTTTGTTTGACACCTCTGCTCTTAGAAGTCAAACCATCTCCAAAAAAAGCAATTCAAAAGCAATTTGAAAAAAAAGTGGTCACATGATTATTTTACATATTTTGATCTTATAGTTTAGATGCAAGATAGAAATATATGTAAGTCTGTGCCAGTCAGTCTAAAAGATTTTTTTTCCCCTAGGTACAATTTTTTATCTATTATACCAAAAAACAGAAGATAATCTTTTTTAGAAGGCTTGGATAAATTATATCTTTGTAGGAAATATGCTCTTTAATTGTGGAAGTCTTGGGAGAGGATCTATCCTGAATGAACCCGTTAAAAATATTTAGTTTAATGAAATCAGATCAATTTCTAGTATGAGTAGTACGAGTTGTCATTAAATCAATAGCATGTGTAGTCTATTATTCTGATCCTTGATAGGGGCTCTTGTGTGGTCTATTAAAGACTGCAGGCATAAACTGTACATTAAAAATCTTTTCCCTTTGCTCAGAATACTTAAGATAAAAATCTCTTAAATTTAAGAAAGTAGAAAGTAATGCTGATGATCACTTACATGCTAAACAGCTTCGCTTATCTTCCATTGAAATCATAATGGAAGATAAATGTGATGCAGAATATTCCCTTACCTCCTGCATTTCTTTTCATAACAAAGAATGTTATTTGCATCTGTCAATTATAAATATCTTAAGACATTGAGAGGGGGAGATCTTTAACTATAAAAAGAACCACGAAACTTTCTATTTGCAAACAGTATAAATGCATTTAATGAAATGTTTAAAGGTAAGAATTCCAAAAAATAGATTTTCAAACTTAAGAATAATTTTCATAATAAGAACACGATGTCATTTGTGTGAGTGGTTTGTTTTCTTTGGAAGATAAACCTTTAAGCCTAGATATCTATCACTGGAAAGAAAGCTCCCTGAGGGTAGAGCCTGGAATGCCACCTAGCAGAGTGCCACACCTTTGGCAGCTGGCACTGGATAAATACTCACAAAATACTCACAGGCACTGAAATGTAAAATGCTTATCTACGTTGTCTAGATCTGATGGAACCAGAATAACTGAATGGGAAAAGCTCAACTTGGGTTCATTTGTAGGAACTTCAAAGAAGAAAGGAGGGGATTCATTAAATGGAAAAACAAATAAATATTCTACCACATATATCTTTTTGTAGGAAACATACAAGTTGACTTTTCCATGGAATTAATGTGAATGTTCAGAAGTTGCATTTGACTGCTTCCAATAAAGGGACTGCTTTCACTGTGTTGTCGCAGCTACTTAAAATAATTTGATGACACAGTGTATCCAATGGGAATCAGTGTGGTATGGAAGCTTACTTCATCTATCAGTTTATCAGGGAATCAATTATCCAAGAGGTGTTCCTGAAACCGATAAAATTGGTAAATGGAGTTTTATGCCAAAAGGTCTTTAAAGTAAGAAATCACGGGGTCTAGATTTTTAAAAAACATGTACATTACCACTAAATATGCATAGATATTTAAGGCATGGTCACATTTGATTCTGTGCCTTTAGTAGTAATATCACTGACATTTTGCTTTTAAAAGCTAAAATTTAAGCCTTTAAGAAAAAAAGGCTTATGGAACTGAATGTCGTAAACTAAAAATTAACTAAATAAAAACTTTTCCTTAATCACAAGTCAGACCATGTCACTCCTCTACTCCATCAATGCCCATAGCTCCTTACTTGCCTGAGGATAACACAAGAACACCTTGTTTGACTCACTAACCCCATATTCTTGCTGGTTCTCCCACATTACTCTTTCTGGCATCCTTCAAGGCTCAGCATCAGCACCATCTCTGGACAAGGGATCTTTTCCTGAATCCTGCATGTGTTTTGTATGTGACATGGAGAGCGCCCTTGCCTGCTTACAGATCAGAGACGCACATGCTGTCACCCCTGAAGGAATGTCAGTTCCTTTCAAGGCAGGAACTGGCTCCTTTTGGCTTGTCCCTCCACTACTTTGTACAATGCCTGTCATATATTAGGTATTTAATAAATATTGACTGATATGATCCTATGACCTAGTCCTACATTTTCAACTGCTTCAGATAGTTAAGAGACTAACGTAATATCAAACTAGAACAGAAGTGAATCAAAACATAAATGGAAATAAACAACACTATGCCACTTGCCCTAACTGCCAATAATTAACTAGTGCAGTAATAATTAACTGACTGGCTGCTCTTCAGAGTTGGTTATAAAAGGACATTGATGATAAATATATCAGACTATGACTTTAGTGATGATGTCATCCTAGTTTACCAAAATTATATTAAGCAATGTGTCAACTATATTCATTCAGTTAGAGAAAAATGATGCAAATAAATGTTTCAATTAATATATTTAGTAATTAGTAGACAAATCTATAAGTAATCTCTCAGATACCATATCAAGTACCAAAGGGAACTCAAATTAAATTGAAATTAAGATGTACAAAAAAAGAAAAAACAAAAATTACAAGTTCACAGACACTAAGCCACAGAGTTGACGATCTATTTTATGGCCTCCTAATTGGTCTCCCTGCTTAAAGTCTCTCCCTGTTCCACTAAAAGTAAGCTTAGGTAGAAGAAGGATTCATCAAGAGGCAATGAAACAGATAATTACAGTATATTCTCATTTTTTTCATGGAGATCTGTAACACAAGTAATTATTCTCTATCCAACTGAAACCTTTTATACTGTGGATGGACATCCACTATGTTTGTAGTAAGTTTGTTGGGTCACTTTTCTGAACCTCACATGAATGTTGATGATTCAAGGATTTCATCTGCTGCCTTAATTTTGGGGGAGTGAATCAATCTTGATGACTAAACCCCCTGCCCTCCCTCCCCTGGTCCCTCTAGATCACTACTCAAAATTTGTAATGGGAATCAGTGGGAAATGAATATTGTAAAGATTTTGAAAGAATTCACCTTTTGACCATCATGTTCAAAAGTCGAAAACCAGGGTTCAGCAGTTTCCATAAGGTGTGAAAACATTGCACTGAAAATGGAAGGGGAAAACGGTTATTAGTTGCCATAACAGAAAAATTATTGAAAAGAATGTGTCAAAAACAGTTTTTATACTTACTAGGCATCATGTTCTAGATACTCGGGGTTCAAAAGAGCTTTCATTTCCTCACTTAAAAAAACAAAATGAAACACAAGTGAATAATCAAAGCTTGTATTTAGGTCAGCATTCTGCATTTGCCATTATAAAGAAAACCATATTCTTTCCATACAGTTCAAATGAGAAAAATTAGCTCACTTAAATGAAAAGAGAAGCTCTATTGAATAAATAAAGTCTTTCCTTTCTATTAAGATCAAAAACAAATTAGTTGCCTCGTCGGCACTACAATGAAGTAGCTATCTTAGTATTCCAAATAACAAATTACTGAATGTCACAACAGATACCTTGAGCATGCTTGATCTAGAATAATTGATTACTCTACAATCTATCACTGTTTGTCCAAAAGAAAAAAAAATGGTTACTGGTCAAATTTGCAATATCAAAACATTAATTTATTTTGCTTTAATAGCTTCTATTTTCATTGTATTTTAACAGCAATTAATCAGTGACAGCTCTTCTTATCAATCTACTCTACAGGGTTATTTAACTTTTTTAATGGATGCTATTGATAAAATAGCATCACCCCCCCGCCCAGCAATGAACTATATTTTTAAGTAAACTCTATACATAATATTTTGAGGTCTGTAATTTTTTAAACACCAGTGTATAAAAACAATTTATGTAAACATACTACTCTAATAATCACATCAGATATTGCAGAAGAAATTTTATGCAGAAACTAAAGTTAAAATTGTTGATCTTTAAAAAACACAGGAAGAATAAAAAATATTAACATATTTGACTGGAAGGTAAATATAAATATGATTAGTCTAACTTATTGGATAGAAAGAGACCTAGAATGCTACTAAAATATAGACAAGACACTTATAAACTAGTGTGAGCAGAGGAAGGTCAAAATATAAAAACAGTTATGACACAAAGGAGAACAAGTAAAAAGGAGAAATTCAAATAAAATGCCTTAAGAATTTTAAGAGAAATCATCCCTTTCACAGTAGAGGGGAAGGGAAAAGCGGAATGAGACAGGGCTTACTCAAGTTCTGCCAAGAAAGAAGA
Source organism: Bettongia penicillata ogilbyi (assembly GCA_023548195.1). Classification (NCBI taxonomy): domain Eukaryota; kingdom Metazoa; phylum Chordata; class Mammalia; order Diprotodontia; family Potoroidae; genus Bettongia; species Bettongia penicillata. Next base: position 3,697,923 of record JAJHZJ010000718.1, read on the forward strand.
GGAATTTCAGATAGTATGGGAGCAGGGGAAGAATGAGAACAGGGGATTTGGATTCCTTCATTCGGACTGGAATTTGGGATAAAAAAGGGAGCAGGAGGAGAAGACTGGTTTTAGCCAAGAATAAAGACTCTAAAATGCAAACTTCTAGTAAATGAACAAAATGGGGAAAAATCTGGTGAAATCCCCTGCAGTTAAGGTTTTATTAGTCAGATACGGATTATAAGATTATTAATAATCACTCCTCTCTCCGCTTCCTTCAGCCTCGACCTCTTTTCCCAGAGCTGGAGGTCGGCCAGCAATGGCCTGATGACCATTTCTCATGTATGCTCTCGGTCACTTAGTGCAGACTGTTGTTCAGCTGTCTTCAGTCATGTCTGATTCTGCGATCCCTTCTGGGTTTTTCTTGGCACAGATACTGGAGTGGTTTGCCATTTTCTTCTCCCACTCATTTTCTAGATGAGGAAGCTCAGGCAAACAGGGTTAAGTGACTTGCCCAGGGTCATATTGCTATTACGTGTCTGAGGACAGATCTGAGCTCAAGATGAGTCTTCCTAACTCCAGGCCACCTTGCTGACCTATTGTGGACTAGAAGTCCCTTACTTTGCTTCTATCCCTGAGATGCTGGGATTCTTGGTTAAGCCCTCTTTCCATCCAATAGGTTTATCTCAGCATACATAAATTAACTTTACCATTGGCATAGTATGTTTGCCTGGGTGACAATCACTCAGTATTTTCTCTAAACAAATTAAATGATTTTCAAATTATTTACGATTTAGGGTTATCTTTGCCACAATTCCTTTCCATTAGTGATGGGAACATTTCATTCTTATCACAGTTCGTTTCTTTTAGCAAATGAGGTAGGGCAGATCTGGACATGAGAGACTGGTTTTTGGGGCTGAGGTCCTAGGTGAACTCCGAGCTGTTTATGTGAACAAGCTCTTTTTCTTAAAAGGGCAGATTTCTTCTGATATGCTCACCAAGGTCTCATCTTCCTTTGGAATCAAACTGCTCCTACTTTCCTCTGTCCCTGACATTCCTAATGAATCCCCAGAACACCCAGTTAGTAACAGCCACCATCTTCCATGTTCCAGTTTGCATTATGGTCACTGGTGTAATCCTACTAGACTGCAAACTCACAAGTTCTTATTTCATCTCTGTATTGTTGCCAGAGTAACATCACTCTACACACAGTTAGAGTCCAGCAATCTCTACACCTACAGCTCCCAACTTACTATAATAATGAGGGAAAACAAGGGAATTCCCAAAGTTCTAGACAAAACTTTGAGGAAAACAAATGTTTCCAATGCATGCTGAGGAGTGGATTCTACTGACAAAAATTTAAAAGGATTCATTATGAAATAAGTCAATTTGAATTCAGCCTCAGCCACTTACTAGCTGTATGACCCTGGGTCACCTAACTCTGCCTCAGTTTCCTCATTTGTAAGAAGAGCTGGAGAAGCAAATGCAAACCATTCCAGCATCTTTCCCAAGGAAACCCCAAATGCGATAAGGAAGACTCAGAAACAAGCGAAATAACTGACCACCACCAATTATAACAAAAACTACATAATGAATGGATCCCTATCTCACTGGTTCTTTTTATTTATATGTTTAGAAGTTACTCAATTAATACCACCTTTATTATAAAGGCCTTGAAGGGAAAGGTAGAGGGACAGCGGTATTATAGTGGGGCTGAAAGTACAGCTGGACTATGAAGATTCCTCAAAGTGAAGACTTGCCTTGGCCTCGCAGCTTCACTGGCATGTAGGAAGGCTTGGTGGTCACAGTGTAGGATAAACACTATCGGTGCTAAGAGCTCGTGCATACCCTGAGACATATGAAGAAAATGAGAAAAAAGATGTTGAATTCATTAGATTACAGCACACTACAAAGATTTATTTCTATAATCTGCAATAGTCAGTAACATTACCATATACTATAAAAGAAGAAAAAAAAATAAAATAGCTTCAAAAAGTTGTCTCCTTTTCAAAAACTGTCAGTTGCAACCGAACCACAGCATTTATTCCTCTTCAAGATACAGTGAGAGGTTTTCTTTTAAATGACACAGCAGACAATAAATTGGCATGGTAGACAACCTTGCACCTGTCAGTTGCTACAAGAACTATGCTCATAAATATGAATTTCATTTATGCAAATTACAATCATGAGCTTCAGCAGAAAGATCTCCAGTAAGAAGGGTAACAACCACAGGAAATGACACCCAGTGTTTTCACTGTACAATGGCTCAGAATTAGGATGTCAGTAGCTTTTGAGAAGAGCTGAAGTCAGCTACCTCAGAATGTTGGACAATGAAAGGTCCCTACCTTGTGAGTATATGACAAAGAAATGAAGGTTTTAAAAATACAGTTTTCCTTACGTTTATCTTGTAAAATATTTTTTAAAAAATGAGAATTTTTTCTGACAATTCAAAGGTTTTAAATTAAATTTCATTTAGTAATTTAAAAAAATAGAATTCACTGTTGAACTCCTAAGGATTAACTGAATATAACTATGCAACAGTCCTTAACGTTAAATTACTAAGATGTCCTATTTTAGTTAAGTTCATTTTGGGGGGGAGCATAGGTAAAGACACAGTTGTATGTGAATTTTCTAAAAAACTTTATCACTACACTCAAATGACAAAATTTTTCCATTTTGAATACTTTTTATGGACATCTTGGCTCTCTTCTGACACTACGGCTAGTAAACATAATTTTTCTTCAATGACTCAGGATCACTGTCATGGACATCAATGAATAAACTTTTAAAATAAAGTGATGTCACCCTCAGGGACTATTTAGGTATATGCAAGTAGACTTCTTACACCAAGTGCTACTTGAGTTCTCAGGTCCGCTTTTCATTTCCGCTTTCCCATGTCTGTATTCTCCATGGTGCTCACACCAGCCTACCAGTCATTCACTGAAGTAGACATCGCATCTCTCGCCTTTGGGCTTTCACATGTGATTCTACATTTCTGGAACCAACTCCTTCCTCATCTTCACTCCTTAGAATTCCAAGCTTCCTGCAAAGATCCAACTCAGGGCCACCCCGTACGCTTAGGCTTTCCTAAGGCTTGCCCCATCTGGAGGTAATATGTAACATGTAATATCCCACCCACCAAATGGATTCAAGAGGAGACTGCCAAGAAGCCCTTCACCAACCTTCCTTCCAGTGTTCCCTTTCCCTTTCCTGCTCTTGGCTGGACATTGACCCCCCACCTCCCTACAATCACAGTCTTGCTTCTGTCATAGCACTAGCCCATCAGGTCACCGGCCTCCCACCGGAGAAGGAGGAACACCTTCCAATTGTGCATCAGTTTCTGGTCTTCCATCATTACATCTTCTCCCTGGTCTTTGACCAGGGTCACTGGATTAACACTGAGTCAATCAAGAGTATGAGTCAAGGTGTAAGGAGGTGCAAGATGACTGGAAAGGTAGGAGGGGGATGAACTGCTTTTTTCTCCATCAGGATGATGCTTCCCAGTGTCCTTTGCTGGCTCTTTCTTTGCCACACCCAAGAACCCTTGGGTATCTCCACAGCTCTATTTTAGGTCCCCTTTTCTTTTTTTCTCTACACATTTGATGATCTCATCAGCTCCCATAGATACGATTATCATCTTTGAGTAAAACTTTCCAAGATCCACATATCCAGCCCTAATCTTTCTTCTAAGCCCCAATCCCACGTTTCCACCTGACTATAAGACATTTCAGCCTGAAGAGCTTGTACACATCTCAGACTCAAGTCAAAGCAGTCGTCATTATCTTGTACTTTTTCCGAACTTATTCCCTCCCCCAAACCATAATCACTTCCATATACTAAGTAGGACAGAATATAACAATTGTATGTGAAACTGTTAAAGGACTGCTTGTCTTTAAAAAATATGTATAATAAATTTAACCTGAAAAAAAAGGTGGTTGCAATGGCTACCCAGGAGAGGATCAAGGCTTGCATTGGTGTGGTGGCTATGGAATAGGGAAGTCAAGCATTTCTTAATCACCTATAATGCGCTACGCAGTACAAGTACAAATACAAATAACCCAATCAATACTTTCAAGGAGCTTCTATCTACCTGGACAAATGCTACCCTTCAAGAATGAAATTGAGAAGAGTAAATTAAAGAGTAAGCAGGTAGTAAAGAAACTGAGGTCCTAGGTATCAACAGGTCACTAAACAGGGAAGTTTGGTAATTACTCAACATGAAAGTAAAACTGATAAAGTAAAAGCTCTGCTATCTGACCCCATACATTAACTCAATACTTTTAAAATCCACCATTAAAAGAATCTATCTGAAGCGAAAAATGAAGAATATAATAGTCTCTATAAATAGCTGATTTTTTTACTGCTGTTTTTGAAATAAGTTAGATGTCTAACATGTGAAAAACAAATATTTATATTATGTGATCAAACCATTGTCTTTTCTTTCACTTGAAGTTCCAGAAATTAAGAGAGACTACTTTAAATACAGTGAACTAAACTGAATTATTATTTTTAGTTAACTAGCTTACAATACCTGACTATTCTGTAAAATTAAGTTTTCTAATCTATATCAAATGTCAAGGTAATGTATAAGAATTATGGATGGACTATACCATGGGCAAGAAATTACAGAAATCTGTCCACAGCACCTCCTAAAAGAGGTTGATACATGAGTTTGACTTTAATAGTTACTTCCTACGTACATTTATAAAGAATATTCACTGAAAATGTTAAGCAAAACTCCCTAATTGAGTGCTAAGATTAGGGACCATTCTTTCCTACTTTTCAAGTATATTGAGCATTAAGAGGAAAAGGGGATGTTACTGTAATAGAATAAATCATTTTCCTAGTTCGCATACTTCTCTATGTATCAGTTCATACCGGTCTCCCTAGGTTTCTCTAGGCTTACAAATTTTGAGCCATGCAACTGCCAGTCACTACTTTAGAGGATCAATAATGAAGAATGACACCCGATATCTGCCAGAAAGGCTATGGGCTAAATATATAGAAAGGGACATGTTTTTAGAAAAGGACAAAGTGGGAGTCTATTTTTCTTGATTATGCATAAATTACAAGAATTTTCTTTTCTATTCTTTTTTTTGTGTGTGGGGGGAAGTGCAGAGGAAGTGGAAGCAAAGGAAAAATGTCTTAATTTAAGAATTAATAAAAAGAAAAGAGGAAAAGAGGATGGGGGCTGCATGCTTTCATTCTAACACCTTTGTTATCAATCATACTGGTTGAATTTGACTAGAGTTTGGCTTCATCTTTTCAGTGCTGTTTTTATTTACATTTTTCTAAGTCTTTGTGTTTACTATTCTTTGGACATTGCTTTCTTCATTCTGTATCATTTCATGAAAGTCTTTCTAATGTTTCTCTGAATTCTTGAGATTTGCTATTTTTTAGAACATAACAAGACTCTATTGCATTTATATACAAGAGTTGGTTCAGTCATTCCTGAAGAGCTGGGGATATATTTTGATTCTCTCTCTTCTGTCATTACAAATAATTCTGTAAAATTTCTGTACCTGGGGGTCCTTTTGGTGATTATTTTTCAAAGCCTTGATGAAGAGTCAGCTCCTAATCAAAGCTTTCTCTAACTACCCAGGCTCCATTTGGAGAATCTGGTTTTTCCCCTTCCCGACTTACGTTGTATAAGTTGTTTGTACTTATAAACTATTTGTATGTACCTAGATTGTATACCAGTTCACGTAAGTTCCTTGAAAACAGGAACTGTTTTGTTTCTGTACTCTTAAGATCTAAGCAGAGGGTGTTTGTCATACGGCAGGTACTTAACTGATTCAATCTTGGATTATAAATCAGCACTAGAGCAAATAGGATAAATGTCAGTAATTTTTCTTGCAAAATTCTAGGTTGTTATTTCTAACAGTTGTACCAATACCAATGCCACATGCAAGGAATTCATACATCTATCTTCTTATAGTACCTGTAATGATGAATTTTTGCATCTTTAATGCTCTTTTTCCATCTGATGGGTGAATTTTTTAAAATTTTAATTTGCATTAAATTATTAGTGATTATCAGTAATTTTGAAATTTTTTAGAGATGGCTGCTGACAGTTTATGTTTCATTTTTGGAAACTTGTACATATCTTTTGAGAACCTGTCTGTTGAAGGATGCTACTGATTTTTTTAACAGTGAACCATCCTTGCAACCTTGGCATAAATACAACTTGGTCATAATGATTATTCTTGGATACGTTAATAACATTTCATTTAATATTTTAGTTTTGATATTGACTAGTGATAATGGTTTAGAATAAAAAACTACTTTATCTTCCACTGACTTGGGTACAGTGTGGATTGGATAGGTTGTCATCTTATTTTTAAGGGGAGTACATGTCTTATTCTTAATAGCTATGTGCCAATTTCCTACAGATTTTTGATATAAGATTTTTATCACAGATGTCCAATGCAAGGACATTTGATAACAAATTCCTATCTTTTCTTCTAATACTAGCTGCATGAATTTTGTTATGTAAAATCTTTATAACTTCATAGGATCAAGATAATCCAATTTGACTTTTATAATTTCCCCTGGCCACAATTGTAAAAGATTATATTTTTATTCTTCATTTTTTTAATGGCATAGCTGCTTATGCTCAGATTTTATATCTATTAAGAATTTACTATAATATGTATTACAAGATGCTGGCCTAAATATTTTGCGCCAAGAGCTTTCCAACTTTACTAGCAGTTCTTAATAATGAGCCCTTAGTTCAAATTATCACAGCTTTAAGATGGAAGGAACCTTAGATACATCCCCCCCCTCAAGGACTCATATTATAGTTAAGAAAACAGGCTCTGAACGGTGACTCACACAGGGCGCCCACACCTGGTGTTTGAGCCAAGATGTGGATGCAGGTCAGCAGTCAGGCTTCCCTGCCTCTAAGAGCAGCACCACCTTGTTCATGCTGTTCGTTCTCTCAAATACCTAACAACCTTTTTAAACCTGCTTTTCAGTACTGATTATTTATTCTTCTGACCTAGTTTTTCATTTTTTATCTAGTAAAAGACGGCTCTGTAATGACCGTCAGACCCGGTAATACCAGAGCACCCCCACTTCCCTCTGCGTGCTCTTTCAGAGAAGGAACTCTCTTGATTTTGGTCTTCATAGCCCCAGGGTCAAGGACAGCGTAATGAATACAGACTGTGCTCAATGAATGTTTGTTAAAGTGAACTGATTGGCCATTACAGTTAGCACTATTAGTACTCAATAATGAGAGTGGCCGCCGTTTTTGTTTATCCATGATTGCTTATGAGTTGGCTCCTGATTTTTAGATACTTTGGATTCTATAAATGACTTGCATACTTGTATGTGACCACACAGTTTGGATATGTGATCATCCCAATGCTTTCCAGTGTATTTTTTTTAAAAACGTAAGTGCTATCTTGTCAAAGGTCTTTTCTGAATCTATGACTGTAATCATGTGATTTTTATTATGCTGTTATACACTTAATTATAATACTATTTTTCTCAATGTTGAACCTTTTTTTGCAACTCTGATATAAATGCAATTTGGTCACAATGATTATTCTTCGATATTTTTGTAATATTTTATTGAATATTTTGACTGATATTGACTAATAAGAATGATTCATAATTAAAAAAAACCAAAAACCAACTCCTTTATCTTTCACTGGTTTGGATGCTGGGACCGCATCTGCCTCCTGGAATAAGTTGGGTAGACTGTTAAGCACAATCCATGTGACCCAGGAATGATTTCTTCCTTAGACATGGAATAAGATCACCATGTAAAATCACCCAGATTGTTTTTTAATGGCCAATCCGGTCTTCAGACTTTCTCTATTTCATTTCCTGGCCATCTCCCAGGCCTCTCAGACACAAAACAAACCCCTCCTCCCCTTGGCTGCTGACTGGAAGCTACTTCAGTTGCCCACATCACCTAAGACCATGTCCAGGTCATGATTCACAGCCATCTCACTAGATGTATCACCACCAGCTGAATACTTCCCTCTGCTTTCCTTCTCCCCTAGCCCTCTTTTCATTCTGGAACCATAATCAAATCAACTGTCACTGCTCCTAGGCCAGGCTATTATCATCATTTTATGGATGAGGAAACTGAGGTTAGGAGAGGTTATGTAACCTGGCCAGCCTCACACAGCCAGTAAGTATTTGAGGCTGGATTTGAACTCAGGTTGTCCTGACTCCAGACCCAATATTCTATTCGCTGCACAACTTTTCATAAAATGGATGGGCTTTTAATACATTTTTTTAGCCCAGACCTCCTACAGAGATGGTTGTTTGTCATGTGGCCCCAAATGGAGGCTTTGCATACTGTCATTTCTATAGTAGGCTGGCAAAGCCCAAGATTCCCCTTCTGGCAAAACTCTGTGGACTAGCACCTGATGGGTAAATCACAGGGAACAATACTGACCCCAACCTTTACAAATATATGCTTGTTGAAGAGTATTGCAAGGGACACAAGTGAGACTAATCCAGGTGGATCTGGGCCAGGTGGTTCATTCCCCATCAACAAACATGCTCCACTTACTGGAACTGAAGACTATGGTACCTGTCTGAGAACGGCTCTTGGCTGCTACACTGTCTGGGTAGGGTAGATGGTGTTTGCTCATCTCAACTTCCACAACTGTGAGCTCTGGAAGGGTACTTAAGAAAGAACACAATCACTGGGGAAATGGAGAAAGTGCTACAGAACAGAGAAGCATTCCTCTGCAGTCTGGGTTAAATTGTTAATTAAACTAGCAACGTTTCTGGTCTCCCTCCCCTGACTCTGGCCCCTCAGGTATGACGCGAAGGAAACTTTAGTACAACGCACATCTAAGTGATCATAAATTCTGCATTAGTGGACTCTGACACTTTGTAGCGTAACTGAACAAGTTTTAATCTGGGCTGTAATGAGCATAGTACCACTTGGGGCTACTTCATTTTTGTTGCTTTACACACCTGTCACTGTTGGCCCCTTTACCCAAAATTTCAAGGCATGGAAGGGGATGTCACCCTGAAGAACACAGGAATGAGCTTGTACTGTAAATCCTAAGTTTACAGAGAAGGCAGGGCTGAAGATGTACCAGTCACAGGCAATTTTGGTCAGAATTCCTCATCTAAGGATAAACTCTGGCAGATCAAGTAATTCACCAAGTACAAATGAAGTCCCATTTTTAAACCAAGAAATTCCAATCCAAATCATGAAAGCATGTTGCCTGGCCAGAAGATGGGACATTTAACCTGGGTCCCCAACCACACGCAGACATGCACACATCATTTATACGTTCCCTTCTCGCTTCCTCAGGACACTTCTCTCACAGCAGTCTCTTTCTGCTCAGGGACAATGGCTACTATTTTAGAACTGGCTGTTGTGTGTGTCCAGCAGGCAAGCATGGCACTGAGGAAGACAGGGAGAGTTTAAAACCTGAGAGGGAGCACCGCCTCATAATCACTAAATCCAGAGCATCAGTTCCCAACAAAACCCTCCTCCCCCGGAAGCATGGATTCTCATTCTCACTCTTTCTTTTCTAGGTTGGCCTCACTCTTCCTGAGACACCATTTCTAGGCACCACTTGCAAGCCTTGTCAGATGCTAGCTTCTTTAGTAAATAAATTTTGCATGAAAAAATTTTTAATTATTTCATAACTAACACCAATATTTCTATAACGTATCTAAAAGAATAGCTGCAAAATATTAAGATATGTAAAATATTAAAGTAAAAAATTAAAAACATTAGAGCATGAACATAGCCCAGCTAAAATTCATATACTAAGATCTTTCCCATTTGGATTTTTCATTCTTTTTTCATAGCAATATTGAAAGTAATTTATTCATCATAAAGTATATAAAAACTGTTTGGCCATTTTAGCAGTTTGAAATTTTTCACACATTTTAAAACAAGGGAGGTAAGTTTTAGTTAGATCACCATAATCAAAGCAATATACCCACTTTACAAGGTTGCTGTGAACCAAATGGCTAATATATGTAAAATTGATGTGCATACCTTAAATTGCTGTATTAAAGTCAGTTAATATAGTAGAGAAAGTCTATTATTATAATTGCTACAGATTAATGTGCTGAATGGAATGATGGCAAGCTCAGCACTTTAATCAACTCAACAGAACAATGGAAAGAGCTCTAGATTTGGGGTAATAGGATATAGTTTAAAATAAATTGCACTTAATAGCCCTGTGACTTTGGGCAAGTCACTTGACCCCTGTCGGTCTGTTTCCTCATCTGTAAAATTATAGATTTGGAAAAACTGATCTCTAAGTTATTTTAGGGATAAAAATTGATGATTTCTGTGATTACTTAATCAATGAAGTCAATTAAAACCAAACATTTATAAAGTGCATACTGTGCTAGTACTGTAAGATACGAGTAGAGCAGATAAGCTGACATCCCTGTCTAGATAGTAATTTAAAACTCACAAAATAGGCACAACTTTTGCTTCTATTCAGAAGATTAGGAGACAATAACTTAGAAAAGGTCTTAATATTAAATGGGTTTATAATGACAAAAGCCTAAAATAAAACATGGTGAGTGGATAAGAGAGATGCAAAGAGCCAGAAAGGGTCTTTGGGGAAAAGTGACTCAAGAATGGAGGGAGACTTGCATCGAGGAGTTAGCCTTTGAGTTGGGTTTTAAAGGAGTGAGAAGAATTGCACCGAAAAAATCCAACGATCGTAACACTAAATCAAACTCTAGATGATTTCTCAGTGACGGAAGGCAAGAATCCTTTATACCTGTCTACCAGAAGTGACCCTAGCCAGAACCCACCCCGAGTTTTGTTTCTCATCTAAGCTCTCAAGGTTTCTTTCAGAGCTGCCCCACACTCTAGAGGATCTGAATGTCTACAGAATGGACAGGGTAAAAGCTAGCAAAATGTGTGAGTAGTTACAAAAGGAAATTCCAGTAGAGTCCCCTGAAAGGCATGTTAGGAGATGCTCAACCTGACCAACTTTCACAGTTTGTAAAAGTGACAAAGCATACTTAATGGTGTACTATTTTATTCCATGGCCCTAAAATATGTATTTTATTCTCCTCTAAACTGTCAGCATTTCTTCAGTCGCATTGCTTTATCCTAGCTGAACTATTCTTCAGTAAGTACCGCAGAATCAAATTTGTACCAGTGGAAAATAAAGGTAAAGAAGTTTCTATCGTCAACAGCCTGTAGGCTCACAAGATTGAACCTGTTCTTTTATCTGCCTATGTTCATTTAGCCCACCACGCAGTCTTTATTAAAGCTGAGGCATCAGGCAGTCAAAGTTCATTAATACCATTTATATAATCTCTGCAGTTTCAATTAACTCAGCAAGACATTCTACTACATGATAACAGTCTCATTAATTCAATAAAATCCCATAACTATTAACAATATGGTCTATGTTAAACGGGGTGTCACCTAGTACAAAATAATAGCTTTAACAGCTTGTGATGAAACTCAAAGTTTTTTCTTAAATTTGATCTGGCTAAATATTCAGTCCTTCTGCAGCAAGGTATTATTTTCAGTAAAGAATCTACAGGATTTTAAACATGCACCAGGGGGGTCATTAAGCCTTTTAAGTCATACCCAGGAGTCAGATAATATTACTTTCTTGTTCAATAATGACAGACTTTATCTAAATTATCTAGAATGGGATCCTCCATTTCCCCATCTACTCTTCAATACACGTGCTCTGGGTCACATTTATTGAACATGGTGGGATGGGCAACGTTGTGTTTCTGGTTTATACAACAACATTCCATTGGTACAGAAATGCCATAACACAATTTTCATTCTTCTACACAAACATAAAACAGGAAAAAAATGTATGTTGAATAATTCTTCTTTGGTGTGATTATATAGTAAATTTTCAAATGAATTCCACTCCTATTCAGTTCTTTTGTTTCTATAATAGATGTTTTTTGGCATATAGTAAAAATTTGATAAAAAAAAAGTTTTTTGATATTTGACTCAGGACATATAATTTATCTTTTACACTGTAAAATCTGAGTGTCCAATTTTTTTTTTTTTTTAACAAATTCATGCTTATGCCTTTCCAGGCAGTCAATGCTTTCAGAATATAGTCAACATAGCCAAGTATGTTGTCTACACTTAAAAAAAGAAAGTAACACTAAACTTAAATGTATCTTAAAATACTGTGAGTAAATAATGGAAATTTCCTCTTTTGGAAAAGTCAATGCATTAATTTTCTAAGCATTAATGACTGTGTGATGGGTCAGGTAACAGGATCATGATGAAACTAAATAGGCATTTCTAATTGTTATAAGCAACTTTTTGAAACTCAGATTTTTACTAAGTTTTAGAGACTAATGGGCACTTCGTAACTTTTTATATTATTTCACATATTTATAAATGCTGTACTTAGATACAATATTTATACATACAACCATGGAAAGTTTTATTACTAGATTGGCTTCAAAAAGGCTGTTTATAAACAAACTCCCAAAAGTTGAAAGAAAAGCTTGAGCAGCCTTATAGAAGACAATTTGGTGGAATGTCTTATAATGAGGAGGAAGCATATGTGCATCAATGAGCTTACTTTTCTTCCCATGCAGCTGACAAGCATCTCTCTGATTGCCTGAGCATTATGATACAACTCTGGATACAATAAAGCCTACATTATTGCACTATCATTTGTCAAGCTGTATAGAAAATTTTGAGTCAATGGATGCCACCTGTACGATATTTTCATTACCTGTTTATAAAGCAACTGCTCGTTTTCTCTCGCATAACAGAAAAGAACATCTGTAAGAATTTTTCTCACATTTTCTTGTTGGAAATACTGCATTTCAGGAAACCTGAAAAAAAGAAAAGAGTCCTGAGGCAGGCAGCCCAGCTTAAAGAGACTTCTGCACACTCTCACTTCCAAGAGGCACCCAGGTTTTTTGAGTTTTCTATTCAAGGGTTTATCTGCATCCCAATTTTTCCCTCTGGCAGGATTAATGTTTTAATGAAACAGGAGTGAAAAAAGGGGAAAAAAAATACTTGGACCTGACAGTTAATATCCTTTAACCTAAGAGAATCAGATTATTTTGTACACACAAAAGCAAAAACATATATCTCCCCCCACTCTTCCCTCCTAAGTGGGCCACTTCTACTTTACACGTATGATCTGATTTGATGTGTACAACATCTCCAACTAAGGCTGAGCAGATGGAAGCCCTATACATATCTAAATGAACAATTCTCAGGGACAACTTATCCAACTTGACACAACTCTTAAAGAAGTTTAATGATTATATATGGTGATGACTTCAGCTCTCTTAACAAAACGTAGTACTCTTCACTAACTGAGTGTGTTCTGTGGGCTCTGGATGGACTAAAAATGAAGGAAAAGACAGAGCACCTCACTTCTGGAGACTGTAAATTCTACTGAGAAAGATAAATCATACATAATATAAATGTATATAAAACAACTGAAGATAATCTCATACCAATGTAACCATATATGTAAATTAATATACTACCAATTAGGTATAAAAAAATTGAGGCTAGGAATAGCAATGCTGTGAGAAAACAGTCAGACGGAAGGTGACTCATGGAAGATTTCCTACAGGTGAATTTTAAATTAGAATTTTAAGGTTGCATGGGAACATGGGAAAGGACATTCCAATAAGTGGGAATGCCATGTTAGAAAATATAGACACTAATAAATATCCATGTATTTAGAGATTATTATTCTTTATCGGGGGTCCATGTAGAAATGAAATTAGTAACATGATGCTGGTTGCCTAACAGGGGGAGAGAAAGAATAAAAGGTAGGGAAAATTGGAAAAGAGTTCCAAATTCTAAGCAGAGAAGATTATTTGTAATACGGGCACCAGAATTATCTATGGATTCCCAAGTGGAAGATAAAGAAAATATGATTGAGAAGATAATTCAGGCACCTGTGTATTAAATGAAACAGGGCAGAATCACAGGGGGAGGGGGATGTGTGTTGTTGCTTACTCATTTCAGTCACGTCTGACTTTGCGACCTCTATCGGGCTTCCTCTATTGGGGTTTCCTTAGCAATGATATTGGAGTGGTTTGTCATTTTCTTCTCCAGATCATTTTACAGATGAGGAAACTGAGGCCAACAGCAGTAAGGTCACAGAGCTAGTATGTATCTGAGACCAGACTTGAACTGAAGAAGAGTCTTCCTGAGGCAAAGCCTGACACTCTATGCATGATGGCACCTCGCTGCTGGTAAAGGGAGTTTTTACACAAGTAGACCTGATAGGACCTGGCAACAAAATAGATAAGGGAGAAAAAGGAGGACCAGAGGATAATGCCAAAGGGATATGACTAACACATCATCTTTTCTTGATCACGGGAAGCTGGTAAAATAGCTATAAACTCTCAGACCAAGCTTGTAATAAGGACTCTTAACACTTCACGTATTATGAACCTATCATCATCTAATTTGGTCCCATTTGGTAGACAGAGCTGATAGGAGTTTCTTCTGCCTAAATACTTTTTCGCCACAGGTCTCTCTCTCTTAATTTGGAAAGAGATATCCTCTTTCCAGTTGTAATTAATTACTGCTTCCAGTTTTGGTGGGAACTGCCATTCCACCTGAGGTACAAAACTTGTTGGAGCCCCACCTTGTAAACGAGCTAACACCAATTTCCTTTTATCCTCTACTGTATCTCTCCACTAGATGCCTTGCTTCCATTTAATCAGTTGTTCTCTATGGACTCTCTCCATTTGGTCTTTCTTTGAAGAATATGAGAAATATATCCTTTTCACCCACTAACATCCAGCTATAATTGCTCCACATAAATACATTGGAAGTATTCGAGGAGTGTTTGCTAACCACTTGTCCCAGATGCTGCTTTCAGTAAGGGCTAGACTAGATGACTTTTGGGGTTCCTTTCAACTACGATTTTTGCCAAAATATCGAGATGATCGATCATCTAATAGATACCTCCTACTCAGATACCAGTATTACAGTCCATCACTTCTGAAGACTGGGAAAATAGATGCCAAGTAGTAGAACAATCTCAAATGAAATACTGGTTTAACTGGCACTAAGGAAAAGGTAAAGGAAACTGGAAAAGGCAAAACAAAATGGCATCCAAAGGAGGCAGGAAGCAGGATCATAAAAACTAAGGTTATATGGCCAATACATCAAGAAGGAAACAATGATGGTGACTGAGGCTAACTTTGCTCAGGGAAAAGTCACATACCTCAGAGAGAATATTTTAAAGGCGTGCAAAGATTGGCAACTGAGTAGAAAATGTTAAAGAGAGTGTGTGACGAAGAGATAGCAAGGGTGGCAGAACATCACTTGAGAAAGTCGTGTGATAACGGTAGAAGCCTGATAGCAACCGGGGGAGAGGAGTCAAGAGAAGGTGTAATGGAGAGACGAGCATATTTAAAGAGGAAGGAGACATTGCTAACTAACATCATGCTGGTTTCAGTTCTGACCAACGGAGCTTCAAGTTTCCAAGTCCCTTCTGCAGTTACTCTTTGGATATCTCTCATGCAAACAATGGCCTAACAAAAGTTCTGCGAAGTATTCAAGATCAGAATTGAGAATTGGAGAAAGTCCTAAAAAGTACCTTACTTACATCTTTCAACAAATATCTATGAACTATATAGTAAGAGTTTAATATCTATCCACTAAAAATGTAAATTATATTACATACCAATTCATGGTTTCATTTAAATGCATACTAACCACTTCCAAGATTAAAAACTAGAGATTTACCAGAATTAAATTGCAGGTAGATAATTTAAATTACCCACTTTTAGCAAATACCCAATCAAGGGGAAATGTGTATTAGGCAGACATAGCGTACCTCATCTAAATGCAATAGCACACCATCCACAATTCTACTCTACAGGGTTGAAGTGCCAATTTGTAAAATCTCACAGTCTTCCCTTTTTAGAAGAAAAAAACCCTTTAATCTTTAAAGAGGAATATTTGCCCATAAATTCTAATGGGGAAATCCACAAAATCGTACAACGTAGACATATATGTCAAACTACTAAAAAGAAGTCTGCCCTACTTCAGAAGATGGAAAAGCAACATTGAATCCTAACGTTCTGAGCACCTTAGAGATTACAGTCCCACATTTTACACATGTGGAAACTGAAGGACAGAAAGCTTAGGTAACTTGCCAAAGAGATAATATTTGCAAGGGTGCTTAGTGCCTGGAATGTAGTAAGGATTATAAATGCTGATTTCCTTCCTTTCCCTTCCTGCTTGTCCAACTTACAGAATATCCAAAACAGAAACTTAACTCCCACACTTCAGTGCTTTTCCAACTATATCATAAAGCCTCTCTAATCAGATAATGTGCTAAATAATTCAAAAGAGATGTATTTAAGTAAAAGTTAACGAGTGCAGGGGTGTATTAAAAAACCTGGGTAATGAATCTGGAAAAATATAGATTAGATAGATAACCCACTACATTAAAAAAAAACTCTCAACATTTTATAGTCATGAAATCTATCTTCAAATGTATAGTAGGTTAAACTGTTATCAGGGAGAGGAGATGGTAATTCTAAACACAATAACACTCAATTTCTCATGGTGCTTATTTTATCTCTTCTTCCATTTATATGCTTTAAGGCTTTTCCTTTCATAGGATATGTATATGTATATGTGTGTCAATACACGTATGTGCGTGTGGTTACACACACACACACAGAAGCAAACTAGATTGCTTCCCCAAATTGGAACAATAAACCTTTCTTTAAAAAAAAATTACACAATGGTTTTCCCAAGTAGGAAATCAATAGCATATTATGCTGGTATGGAGTCAATGTTGAGACCATAATTTCATGTTTAAATAACAGCAAATGACAGTTTGTTTCTGGATTGTATTATTTGTTTAATAACAAAGAAGATAGACATACTTAAAGAATAAAATAGTACCTATGAGTTAATTACAATTTAGTCATTCAATAGGATATTATAGAAACTGTGCTGTAAAACAGAGGGAGGCAAAAATCACACACGCAAAGAAACAAAAAAAAAAAACTGAGACAGAAGTGAAGAAAATAGTTCCATCTTGAAATGTGTATGAGAAGTTCTGTATCTGATCAGAGGTTACAATTAGAGAGCTGATATGAGAGAGTAAAAGTACAGATGGAAAGCTGAATGGCAGGAGAAACTAATGCTGGGGACTCCAGTTTGAAAAATCCTTCTAAAGACAGTGAAGAAGAGTCTGGGTTTTTTTTTTCAGTTGATTGAAAAAGTGGATTTTCTTTTGCAATTGTTTTTAGCATTTTGAATAGGTCTGATTGTTGCAAGAGTTGTCTGATATTTGACCAAATTTATCATGTTATTAGAGACTGTTAAAAAGCAACAAACAAACCCAAAACCTGATTTATGATTCAATCTGTCTTCCTTTGGAAAAAAAATGGTAATTTAAAAAAAAAATAGACACATTTTCTGCATTCTAAAAGTAATTTGTGTTCATTCAGCTAAATGCTTTCTATACACAAAGCACTATGAAATCCAGGTATCAGAGACAAGAGGACTAAAATTAAATAGCATTTAAAAAAATTCCAAGAGCTTATGGTCTACTTGGAAATAACATATGAATAAATGATAAGTAAATACCAGAAAATAGAAGAGTGAGAAAGTATTACTCTGGGCAGGGGTTGGGAGGGCAGAGGGCATCTGAAAATTGATAAGAAATAAAAGGTTTCCCATGACATCAGGACTCTAAGAGGTAGAGTTAATGCTTTTGTTGAGGGTGAGGGGGGAAGGGAACTGTGGAGAGACAGTGCAACTGTCTCTGAAGGAAGGACATGGAATGTCAGGTTCGGTGACGGTTGATAGATTTACTAGCCTGGAATATTCTTTATGAAGTGAGGTAACATGTAAAGGGTCAATTAGAAAATCAGGGGCAGAGCGTGCAAGCCAAAAGGCAACAACAATCTTTGAGCAAGAGAGCGACGTAGTCCATCCTGGGCTAGAGGAAGCTCTGGAAGCTGCACAAAATCACGAGACCATGCCACTATGAACTTATGTTACATCATCTCCATTGGGCCCTCCCTGTAGCAAGCCAATCCTGTTACGCCCCTCTACTCAATGTATTATCTCACTTATTACAGCAGCTTTTCTGAAACGCTTCATCCCTTCTCTACCTTCCCATGGAAGCCCCTCCTCCAGCCCTATCGGCTGAACAAACTGGCCTCATGTTTCACTGAAAAAATTGAGAGCCCTCCCTGACTCCCTCTTCTTCCCTCCATCCTTATTTCACCTTTATGCAGATGTCTTCCTCCTTTAGCTCCTCCTTGCTAAGGCAAACACCTGACCCTACTGTACCCCAACGTCACCAAGAGCAGATGACCTTCCTTCATCAATCTCTCCCACTAATCTTCGGTCTGCCATTGTCTACTGTCTGCTTCCCTGCTGCCTGAACACATGCCATGTCTCCCCATCCTTATTTTTTTTTTTAAAACAAGGCTCTCTCCCCTTTCATGGCTGACTGCTTGGAGAAAGCATCTATGTCAATGTCTCCACTTCCTTTCCTCTCACCCTCTTCTGAACTTTCTGCATTCTAGCTTCCGACTTCACTCTTCAGCTGGAAATGTTCTTTCCAAAGTCACCAATGTCTCTTAATTGCCAGATATAAAGGCCTTTTCCCAATTCTCATCCCTTCCTGAACCTCTTGGCAGCGTTTGACCCTGCTGGTCACTCTCGTCTCCTTGATATTCTCTCCTCTGCATTTCCATGATACTCTGCTCTCCTGCCCGAACACTTCTCAGTCTCCTTTCCTGGATCTTTGTCCGGGTCATGCCTGGTAATGATGACAGGTGCTCCCTAGGGGTCTGTGCTAAACCCTCTTCTCTTTGCCCTCTATACCAATAAACCTGGTGATGTCATCAAAATCATCACCCCCTTGTAGATGATTTTCAGATCTATTTTTCCAGTCCTAATAACTAATCTTCAACTACCCACTGAATACGTCACAATGGATGCTCATAGAGACCTTAAACTCAACACGTCCAAAACAGAACTCAGTATCTTTCCCTCCAAGCCTCTCCCCCTTCCTAACTTCCTTACTATTGTTGAGGATGCCAGCATCCTTCCTGACTCCTAGGTTCATGAGCATGGTGTCATTCTAGACTCTTTACTCAACGTCCTGTCAAGGCCTGCCAATTCTACATTCACAGCATTTCTTGCTTACTGCTCCCTTCTCTCCTCTGACCCTGCCACAAACTTCGCTAATCACTACATACAGGAACTACTGCAATGGCCTGCTGACTGGCCTCCCTGACTCAAGTCCCTCCTTATTCCAGTCTATCCTCAGGTTAGCTACCCAAGTAGCTAGAAAGACAGCTAGCTGGCACAGTGGATAGAGCGCTGGGCTTACGGGCCAGAAGCTCTCACTTCAAAACTGGCCTCAAACACCTATCATTAGTTAATCTGACCATGGGAAAGTCACTAACCTTTATCTGCCTCAGTTTCTCATATGTAAAATAGGGATAATTATAGTAAATTAGATTCAAGTGTAAAAAGCTTAGCACAATGGCTGGCACATAATATGTGTCATTTAAATACTAGCAATATTATTTTGTTATTACTGTTAGAACACACCTAATCATGTTGCTTACACAATAAACTCTAGTGGTAAAACTCTTATCTTCAGGATCAAATATAAAAATAAAATCCTGTTTGGCCTCATAACCTGGCCCCTACAAAACTTTCCAGTCTTCTTATTCTTCGTTCCCCTCTCCCTCCCAGGTGACCTATGATCTGGTAACATTGGCTTTGCCGCTTGTCATGCTCTGACCAGATGAATTTTTACTGGCTTCCCTCCTATGCCTACAATGTTTTCCTTGCTCATCTCTCCTCCTTGCCTTCCCTGGTTTCCTTCATGTCTCAGCTTCTACAAGAAGCCTTTCCTGATCCCTTTAATACTAATGCCTTCCCTCTGTGGATTGCTTCCTATTTATTCTGTATCTATATTGTACATACATACTAATTTGCATGTTGTCTGTTCATTAGAAAGTGAGCTTCCAGAGGGCAGGGTTATTTTTGCCCTTGCATACCTGGCACTTAGCACAATGTCTGGAAAACAGAAATGCTGGTTGCCTGTGTGGAAATTGAATTAGATAGAGGGGAGACTGGAAGGCTCTTTCAGGTCCCTTCTTCCAGTGATGGTTATTTCTTGAATCTAAAGGCCCTGGTGAGTCACCTGTTACTCTCTAGACTTAGCCATTGTGTCTGAGCTGCCTTCTCCAACTGATGACATCTTCTTGGAATATCCATTTTGGGGAAGCACCTAGATAAGCCATCTTTAATTCTTAGAACTTAGCCATCATGTACTCTTCCTGGATCCCTGACTTGTTATGGTGAGGGGCTTTTGTATTTTTGATCCATGTTGTTCCATTGGAGAAGGAAGTGGCAAACCACTCCAGTATCTCTGGGAAGAACGACCTATAGATAGTGTTAAAATAAAGATATGATGCTGGAAGATGAGCCACTCAGATTGGAAGGTGTCTAACATGCTACTGAGAAAGAGCAGAGGACAACAACCAATAGATGGGGCTGCACCAAAGCTGAAAGGAAGCTCAGCTGTGGAGATGTCTAGCGATGACAGAAAAGTCTGATGCTGCAAAGATCAATATTGAATAGGAACCTGGAATGTCAGCTCTACGAACGAAGGTAGGCTGGATGTGGTCAACAGAATGTCAGGTGTCAGTGAACTGGATGGGAGTGGGTGATTTTAATTCAGGTGATCGCTACACATACTACTGTGGGCAAGAATCCCTTAGAAGAAATGGAGTAATTCTCATAGCCCACAGAAGGCTGAGAAAAGCGGTACTGGGGCATAATCTCAAAAATGACAGAATGATATCTGTTTGAATCCAAGGAAAACATTCAATACCACAGTAATGCCAGTCTATGCTCCAACCACTGATGCCAAAGAGGCCAAAGCTGATCAGTTCTACGAAGATCTAATATCTTCCAGAAATAACACCAAAAAAAGAGGCCACAGTCATCAAGGCAGATTGAAATGCTAAAGATAACTGGAATAATAGGCAACTTTGGTCTTGGAGTACAAAATGAAGAATAAAGACTAACAGAGTTTTGTCAAGGTAACTTGTTGGTCATAACAAATGTTTCTTTTCAACAACCCAAAAGGTGGCTTTATACATGGACACTACCAGATAGTCAATATTTAAATCAGACTGATGATATACTCTGCACACAAAGGTAAAAAAGCTCTATAAAGTCAGTTAAAATAAGACCTAGAGCTGACTGTAGTTCAGGTCATAAGCTTCGTACTGCAAAACTTACACTTAAATTGAAGCAAGAAGGGAAAACTAGCAGACCATATAGGTATGATCTACATAATTATCACTTAATGAATAAAAAGTGGAGGCAATGAATAATTTTGAGGGATCAGACCTGGTTGGTTGTTGTTCTTCGTCTTCAAAGAGGATCAAAATGACATCACTTTTGTAAAGTAAAATTTCAGTGTGTCCGACTGTGGCTGATCAGACTGATATGAGCCTGGAATGCTCTACCATGGGTTGGACACAGGTAATCCATGTGAATATTTGGGGTGGATATCCCAAATTTGTGCATCCTATTGTTTACTTTGTGGTGTCTCAATTCTGCTTTGCTCAAAAAGCACAGCACCTTTTCTTGTGTGAGCACACCATGCTGAACAGTCCTGTGCCAGTGTCTCCCATGTTGCACAGTCAAATCCAAAGTTCTTGAGAGAGACCTTGAGAGTGTCCTTGTATCACTTCCTCTGGTCACCATGTGATTGTCCGCCCCATGGGAGTTCTCCATAAAATAGTATTTTTGGCAAGTGTACATTCTGCATTTGAACAATGTGGCCAGCCCATCTGAGTTGTGTTCTCTGAAGCATAGTTTGAATATTTGGCAGTTCAGCTAGAGCAAGGACTTCAGTGTCTGATACCTGACCTGTCAGGTGATCCTCAGAATCTTCCTAAGACAGTTCAAATGGAAGCCATTCAGTTTCCTGGCATGGCGCTGGTAGACATATTTCACAAGCATATAACAGTGAAGTCAGCACAAGGGCTCTGTAGACCTTCAGTTTGGTAGTCAGGGTAAGACCTCTTCTCTCCCAAACCTTTCTTTGGAGCCTCTCAAACACTGAGCTAAGTCTGGCAGTGCACGCATAAACCTTGTCAATGTGTTCATTCCTGGAAAGTATACTACCAAGGTAAGTGAATTTATCCACAGCATTCAAAACTTCTTCATTTGTGGTAACTGATGGTTCCATGTATGGATGGTGTGGTGGTGGCTGATGGAGCACCTGTGGTTTTTTTGGTGTTAATTATTAGGCCAAAATTAGCACAGGCAGCAGAAAATAGATCAACATGCACCAACACTCCCTCCACTTTGGTCTTGGCTTGTAACCTTTTCAAATTGAAGAACTTACCATCAGTATGGTAGTTGACCTTGATGTTCATCCTCATTGAAAGCATCTGTCAACATGGCTGAAAACATGATGCTAAAAAGCATGGCAGCAAGCACACAGCCCTGTTTCACTCCACTGGTGACTGGGAAGGCATAAGAGCATTATCCAAACAGCATTGTCCAACCCAGGCAAACATGCCATCATGAAACTGATGTACTATATTGATGAACTTCTCCAGGCAACCAAATTTTGACATAATTTCCATAAACCCTCACAACTAATAGTGTCAAAGGCCTTGACCAGATCCACAAACGTTGTGTACAGATCTCTGTTCTGCTCCTGGCATTTCTCCTGGAGTTGTCTGGCAGCAAACACCATATTTACTGCTCCTTGGCCTTTTCTGAAGCCACACTGGCTCTTAGGTATATGCTCATCTTCCAGGTGAAGGATCAGCCTATTAAGGAGGACTCTAGCAAGAATTTTGCCAGCAATGACTAAGAGAGAGATCCCCCTGTGATTGTCACAGGACAATCTATTCCCTTTACCCTTATAGAGATGGACAATGGAGGCAATCTGGGCTCCTCAGAGCTTTGGTGGTGGGAACCCCACCCACTGAGGGGAGCTGGACAGTGGCATCCAGTGGCTTTTGCGAGAGAGAGAGAGAGAGAGAGAGAGAGAGAGAGAGAGAGAGAGAGAGAGAGAGAGAGAGAAGAGGAACCCCTCCCCCCCCAGGGGACTTCCTTTCCTGGTTTTGGGTCGCAATATTGTACAAGAGCCAATCGCAACAAACATCCCAAAGAAAAAGAAGAACAAGAGAGTAAAATGGTGTCTGGTGAGGCTTAAGAAATAGCTGAGGAAAGAAGGAAAGAGAAAGGGAAAGATATGCCCAACTGAATGAAGACTCCAGAAAAAACCAAGGAGAGAGAAGGCTTTCTTAAATGAGCAATGCAAAGTAACAAAAGAAAAGAAGAGAATTGGAAAGGCAGCTCTCTTGAAGAAACTAAGAGATATCAAAAGAACGTTTCCTACAAAAATGGGCACGCTAAAACAAAAAAATGGCAGAGACAACAGAAGTGGTAAAAATATATAGAACTATACAAGAAAGAACTTAACATCACCAATAACCCTGATGGTGCGGTTACTGACAGTAAGGCTAGTGGAAGGGATGAAATTCCACCTGAGCTATTTAAAATTCTAAAAGATGATGCTGTTCAAGTGCTGCTGTCAGTGTGCCAGCAAATTTGGAAAACTCAACAGTGGCCACTGGATTGGAAAATATCAGTTTCTATCCCAATCCTAAAAAAGGGCAATAATGAGGACGTTCAAATTGCCAGACAATTGTGCTCATCACACATACCAGCAGAGTTGTGATCAAGATTCTGCAACCTAGGCTTCAGCATACGTGAACCAAGAATCACCAAAGAGCAGACTGGTTTCCAAACTGCCAACATTCACTGCATTATGGAGAAAGCAAAGAAGTTGCAGAATAAACATCTACTGCTGCTTTGTTGACTACACTGAAGCCTCTGACTGTATGGACCACAACAAAATGTGCTGAATCCTCAAATGGATGGGATTACCATGTCTACTTTCTTGTCTTATGTGGGTCAGGAAACAACAGTTAGACCCAAACATGGAACAACTGACTGGTTTAAGATGGGTATGACAAGGCTCTATATTATCACCTATTTATCTCACTTATATTCATAGTATATCATGCGAGATGCCAGCCTGGAGAAATCAAATGCTAGAATTAAGGTCGCCAAGATAAATGTCCACAACCTCAGACATACAGACAATACTATTCTGCTGGCAGAAAGTAAAGAAGAATTTACCAAAGCCTCTTGATGAGAGTAAAAGAGGAGAGTGTAAAAGCTGGCTTGAAGCACAATTATAAAAAAAAACCCAAACTACTGATTATGGCAACTCATCATTCCTGGAAAATAGAGGGAGAATAATTAGAAGCAGTGTTAGAGTTTACATTCCTGGGCTCAAATATCAGTGCAGACAGTGACTGTAGCCATGAAATTAAAACACGTTTGTGCCTTGGAAGGAAAGTCGTGGCAAAGTTGGACAGTATGCAAAAAAGCAGCGACATCACCTGGCTGAGAAACATCTGTATAAGTTAAAGCTATGGTTTTTCCAGTAGTAATGGATGTGCGAAGTGGACTATAAGGGAAACTGAGTGCTACAGAATCAATGTTTTTGAACTGTGGTGCTGAAGAAGATTTCTGAGAATCCCTTAGATAGCAAGGAGATTAAATCAGTAAATACTTAAAGAAATGAACAGATTATTCATTGGAAGGACAAATATTGAAGCTGAAATACTTTGGTTACATAAAGAGAAAACAGGACTCAGGTACGCAGTGGTCCATCGGGCTCACAAAGAGTCAGATGTGACCTGGCAAGACACCACGTCCCTGTGGTCCCTGTGGAAGGACGAACAACATCTCCTACTTCCTTTCAGCTTTCTATGTTGTCTTCTACCATTAGAATGTAAGTGCTCTGAGGCCAAGGTTTATCTTTCTTTTTGCTTGTATTGTCTCCACTTCTTAGCAGAGTGCCTCTGGGTAAAACAGTTAAGTGCTTAATGAATGCTGGTTGACTGACTTAACTACACGCTAGGAAACAAACATGATAAAAGCTAGAGCTAAGGTGGTGGCTCTGTTTGTTTGGGTTGAAGACCCTTATATGACAGTTGGCTCTTAATATGATAAATGGAACTATTTCCTGGGAAAGAAAGGGGTTAATAAAAAACTGAAATAATCAAAGGCCTTGTCAGTGCATTATGGTGCATAATTAGGTAATTAGGAATATTAAAACAGACAAAACACCGGACCCAGATGAATCAGTGAAGATGTTAGTGTTCAGTAAGCTATCCCAAGAGGAAAAAAAAAATCCTTGGTGAGAGTCTTTAATGGTGCAATAGGACATGGAAGCATTGAAAGCCTTGAACAATAAATAATGATGTTCCTTTACTTTAAAAAACTGAAAATTAAAACATCTGAAAATCAAAATTTTGAAACTGGTCGATGCAAATGCTCAAGATTAAATATTTATGAAACACTGAAAATCAAGTGGTATGTCAATCTGTCTCTAACTATTTTACAGAGGGAAAAGGAAAATCAAAGCCTCGAATTATAAAGTAGCTAGAGCCGCTGTATCCATTTCTATAGACAGATATCTTTATCTATCTCTCTAAAATACAATAACACACTAGCCCGGCGTGGGGGGAAGCTAGGGTCAGTAGTTCTGGACTCCAACTCGCAAAGTTGTCAGACTCTCCTGGGGTTTCGTTCCATCATCTATATATTAAATAAGAAGTTAAAATCAGATGATCTCCAAGGTTTCTGCCAATGCTAAAAATTCAATCATTATCTAACAATAAACCTATTAATACCATTTACTTTGAAGTTAGTGAGACATGTAGGACTCAAGATTTGGCAACAACTGGAAATGAGGATTTCACAGTTTTGTGCCCCCGTAATTCTTATTTAAGAAGCTTCTCCTCCAGCACAACTTTCATGTCTTTGTGCTGCTGTTTATTTCAGAACCTGCTGAAACTTCTGATGAGGACTAACAGCCTGAATTAAACCTAGATGAGAAGGCCTAAGTCTTTTGGGGATTTTAGGGAGTAACTTCATAATGCTTGTGCACAAACCACACTTTATTTTTAACTATCAACAATAATCTGAATACCCAATCACGAAGAGTGGCTACAAGCTGGCTTAGTGAAAACAGATTGGATGTCAGAGGGTTGGAAAAAATCCTATTGCTGAGAAGCTCCGGATGACAAAGTTCCTGCCAAGCAACGTTCTCCTCCTACTGCTCCTTAGATGCCGAAGGAACAGCTACCCAGCATGTTGATGGAGGGACTACCAATACCTGCCCTTTTGAAAAATGCACCCAGTTTGACTCAACTAGAGAAAGAAAATGTCTTTTGCAGTAAACAGGATTCCAAGTCTTAAAGAAGAAACAGTGAAAAATGAAAAAAAAAAATTTTATAAAGCTGAGATATCATGGAGAAAGAAAAACATGAAGCCAAAATAGTAAATGAGAACATATACATTTTAAATCCTTGCAACCACAGTAGTTGGCTAAATATTGAATTTTACCTTAAATACTATCAATGGGGGAGAGCTGTGAGCCACTTGATAGAAGAATTGTTTCTTGCATTCCTGAAAATCTGTTTTCCCCTTCTTTAATATTTAAGAAACACACACACACGCACACGCACACGCACACACACGCAGGTTGCTGACAACTCTTAGAGAGCGGCTTGTGTTGTAGTTTTCACTTTTCAGGCTGTGAACGAGTGCATATGTGAGGGCTGGTTGTGCATGCACAAGCGTGTACTTTGTCTGCATTAAACAAAATCGCAACACAACACAAAGCACTCCCCCTCGTTCATGTGCGCCTGCAGTCCACCTCTAGGAGAGTGAAAATATAAATACAAGCTGCTATTTTGGTGTGATCACACGAACATGGCAGCTTGTGTTTTTTTTTTCCCTTTAACATTTTAACACTGGGCAGATTGTCTGCATTAACACACACCAAAATCAATTCTGCTCTGAATTTCTTGCAAAATCTTTCCCTGAGGAATCATTAAAAAAAAAAATGAATTTTAAGAAATGTAACTTTTTAATGGGACAATCTGAGTTGTGGACAAGCTTACTAGGAAACATTCTTCTAAAAAAATTAATTATTATATAATATTACTAAATAATTAAACCAAAAAGTTAAAAATCGAAGGTTACTTTTGCCTATTTGTGAATAACAATTTCTTTTACAAATTAGAGTTTGATGAAATTTCAAAAGGTGGAAGAAGCTACACAGGGAAATTCTATTCTTGATCTTAACTCTACCAATAAGGTCCTTTCTGTTGTTGGGTTGGTAATGATGGGAACTTTGGCAAGAAGTGACTGTTGCAACTTAAGGGGAGGAAATCTAAGCTGTATAATACATACCCTATATATTGGGAGAGCAAATTTCAAAGAATCCAGTGGAAGAGGGGTTGAGATCTTATGAAATAAAAATCTTCCAGGAATTGCACAGGGTCCAGAAAGCCTAGGAGATGCTAAAGAAAAATAGAAAAAGAAACCACTCTAATGGAGTGAAAAGAAATCATTCTAATGGAGTGGAAAAGGGGAAGTTTCCTAAAGAAACTGATGTGGATGCACAGGGAGCTCATAAATCAACTTTAAATTCGTTAAGATGTGTCTAGAAATTGGAAGTCAGTTAGAAGGATGGAGGGTACAAACACAAAGCAGGGACCCACAAGGATAACGTTCACAGGGCCAGAATGACAAGGAAATCTAAGGCCAAAGAAAGGGAATATGTTTGCACTAATTCAGGAAAAGAAAAGAATGAGAAGGGAAAGGACTATGTTTGTGGGAGATGGGGAGACTAAAGCAGTCAATGCCAACCTGTTGGCTTCCTATTTCTCTGCCAAGGAGAAGGATCTTGGAAGATCACACGTGTGTCAACAAGAGCTGATAACACAAGAGAACACCTGGGTGGATTCATGTCACCTGGAGCAGATGAACTTTGTGCTAAAAACTGGAAGCTAGGAGTGCTGAACTAGCTACTTGCCAGGGATCTTGGAAAGGCTGTACAGAATGAGAGACTGAAGCCAGGTAATGGAGAATAAAGTTGATTGAGGTATAGTTTTGTAACAACCATGTCAGAAAAACAAAAGGTGGAACGAGCTAAGTCTGAGAGGGAAGCATTGTTACCATTGTTTTTATCATTACTCTAGCTCTGCTGGGAGTGGAGAAAAGGGACAGGACCTTGGCAGGGATGGAGGAGGGGATGATCACTTAGAGGTGCTAAATTCTTGTTTTGTTTTTGTTTTTATACTGGAAATGAGAAAATAAAACAGAATAACAGGGAATGAATATCCAAGATCAGCCATGCAGTGAGAGGAGACAGTGAAGCTGCACTCAGGGAGTTCTGATGACCAGATCCAGGGAAACCAGCTCCTCATGTCTTGCAAAAGCTGGCAGCAATGGCTGCTGAGACACTGACAATGATGCAGGAAACATCACACAACAGGAGAGAGAGGCCCTTCAAGGATAGAGAAGGGAAATTTTCAAGAGAGAAAAGACCAGAGCCTACAAACTACAGGCAATGAGCATGATGACTTCACTTACCAGGAAACTTCTGGATTGGCTTACGTCTAGATAGAGAGGCTGCAACTCCACACAACCAGCATGGTTTCACCCGGAACAAGTCATGGAAGACTCACCTCATTTCCTTTTTTTGAAGAGATTACTGAAGCAGTAGATGACAGGAAAGCTAAGAATGTATTTACCTAGATTTCGGTCAGATTTTCTAAGGGGACACATAATAATCTTGTGAGAAGATGCAGAGAAAAGGACTAGAAGACAGGACAATTCAGAACTGGCAGAGTTGCTACATACAAAGAGTAACTGTTAAGGGGTCAATGTCTAATTGGTAGAAGTCTAGTCGAGTAACCCAGCTATCTGTGCTTGACACTGTGCCACTTAACATTTTTATCAATGAGTTGGTCTTCACAACTCCAGTTCCGGTACCACCTTGTTGTTAGAGACTGGGATAAAGGACAAGAGAACAGTGGAGAAGTTAGGGGATTTGCAAAGAAGAGGAGAAAAAAGGAAGCTCAGAGGGGAATGACCTCAAACTTTTTCAGAAAAGTAAAAGGTAAGGAACAGTCATGTACAATGGCGTACAATGAACTGGGCTAACGATTGAGCAGGAAGATGAGTAGACTGGGTTGCAGATAGTAAACAGTGAAGTGCTTTCCACAATCCCAACCTAGTTCTAAGTATACACCACCCATCTTAAAACAGATGGACACATGCACTGCTCTAGTGACTCTACAGGACTGTGACTCTTGGAAAGCAACAGAAAGGCTCTGGTTGGTGCACAAGAGCTGCAGCCTGTTTCAATGATGACCAGTGAGCTACAGTAACAAAAGGGAAATAATGGAGGAAATATATGATCAGGAGTAAAGGGTAAAGAAAGATGGCAGCTCTAGTGCTATGAAGGGACTGGGAAAAGGTAAAAAGAAGAAAGCCTGAAGCACACTGCAGAGATTCTCAGAACAGAACCTGTGAGAGGATATGGACAAAAACTGCGCAGGATGAGGTGTTGAGAGATAATCTCATGAATGAGTTTGTACATCCACTAAGGCAATGAACCACTTGGATCTGTATGGACTGCAGAGAAGTTAGATATTTTCTTCATTAAAAATGGAGTAGTAGTACTCCTAATTAATTTGACCTTTAAGTACATAAAAAGCCCTTCTTCTTGTCCAAAACCAATATTGATAGTGATATGGCATTGAGCAGAACTGAAGGAAGGTGGGTTTAAGGGACCTGTTGTTCTGCTTTTCCTGTATGATGTTTCCAAAATTCATTCTGGAAATTTCTGGCCTATTCCACTATGTCATGGGAGTGAATGGTGAGTCTGTGGCATAGGTCCATAAAGACTTGTTTTTAGAGAACTGTATGTTGATAAGCACTTCTACAAATACATCATCTACATGAACTGCTTCTGTAAGAAAACTGGGCTTGAATAAAGGAATATAATTTAGTGAGACAAGGAATCAAAGACTTCTGGATAGTCCCACTGAATTAAAAGGTTCTGTACAGCAACATTAAAGTCTTCTCTGAGAATGCACACTAAATTCTCAGAACTCATTCTCTTACCTTCTTATGTGGAATGAGGGGAAGGATCAATAAAACCAAATTTTATTATTTATATAAAGCAACAACACTTTAAAACTATTTGAAAACAAGGAGAGCAGGGTCCAGGTTAGTGGAATGGTCCCCACATTTGAATTCATACAGCATATCTCCATTGGGATAGAAACAATGACCATATTTTACGTAATAAAGACTTAAAATAGTGTGAATTGAAGCACACGCATGTACCCTCTTCAGGGAATTCATTATTCACAGTAATAGTAAACAAACTCCCATTAGTTCTCTTAAATGTTTAAAAAAGATGATGGTTCCAGAACAAGCCAAGAGTTAGGCTGAAGAAGCCACTGGAAGGAAGGAAATAAGAGTTTGGTCAGTACTTACTATGTGCCAGGCACCATGCTAAGCGCTTTACCCACAGTCCCTCACGATCTCCACAATAACCCTGTGAAGCAGATGCTCTTATTAAGCATATTTTACAATTGTGAAGTCACTTGGGTAGGGGCCCACAGCTAGTATCTGAGGCCAAATCCAGGCCCAGGGCTCTGTGCATTATGGTGCCCCGAAGCTATCTATTGTATAAGAGAGATGGGAGGGCATAATTATGGCATAAAGAAATAGGTCAAGGTTCAAGGT
Organism: Bettongia penicillata ogilbyi; assembly: GCA_023548195.1. Classification (NCBI taxonomy): domain Eukaryota; kingdom Metazoa; phylum Chordata; class Mammalia; order Diprotodontia; family Potoroidae; genus Bettongia; species Bettongia penicillata. Next base: position 3,728,560 of record JAJHZJ010000718.1, read on the forward strand.
CATTCAAAGGTGAATGCATCTCTCATAATGACCCAAAAAAGCTGAGGAAAAAAATGAACAGATACAAGCCTAAGTAATGTCTCCAAACTGCAATGAATAATCTATTTTTAGGTATAACATTTGAGAGGGAGATAGATGGACTTTATCTTAAGCTCTTCAAGCACATCAAACCTCAAAACCCAACCCAACCCAAATGAACAAGTCTCCAAACCAGTCCTGTCTGTTGTTCTCTCCGACAAATTTAAAATCACAGACTTTCAGGTCAGGAAGTGAGCCCAAAAATCATCTACTCTAAATCCCTCCCTGGCATGTGTCTTTCCCATTAGAAAGCACAGAATGGGTTTTTTTCCTTCTTCTTAGGTTTTCCTTGCACATCCAGAGTTTGGCATTTAGTAGGTGCTTAAGAAATGCTAAGTATCAGTGAACAGAGACTTCTAGTGAACACCAAGATAAGAGTCTACTGGTGTGTGCAGACAGAAACTCCCATAGTTACTTGCCACGCACCTGGAACTTCAATCAACTTTAGAAACCATGAAAGACAACAACCCAAGAAGAATATGGGACACATATTTGGCAGGAGTGTGCTAGAGGTTTAGGATAAAAGTACAAAGAATGAAACTCTCTCCAAGGGCTTACATCCTAATAGCAGAAACAGCCGGTACACATAGAAGTATGTACTGAACAAACAAAAAGAGAATAAAGAGAAATACACTTTAAGTTAGGGTGAGAAGGAGAGCACTTGGAAGGACAGGAGAAGCTTCCTGTGGAAGGCGGTGCTTCATTTGGGGACAAGCACCTAAAACCCATTGCCTGGAGGTGGGAGATGGAGTTGTGAACAAAGCCTTTGAGGTAAAAGAGAGACCAAAACTTGTGCAAAGTGACCAAAGGAAGTTTGATGTTGAGGAAACGATGCAAAAATCAACTAGGAGGACACAAGGGTAGATGGAGCGGAATCCAAGTATCCACCTGCACATCACCAGCCCTTCTCTCTGTGTTAGAGTGACACCTCAGGAGCGGGGACAGAGGGTAAGGTTTGTAATCCTAAGGCTTAAGTGGAGCCCTGCTCTGCTATTCCTGAGTTGTCTGAATCATCCTGAGCTGCAAACAAGAATAACCAGCTCTGCTTTTCTCACCTTCAAAGGACACCTTGTCAGTCAGAGAAAATGCTGTTTGTAAAGTACAAAATAAGTTTCTACTCATGATTCTTTCTTTCTCTTTGACAAGCTACAAATATTTTGTGACTCTAGATATACTGCTGTTATCTTTTATTATTTTCGTATTTTAAAATGTTATTGTATTAGCACTACGTTGTAAGTAGTCATACAGAATCCCAGAGATCTATTCCTAAATGGACAGGTGACTGAAGGGCAGTCAAAATTGCAAAACTCTGTCAAATTGTATGAGAGGTCAAGAAGGTTAATAAGGGGTTAGGTAAGCAGAAATGTAGATGCCGTAGGATGCGATGTGTTCATTCTTCTTAGAGATTTAAAGGGTCTGGATACTTGGTTCACAGAGTACTACATTTGCTAGAAAGGTTGATAAGAGTCTAACAAGTACATGACAACATAACGGATTATATGACATTAATGTGAAAAGGGAATGCTTAGCTCTTCCAATTATAATTAATTTTTGCAACTTTCTAAACTTTAAAATATTTTAAAATTATTATAAATAGAAGAATTTAATCAGAAGAAATCTGTCATATAAGACCATTTGTTTCACATTTTAAAAAAATCTATATTTTAAGCATATCATACCAATTCTTTATTACAGAATTAATACTAACAAAAGTAAGGTACTGATTCAATTTAATACATTTCAAATCCTATGTGAGTCACTTCATTCTGGTCTTTTTATTATGTAGAAGTTAGAAGGCAAATGATAAAAACTATAGTTTTAGAAATAATATAATATAAATCTTTAAAAGAACTTTTTTGAGTGGTTCTTATACATACGTTCTTTTGACATCCTGTTCAATCATTGCTCGAAGCTCTTTATCCTGGAAAAATTTGTTCCAAAGACTCTGAAATGAAGAAAAATACACCACTTGAAATAGTAGTATTCATTTGGTGCCCACTGCAAAAAAATAATTTCAAGTAACTTTTATAAATGTTAAATTAATTACATCATCTTTCTGTTAAGCTTTTTTACTTTGAAAATGGAGAACTTGTGACTGATCATAAATTTCTTGTCTGCTTCAGTCTCTTAAGTGTATACTTTTTCTAATACAATTTCTTTCCTTCTGACATTATTGTATGGTCTTCACAAAGCTTGGTTTATCACCAATACGTAGTAGTGAAATGCACAAAAAAGTGGTTTACCTAATGTATAAGAAATAATAACTGCATTTAAAGGAGTTTTATCAATTAGTTAAGAACGTTTTTTGGCTTAGTCACAAGTCTTAATTATGCCAATGGTTCCTCCTGTCTGTCCAGTGGAGAAGCTGTCACAATGTTGAGAAATATCAGGAAAATTTGGACTATATACTGAAAACATGGTTCAAATCATGACATATTGTGAAGAAATGGACCATTTTAATTCCATGGTCCCATTCAGTAATTCTAGGGGAAATCTTTTACTTTCTACCTGTTGGTATCTCCACAGTCAATAAGAATCCTTGACCTGGAAACTCTGTTGGATGCCTGAAACTAGTCTTTGAAACTGGGCAACAACTACTTGGAGTAAGTATAAAATTTGGGGTAGCAAATAATTTGAGCAGAAGCCTGAATTAAGTATCAAGCCAGCCCCAAAGAGTAAAGATTGCCTTTCTCCATGAGGCACTTTTTTGGATGCTCTCCCATCTAACCATCTCAATGTGATACTTTTTAATTAGAAAGCTTGACTTAGTAATTTAATGGGTTCTTACTGAAAATTCTGATTGTGAAAAATATTCATTACATAATTTCCAGCACTATAGTGCTTAGCTGAGTATCTGGCACACAGGAGGTGCTTAATAAATGTTTACTGACCTACGAATAAAATAATGAAGAAATAATTAAAGCTTTCAATACCCTATAGTATGAAATACACACTGAATATATTTGCAACTGTTTGCTAATTTTCATAAAGACTTTGGCAAAATTCCATTAAGTTTATACTCTAATTCTTGTGGTAAAAACAAGGTTCTTTAGTAACTTATTAAGTAGCAGAGAAGTCCAAAAAGAAGGGCATCCAGCTCTCATTAGTTACTGCTAAAGAAACTCCAAAGGCTAGGACTGCTAAGGAGCAAGTGAAGGCAATAAATGGGACTCATAGGAGAAGACATCTAATTACAGTTAAGATTTTACAAGAAACAACAGACCTCTTTCTATTCAGTATCAAGAAAGAGGAAAACAATGTCATCTGGTTTGGAAATTTCTACCAAACTCCTTGGCTATGAAAGCCAAAGCTACCTCCCAGAATGGATTTAGAGCAGGCAGGGATACTTCACTTTTTTTTTTGTCACAGACTCCTTTAGCATCTGGTGAAACCTAAGGTGAAGCCCTTTCTAAAAATAAAATTAAAAAAAATTGAATAACTGAAGGACATGAAAATTTCAGTTAGAGGTTAATGAAAATAAAAATGCATTTCCCCCATACACATTCACAGATATCTGGGCATTGATCCATTGATGCTTCTTTGGACATCACCAGGAAAGAACTCATGATGTAGAGGAACTGCAGCACCTTCGTCCCTACGGACACTATTCACATAGATAGATAAGAGGCTCACTATCTATATGCCATAATGCAGGAAGAAGGTACAGAGGAGCCAAGGGTAAAACAGCATTGTCCTCCCTAACCAGGCCAGCTTCCCCTGCTCCCCTCTGCTTCCCTGACCTGCCCACTGTGCTCCTTCGGCCTTCTCCATCACATCAGGGTTTTTTGACCCCCTCTACCAAACAGAATGTTGTAGGTGATTGATTACTAGCTGAAATACTTTAAGATAGTTTTAGGCCTATGTAGTAGGTGGGACTTAGGTACAGTTGGTATGGAAACAAAGGGCTTCAAATTGAAAACCAGTATTAATAGTTTGCATTTTAAACACATTTACTAAGTTGGTAAAGTTGCCTATGAAAAAAATAACTAAAAGACAATTTTTACCCCTTCATCCTGTGAGAGAGGATTATTGATCATCAAGTCTTGCTGTCCTGCAGCTTTCCGAGGATTGGTAATATGCTGAGGGGGAAAAATAAAACGGAAATGAAAACCAGAGCCTGGTATTTCTTTGAGGCACATTTGTTAAAATGTTACTTACTCTTTCTTTGATGCTACTGTACCAGGCTCTCAGTTCCTTAGTTTGGCTTGTCCACTGACCTTTATCTTGAGGAAGAGCATTCAAAAAAAGCTGTAGTGAAGAAGAAATGAAGTTGTTACTCGTAAGGAGAAAAAAAAACTTGAGATGATGTAAAAAAAAAATCACCAAAGCATTACAGAACTCTTACCTGTAATTAAATAATTAAAAGTGACTACTACTCTATATTTAGAGACATTAATATAACAAATGAAAAACTTACATAATACAAATGAAGGTTATGAAATAAACAAAAAGTAGGATCGTTAAATGGGGCCATTTCCTCAGGACTCACATTAAGGAAAAAATATATAATGAATCAGATTTGTCCAAGAAAAGAAAATGATATTGAGGTTCAAGCACATTTTGTGTTTACTGGAAAGGAAAAAAGAAGCAACTGAAATGGCCAAAGGGCTGGTTATGGTTTTTATTGTCTTGAAACATACAGGCAAATGATAAAGAGAAAATTGAGGGTGGAGAGCAGCTACTTGTGAAAAACACATCTTTTCCTCGTTAATCAAAAATACAATTTATAATCAGCAACCAATTATGGAATAGAACAAGTATTCCAAAAAGGACAAATTTGATTTAACTGACTTTAACCTAACGTTAAAATAAATCTGGCTTTGTGTTTACTTTTAGCAAGTAAAAGATTTTACTAAAAGTTAAACAACAGGGAACAGAGATGGGCCCAAATGGGCTCCAGCACTGTGGCAGTAGCTCATTCTTTACTGCTTCCATCAAATACAAGAAAAATATATTTTAATTAAATTATTAAATCTCAAACCGGATAATGTGTCTTCTGATTCTTCCTGTCTTTACTTTCACTTAACTTGGTATGCTTAATCTATGTAAATTTTTAAAAAAACTTTAAAACTAGAGCTAGAACCTATTTTTGAAATCAATCATTACATCCGCTTCCTCTGGAAGAAGGAAAAAAGAGCAGCATTTTAAAAGCAAGGACAACAAAGCTTAGAGATTATCGCTACAGAAATGGTAACCAATGATCCTTTCCCTTTAAAGGACACTTGAATAAATTCCTCACTTTCTGCTGATCATTCAAACTCGATGTCTTTTCCAGCTGTGGTTTTTGAGGAAAATTGAGCAGAATTAAAAAAAAAAGGCACTTGCCCTGATGGACAATTTGAAGTTTTGAGATTAATCAAGTGCCTTTCTTTCTAAACACAGGTATGTCTATATGCACACATAGATACATGTACGTCAAAGGTTTACACACAATTTAAAGATGAGTTTTCCTGCAAAAAGGTGGTAGGCAATGCAGAGGTGTCACGCAGTATATAATTTTCACTATCAAATGAGATGTTAACCCAAGTAAAGATGTTCATTTTGAATGAGCCTTTTCCACTGCCAGCTACTGAAGACTAGGGTGTCTCAATCTTATTAGCAAATGTCCTATGAAAGACAAAATGGATGGCAAAAATTGGGGAGGAAGTCTCTCGGAAAATTCGGTGATTCTTTGCATCAGTAATCTTCCCAGTGCATCAGGTAATGTGTTGATATACTGCAACCACAAACTGTAAATAAATATTTTCTTCTTACCTTCCAGCAAACACTGCGGAACCTGCTGCTTCTCAGCTGCCCATTAATCCCTTTCAGCCGTATAGTTGCCAAGTAATTGTTGTTTACAAATAGTTCTTCCCATTCTTTACTACATGAAAGAAAATAGGGCAGGGGAATCATTTTTAAAAACCTTAACAGCTTTTAGAAGGGGTGATGGTTCAGAGAAAACGAAGTACTTTTTGACAAGGAGAAACCACAAAACTTTAAAAAGGCATCCATTTAGTGGTGCGATGTTTCTGAACGCATGGCTGTCTTTTTGGACACATTTCTTTCCTGGATTTAATGAATATGTAGATCGCTATAATTATGCCAGCTACTGAAATTCATAATGTCTATGGAGGCTATTCCATTTCCTCTAAAATGTTGGTACTGCAGTTCAGTGAATAAACAAGAAAAATGAATATTAATATAAACATATTACTGTTTTAGCCATACACAAAGCTAGACCAGCTCCAGAAATACGCAACAAAAAGCACACTGTTGACTGTATGGGTTTTTCACATGACATATCAGCTTAAATGAACCTTTCTCTCCCTTAATGTCAGGATGGGCAGTTAACCAGAATAAAAGACTACTTTCTTTAACTTTCAGTGCTCTTTACTATTGAAATCTCTTCTACTGCTTTCTACATGATCAGTTTTAAAATTTTAACAGGTGCTAGCAAATTTAAAAAAACATCAAAAAATTAAAAAGCCTCACTGTATAAACTGTTAAAGGCAAGCTTGAGTACCTTGCAGTACCTATGGCTGACTAGATAAACAACCTAAATACGCCTCCCAGGCATGCAGGCACCAGGGGCCCAACACCTGTGCCTCATTAATATACAAGTAAATCTGCTCTACTGGGAAACAATTGGAAATTAATTGTCCCAAACCATTCACTGAGTTTGAATAAAGGAATTAGACCTATATTTCCTATGTTTTCCAATGAACTAAATTTCCAGGCTCCAATCTGTCTATTGATGGGTTTCACTGAGTCAAACTTTACAAAATGTCTTGCAAGTTCAAATAAGTCCCATTGAAAAGATACACATACTTTAATAGATTTACCACGTAAATCATGATCCTAATGTACAATCTCAATAACCCATTAAAGGACATGACTTTTTCTTCAGGAAAATAATGGCAAGTATGTTTTTATTCTTTATAAAGTGGATAAATATGTCATTGGCTTAGAGTCTATGGCTCCATTCCAAATAAATATAGCCTCTTTTTATCATTTTACCGTTACAAAAAATAATCGTACTCATAAGCTTTAAAAGGCCTTGAGAAAATCCAGTAGGATTTTTCTAATCCAATTCTAAAAGTTCAGCTTTAATGAGGCAGGCTCAGGAACATAAAGAGAGGACCTCCACCACCAGGGAAACCTTCCACCAAGAAGTCAAGTGTACCCCAGGGCAGGGTTGGAGTTCTTTACTTTTTTTGTGCCCTGGACCTCTTTGACCCAAGGCTGATGAAGGCCATAGACCCTTTCTCATAAAACAAAATATATAGATTTACAAATGGAACCAATTATATGCATGCTTCACCATCAGATGCTGACATGCCTAATCCATATATTTCTTATATATTTCCAATGATTTTCATCTGGTATACTTATATTTTTAATAGTCACTTTCCAAAAGCATTACCATTTGACAAAATATGAGTCACATTTTTTCCTGCAAATTAATATGTCATTTCATTGACAGAAACATTTAATATGCCTAATAAACTAATGTGTTTTTATATTCATAAATACATTCCTAAAACTAATGTTCTAAATAATTCTTTCCCTTCTCCCCTTTATGCTCAATAATAATGATAATATCAGTAAATTCTTAGGCCTTTTTTAGATACCAAGCTGCTTTTTTAAACTACATGTACCCTCTGCATGAATGCAATATAATTTCCCCACAGAAGTTTATGAAATTCCTGCTGAAGGGACAGCCCACCTGCATGCACTTCCACTATAGTCCCTATGGCTTCTGCTTTTTTCCAGGCATAATGATAACCAACTGGCATGGTTTTTGATAGTTTTCAAAGCATTTTCACACATACTATCTGATTTCACACAAACACATTTTGGGATATATTATCCCCATTTTACCGACAGCACAAATGAGGTGGAAGAAGTTGGGATTTATCTCATTACACTCCTATTAAGTTAAGCAGTCATAATGATAATGATATTTACCATTTATATGGTGCCTACAATGTGTAACTGTGGTAAAGACATCACAATAATTATCCCATTTGACCCTCACAATTCTTCAAAGTAGGTTCTGTTGTTATTCCCATTTTGCAGATAGGGAAACTGAGGCAGGCAAGTAAGTGATTTTGCTAAGGGTCATATAGCTAGTAAATGTCTGAGACCAGATTTAAAGACAGCTCTTCCTGATTCCAGACCCAAGTATCCACCGCACCACCTAGCTGCCTCCTAATGAACATAAACATCATACAATGAAAAACAAACTAGAACAGAGTTAGATGAGGTGCCTTTCACAGCTATAGAGAAGGGGCAAATTATTTCCCAAAATTTCAAATACATGAAATTGAAAAGGTTTTACACACACACACACAACACACACACACACACAATTATGATAAACCAGGACAAAAAGGGAAGAAGTTAACTGTTAAGAAGTTAAATATCTTTAAATCAAATATTTCTTAAGGATCTTAAGCCAAGACATGGAAGTAACAGAAATATGTAAAATCAGAATTCATTTCCCAGTACTGGAATGGTTAAAGGAGATGGATAAAGTTGTCAAAGGAAGAACTGTAAGTCATGTGAACTATGGAAATGCTCCAAATCACTGAAAGTTTATTGCAAGGTCAAATCTGCAAAGATGGGCAAATTACTGTTTGCGCAGTTATAACTAAAACGTCAGTATCCTTTGATGCAGAGATTCCACTGTTATGCATATATCTCAAGGAGTTTGATAATAATAAAATGGGGAGAGGAGACTAGTCAGTGAGGTTCAGTTCCCAGAATATTTGCAGGAGGCTCTAAGGTTCCTTCTGACCCTAAGATTCTGTGATGTCAAAGATACTGAAATTACTGTTAAATATTCTGGGATTAAGTGAGAAGATATGGGAGGATGACTTCTATTCTCTCCTCTTAAATCAGAAATTATTCACAGCAACCAAGGTACTGAGAAATTAATCCAGTAACGGCTGACTTGCCAGATTTACTGTAGTCTGATAGCTAAGGAATTGTGTCAAGGTCAAGAAAACATCATATTCCATGATCTTTATCATTGTGAAAAGGATGATCCTTTTTTATGTCAAGTAAAAATTTCTGCTTTGGTTACAGTTACCAGTATAAGACAGAAGTAACTAGCATATGAAACACAAATATATATAAAATTTCAAAAAATCTTTCTCTTATTGGGTAAGTTACTTTACTTATGGAAAAACCTAAGAAACATAATTAATATGGACATGAAAAAATGGGCCCACAAGGACTCTGAAATGTTTCTCTTTGAGAGGGATATTAGGCATGTCACCTACGCCCATGTCAAAGGACACAACATCCATGTTTGAAGTATCTTGAACTAAGGGCTTGGAATGGAACTTGGAATCCACCAAATACAAGCTGATCACTCAACAGAAGAGGGATCTAAGTTGATATGCAGGGAATTTAAGTGGTTTGCCCAAGGTCATGGCCAGGGGTTTGATTAGAACACAGTTCACCCAATTCCAAGGGCCAGTGCTCTTCCCCCTCTGCTACCTTCTCTCTGCCAGGCTTATAGTCAGGTTGTATGACAGGGGGCTGAGTCCCTCCCCCTGGGACACTAAGGAATAGGAAAAAAATTCTGAATTGGGGGATTAGGATACCCATTACCATGGTTCGGTTTCACCAGACTGTCCAAAGGGCTAACACCCAAAAAAGGTACAATATCCCCATCCAATGGTCATTCAGCTTTTTTTTTTTTAAAAAAATTCTAATTTACTTATTTATATTTAGGAATCAACATTCACTTCCACAAGATTTTGAGTTTCAAATTTTCTCCCCATCTCTCCCCTCTGCCTACTCCAAGACATTCTGATCATCCCTTCCCCTAATCTGCCCTCCCTTCTCTAACACTCCTCCCTTTTCTTATCCTCATCCCCTCTAATTTTTGGGAGGAAAAGATAAGATTTCTATACCCCATTACGTATACATCTAATTTCCCAGTTGCACGGAAAAACAATTTTAACATTCATTTTTAAAATGTTGAGTTCCAACTTCTCTTCCTTCCTCCCTCCCCACCCAATCCCCACTGAGAAGGCAAGCAATTCAATATATGTTATACATGTGTAGTTATGCAAAAGACTTCCATAAAAGTCATGTTGTGAAAGACAAATTATATTTCCCTCCATTCTATTCTGCCCTCCATTTATTCTATTCTCTCTTTTGACCTTGAACCTCCCCTAAAGTGTTTACTTCTAATTACTCCCTCCTCCCATTTGCCCTCCCTTCTATCATCCCCCCAGTCCCATGTATCCCCTTCTCTTCTACTTAACTGTAGTGTAAGATAGAGTTTCATAGCAAATTGAGTATGCATGCTATTCCCTCCTTAAGCCAAATGTGATGAATAAGATTCACTTTTCCCTCTTACCTCCCCTCTCTTCCCTTCCATTAAAGAAGCATTTTCTTGTCTCTTTTATGTGAGAGAGAATTTGCCTCATTTTATTTCTCTTTCTCCTCCCAATATATTCTTCTCTCACCTTTTAATTTTATTCTTTTAGATATCATCCCTTCTTATTCAATTCACCCTGTGTCCTCTGTCTATATGTATATAATCCCTCCAACTACCCTAGTACTGAGAAACATCTCAGTTAGAAATTATTATCTTTCCATGTAGAAATGTAAATAGTTGAACTTTAGTAAGTCCCTTATGATTTCTCTTTCCTGTTTACCTTTTCATACTTCTCTTGATTCTTGTATCTGAAAAGCAAATTTTCTATTGAGCTCTGGTCTTTTCATCAAGAATGCTTGAAAGTCTTCTATTTCACTCTATGACCACTTTTTCCCCTGAAGTATCATACTCAGTTTTCCTGGGTAGGTGATCCTTGGTTTTAATCCTAATTCCTTTGACTTCTGGAATATCATATTCCATGCCCTTCAATTCCTTAACATAGAAGCTGCTAGATCTTGTGTTATCTTAATTGCATTTCCATAATACTCAAATTACTTTTTTCTGGCTGCTTGCAATATTTTCTCCTTGACTTGGGAGCTCTGGAATTTGGCTACAATATTTCTAGGAGTTTTCCTTTTGGATTGCTTACAGGAGGTGAGTGGTGGATTCTTTCAATATTTATTTTACCCTCTGATTCTAGAATATCGGGGCTCTTTTTTTAATCATGGCTTTTGGTTAGTCCCATAATTTTTAAATTGTCTCTCCTGGATCTATTTTTGAGGTGAGTTATTTTTCCAATGAGATATTTCACCCTGTCTTCTATTTTTTCATTCCTTTAGTTTTGTTTTATAATTTCCTGATGGGGCAGCTGGGTGCAGTGGATAGTACCAGTGCAAGAGTCAGGAGGACCTGAGTTCAAATCTCACCTCAGACACTTGAAACTCACTAGCTGCGTGAACTTGGGCAAGTCACTTACCTCCAACTGCCTCATCCTGGGTAATCTACAGTCATCCTGATGAATATCTGGTCATTGGATTCAGATGGCTCTGGAGGAGAAGTGAGGCTGGTGACCTGCACAGACCTTCCTCAATCAAAACAAAGTCAAGTGCAAGTCATGCCATTATTTCTCTGATGGCATGGTCTTGTTCAGCAATGGACGAACACACACTATAATTTCCTGATTTTTCATAAAATCATTAGCTTCCACCTGCTCCATTCTCATCTTTAAGGAATCATTTTCTTCAATGAGCTTTTGGACCTTCTTTTTCTATCTGGTCAATTCTGTTTTTTATGGCATTCTTTGCTTCATTTTTTGGGGGGGTCTCTTTTAGCAGGCAGTTGACTCGTTTTTCATAATTTTCTTGCATCACACTCATTTCCCTTCCCAATTTTTGCTCTACTTCTCTTATTTGATTTTCAAAATCCTTTTTGAGCTCTTCCATGGCCTGAGATTAATGTATATTTTTCTTGGAGGCTTTGGATGGAGGAGCTTTGACTTTGTTGTCTTCTTCTGGTTGTATGTTTTGGTCTTCCTTGTCACCAAAGTAAGATTCTACAGTCTGATATTTTTTCAGTTTTTGCTCATTTCCCCAGTCATTTACTTGACTTTTGAGCTCTTTACTAGGTCAACCCATTTTACTCTTGTATCTTTAAGTGTTTTATGGTTCTTACAAATATTACTCTAAATAGAATTATGACTTCATATGTATCAAGGACTTATCCAATTGTTTCTGTAATGGCTAATATATTTATAATGAATGTTCACCTCATGACAACATTCACTCTATTACATGCAATTTTGTTTTACAGAACTTATTTAGTATTTTATTTTTCTGCAGTTACATGAAAAAACAACTTTTAGCATTTAAATTTAAAACTTTGATTTCCAAATTCTCTCCCTTTCTTCCTTCCCATTCCCCTCCTATTGAGAAGTTCAATATACTTTATATGTGTGTAGTCATACAAAAACATATCCATAATAGTCGGGTTGTGAAAGAAAACATAGACAAAAACACCCTCAAGAAAAATAAAATTAGGGGGCCACAGTCATGCTAGCAGAGTAGAAGGATGGACCTGCTCTACTTCTCCCCCCATAGCCCATAAAATACCTGTAAAAAATGACTGTAAACAAATTCTAGAGCAGCAGAAACCACAGATTGACAGGGTGAAACAGATTTACAGCCCAAGAGAGCCTAGAAGGTCAACAGGAAAGGTGTATTGCAGCAGGCTCAGAGTAGAGGGCAGCCCAGCCTGGGTCACGGAGCACAAAGAGGACTGGAGCAGGCTTCAGGGCACGGAATCATGGGCAGCACCTGCAGTTTCCAGATTTCTCAACCCACAAACACCAAAAACCAGCTTCAAAGGTCAGTAAGAAAGGTTTTTCACCTGGGTGAGAGGGGAACGTGGTCCTGCCCCAGCTCCCAGGCAGTGGCAGTGCCCACTTTTGGAACCTTCTACCTATAGATCCTGGGGGAAGCAAGCAGCTGATCTGGACCTCATCCCTGAGTGGAGGTCCTAGGGTAAGGAAGAGCACTGGTTGGCATGGTGAAGGAGGTGGTGGTAGTGGAGAGGGAATGTTACGCACAGTTACAGGGCAGAAAAGAGTGCTTGTGGTTGCTCACAGACCAGAGTGTGGGCCAGGAGAAGAGTAAACTCTTCTCCCTTGATTGTGCCACCTTGGAGGAACTAAGAACTTACAGGTCCCTAAAGTATACCCTCCACTTGACAAAGGACTCAAAAGTCAAGTAAATGACTGGGAAAAAGCCCAAAAAAAGGAAAAAAAAATAAGACTATAGAAGGTTACTTTCTTGGTGAAAAGGTATTTTCTTTCATCCTTTCAAATGAGGAAGAACAAAGCATACTATCAGAGGGAGACATCAAAGTCAAGGCTTCTACATCCAAAATCTGCAAAAAAAAAATATGCAGGCCATGGAAGAGCTCATAAAGGATTTTGAAATTCAAGTAAGAGAGGTGGAGGAAAAATTGAGAAGAGAAATAAGAATGAAGCAAGAAAATTATGAAAAGCAAGTCAACAGCTTTCTGAGGGGACCCAAAAACAGGCTGAAGAAAATAACACTGTAAAAAACAGACTAACTCAAATGGCAAAAGAGGTCCAAAAAGCCAATGAGGAGAAGAATGCTTTAAAAACCAGAACGGGCCAAATGGAAAAGGAGGTTCAAAACCTCACTGAAGAAAACAGTTCTTTAAAAATTAGAATGGAGCAGATGGAAACTAATGACTTTAGGAGAAATTATGAAACAAAACCAAAAGAATGAAAAAATAGAAAATGTAAAATATCTCACTAGAAAATCAACTGACCTGGAAAATAGATCCAGGAGAGATAACTTAAAAATTACTGGTCTACCTGAAAACCATGATCAAAAAAAAAAAAGAGCCTACACATTATCTTCCAAGAAATTATCAAGGAAAACTGTTCTGATATTCTATACTCAGAGGGTAAAATAGAAATGGAAAGAATTCACCAATCACCCCCTGAAAGAGACAATTCAAGTATTGTGGAAATACAATCAGGATAACACAGGATTTAGTAGCTTCTACACTAAGGGATCAAAGCACTTGGAAAATGATATTCCAGAGGTCAAATGAGTCATTCCTATATGGAAAGATGTTATTTGTAACTCATGAGACCTTTTCCAGTATTAGGGTAGTTAGAGGGAATATATATATGTGTATGTGTGTGTGTGTATGGGTATGTATGTGTATATTACATATGTGTAGGTATGTATATGTGTACATATATATGTATGTACACATACAGACATAGAGGACACAGGTTGAGCTGAATATGAAGGGAGAACACCAAAAAAACTAATATTTACTGTTGAATGGAATGTGCTAGGAGTAAGAGAAAGGGAGAGGTAGAATGTAGCAAATCATCTTACATGAAAGAGCTTTTCCAACAGCGGGGAAGGAGGGGAGATGAAAGGAAATAATTGAACCTTACTCTTATGGGATTTGGCTTAAGGATGGAATAACATACACTCCACTGAATATGGAAATCTATTTTACCCTGCAGGAAGGCAAAGGGGAAGAGGATAGGAGAGGGAAGATAATAGAAGGGAGAGCAAATTGGGGAAAGGGATAATCAGAAGTAAACACTATTGTGGGAGATCAAGGGAGAAAATGGAATAAATGAAGGGCAGAATAGAACAGAGAGAAATGTGGTTAGTCTTTTACAACATAACTATTATGGAAGTGCTTTTGCATTGTTACACATGTATGACCTGTATTGAATTTCTTGTTTTCTCAATTAGGGTGGGTGGGGAGGGAAGAAGAGAATATGGAATTCAAAGCTTTAAGAATCAATGTTAAAAATTGTTTTAGCATGCGACTGGAAATTAAGATATATAAGCAATGGAATATAGAAATCTATTTTGCCCTACAGGAAAATATAGGGGAAGGGGGATGGAAGAAGATGGCTAATAGAAGGGAGGACAGACTAGAGGAAGGGGTGGATGGGGTGCATGCTGTCCTGGGGTGGGGGGAGAAAATTTTGAATTCAAGTTCTTGTGGAAGTGAATGCTGAGAACTGAAAAATAAATCAGTTATATATTTTTTAAAAAATGAAAAAAATAAGAAAAAGTATCTTTGATCTGAAAAAAAAAAGTTAAAAAAAGTATGCTTCATTCTGTATTCAGACACCATTAGTTCTTTTCCGGGGATAGGTGGCATTTTTCATATTAAGGCCTTTGGAGTTGTCTTGGATCACTGTAATGCTGAGAATAGCTAGGTCATTTACAGTTGATAACCGTACAATTTTGATGTTACTATGTACACAGTATATTTCACTTTGTATCAGCTCACGTAAGACTTTCTAGGTTTTTCCGAGAGCATCCTGCTCATCATTTCTTGTAACACAACAGTATTCCATCATAATCATACACCACAATTTATTTACCCTTTCCCCAATTGATAGGCATCCCTTCCAATTCCAATTTTTTGCCACCAGGAAAGAGCTGCCATAAATATTTTTGTATATATAGGTTATTCTCCCTTTTGTTTTTATCTCTTTTAGATTCAGACCTAGAAGTGTTATTGCTTGGTATGCATGGCTTTATAGCCCTTTGGGCATATTTCCAAACGGCTCTACAGAATGGCTCAAGCAGTTCACAGTGCATTAACATCTCATTGTTTCAAAATCCCCTCCATCATTTGGCATTTTCTTTTCTGTCCTATTAGCTAATCTAAGAGGTATGAGGTAGCACCTCAGAGTTGTTTTAATTTGCATTTCTCTAATCAATAGTGAGTTGGAACATTTTTCTACATGGCTATAGATAGCTTTGATTACTTCTTTTAATCATTTATCAATTGGGATATGGCTCTTATTTTTATAAATCTGATTCATTTTTCCCCACAGTTACTATTGCTAACTGTATTTCCCTCCTTTTATTCTATTCTCTTTCACCCTCTCTCTCCTCAAAAGCACTTTGTTTCTGACTGCCCCTCCCCCAATTTGCCCTCCCTTCTATCACTCTATCCCCTTCTTTTCTCCTCTTCCCCTCCTATTTTCCTGTAGGTTAAGGTAGATTTCTATACCCATTTGAGTGTGTATGTTATTCCCTCTTTGAGCCAATTCTGATGACAGTGGTTCACTCACTCACTGTCACCGCCTTCCTCTTCCCATCCATTATAAAAGCTTTTTCTTGCCTCTTTTGTGTGAGATAATTTGCCCTATTCTACCTCTCCCTTTTTCCCCAATACATTCCTCTCCCATCCCTTAATTTTATTTTTTTAGATATCTCTTCACATTCAACTCACACCTGAGCCCCCTGTCTATATAAATTCCTTCTATGTGCCCTAAAAATGTGAAAGTTATTGTAAGTTACAAGTATCATCTTCCCATGTAGGTATATAAACAGTTTAACCCTATTAAGTATGATTTCCCTTTCCTGTTTATCTTTTTATGATTCTCTTGAGTCTAGTATTTGAAAGTCAAATTTCCTATTCAGCTCTGGTCTTTTCATCAAGAATGCTTGAAAGTCCTCTATTTCATTGAATGTCCATTTACCTCTACCCCCTGGAAGGATTATATATTCAGTTTTGCTGGGTAGGTGATTCTTGATTGTAATCCTAGCTCTTTTGCCCTCTGAAATATCATATTCCCAGCCCTCTGAACCTTTAACATAGAAGCTGGTATACCTTGTGTTATCCTGACTGTGGCTTCATGCGAGTTGAATTGCTTCTTTCTGGCTGTTTGCAATATTTTCTCAACCTAAGAAGTTTGGAATTTGGCTATAATTTTCCTGGGAGTTTTCATTTTGGGATCTCTTCCAGGGGGTGATCAGTGGATTCTATCAGTTTCTATTTTACCCTCTGGTTCTAGAATATCGGAGCAGTTTTCCTTGCTAATCTTTTAAAAGATAATGTTTAGGCTCTTTTTTGATCATGGCTTAATATTAAAATAATGTACATCTATTTTCCAGGTCAGTTGTTCTTTCCAATGAGATATTTCACATTGTCTTTTATGTTTTTCATTCTTCTTGATTTTATTTTGTTTCTTGATTTCTGATAAAGTCACTAGCTTCCATTTGCTCAATTCTAAATTTTAAGGAAATACTTTCTTCAGTCAGCTTTTGTATCTCCTTTTCCATTTTACCAGTTCTACTTTTTAAAGAGCTTTTTTTCTTCAATGAATTTTTGTGCTTCTTTTTCCATTTGGCCATTTCTGCTATTTGAAGCATTTTTCTCCTCACTGGCTTTTTGTACCTCTTTTACCATTTGGTCTAGTCTGTTTTTTAAGTTGATGCTGTTTAAGTATTTTTTGTGTCTCCTTTACCAAGCTGTTAACCTGTTTTTCATGATTTTCTTGCAACACTCTCATTTTTCTTTGCAGTTTTTCCTCTACCTCTCTAACTTGATTTTTGAAACCTTTTTGGAGCTCTTCCATTTCCTGAGACCAATTCATATTTTTCTTGGAATCTTTCAATATAGAAGCTTTGATGTTGCTGCTTCTTCTGAGTGTGTGTTTTGATCTTCCTTGTCACCAAAGTAATTTTCTTTGCTCAGAATTGTTTCTGTTGTTTACTCATTCCGAGACTATTAGTTGACTTATAACTCTTTGTTAAAGTAGGGCTCTTTATCCAGGGTTGAGGTTGTACTGGCCCAAGTTTCAGGAGTTTTGTGCAGCTTTTTACAGAAATACTAATAGGGACCTGTAAATTTTCAGTTTTTCCAAGGTGATATGTTCTGAGAGGTGTTAACTACTGTCCTGGTCCATGCTTTGGTCTATTAGCAACCATGAGTACTCTTTTATTCCCTGGATCTCTGAGGAGAAGCCCATTCTACTGTGGCCACAAGCTCTGGTATGCTAGTGCTTCTCCTCCACTTGGTACTGCAACTCAGATCTGAAAACTGAAAATCTGAACCCAGTTCTGTCTCCTAGCAAAAAACACCCTTGTAATTTCCTTCTGATTAGTTATTTGACTCCCCTTACCATCTGGTGCCCCCCCCAAAGCCTGCTCCTGATTTGCTGGGGCTGGGTCTGCACTGATATGGCCTGTGCTCTTCTCTCACCCTGGTTTAACAGACCTTTCCTGCCAATCTTTTTTTTTTTTTTTTTTTGAAGAGAGATGTGAGGTAATCAAGATTAAATGACTTTCTCAATGTCACACTGCTACTAAGTGTCAAGTGTCTAAGGCCAGATTTGAATTCAGGTCCTCCTGACTCCAGGGCTGGTGCTCTATTCAATGTGCCACCTAGCTGCCCCTCTTGCTGAACTTCTAAGTTGTCTTGGGCTGGAAAATTGTTTCACTTCATCTTTTTGTGAGTTCTGCCATTCCAGAATTTGTTTAGAGTCATTATTTAAAGGTATTTGGAAGGGTTTGAGAGAGAGACAGTTCAGGTGAGTCTCCTGCCTGTATTCTGCCCCTTGGCTCTGCCTTTATATATCCTTAATATGAGGTATAGAGTAATTCCTTAATTTTATAACTCATAGGATAGATGGAATAAGTTGACTTTTGAGTCCAATTTTCTGGTAACAGATAAGAGAAGTTAAGAGATGTTCCCAAAGTCACATAAGTAGAAAGTAGCAGAGTTACTATCTGAACACAGGTTCCATAAATTTAAATATCCAGCATTCCTTCTATTTTACCATGCTGCCTTTCAGGCTAAGGTCTTTTAAAATTATGTAGGATCAAGCAAACACATGAGCTCTCCATCTGTCAACCCTCATTCCAACTCAATTCAATTAATCATCACATTTTGGGTACTCAGCTAGTTATTGGGAGTCAAAGACAAAGTGAAAAGTAGCTCTGGTTTTGAAGCAATTTACATTCTAGTGGGAGTATAAAATAGGTAAACAGGAAGTATCATGATGAACTGACTTTGAATTTGGGTTTTATCCACTGGACCTACATGAGCCAGGGCAAATAAATTAATGGAGGTTTTTTTTTTTAAATTAAATCTCAGTTTCCTCATCTGTAAAATGAAACTGTTACACTACATGACTTCTAAATCCCTTTCAATTCTTTAACTACAATCCTAAGTATATATTGGATCTGTTGGGGAGGGAGAGAGAAGAAACCATCAGGGAAAGACTTCCTTTAGGGAGACGGCACATGAACTAAGGAAGGAACACATTTCCAATCTACGAAACACAATGGAGATGGAAGATTGAGTGTTGAGTTTAAGACCATGTTGGTCAGTTTGAATGGAGCATAAACTTTAAGGAAAAAAATATAAGCCTGGAAAAACAGACTGGAGCCAGATTACCAAGGGCTTTAAATTACAAATGCAGGAGTTTTTATTTTCTTAAAAGCAACAGGGAACTGCTGAAATGTCTCAAACAGTATAGTGATATGATCAACTTGCCTCAGAAAATGTTCCAGCAGGCAAATGGATGGCAGATTAGAAAGACAACACCAGAATTCAGGTGTTTAATTTGGAGAACATAGCAATATTCTAAGTACAGTGGTGGTGATGCAGGAAGGAGTGATGGGGTCAGATGGCAAAAGAGATTGCAAAAGTAGAATTTATAAGATCTGACAACTAGTTAGATATGGATGATAAAGGATCATTTCAGGATGAAGTCATCTATGTTTTGAATGGTGCATGATGGGAAGAGCATCATTATTTCCTCTAGCAATTCTGACTGCAACATCTCCAGACATTATCATCTTGTGTGACTTTTGTTCACATTTTCCCACAAATCTTCCACAGGCTATCCAGAAGATGGGAAGACTTTCTCTGGCTTTTTTGATATCTTGAAGTTATCAGTATAGAACTTAGGATACTCATCTTCTATTTCTCAGACTTGCAACAGCCTACTTTTTGCTATCCTTTCTTAGAAAGCACTCACTGATCTTTCTATTATCCTTTGGGAGAAGTGTATGTTTTTTATCTTTCTGGGAACATGGTATTCTATGGTTGCAGCCACACATATCATGAAATTGCTGAAAACAGAGTGTAATAGTATTGACATGTACCACCTCCTGATCCTACAATATTGGAAGTCTAAACAAAAGCTTGATGCCCACTTGTCAGGCATGGTGTAGAGTGGATTTTTTGTTATTTTCTAGTTTGAACCACATAGTTTCTGATATACTTTACAAGTGGAATTTAGTGATTCTGGGAAATGTATGTAGAATAGATATAAATTTATGGAGGTAGGTTTCAACTGGGGTTAGAAGAAATAAGTGTGTGTGGGGTAACTTTTGGAATACTGAATGTACATTTAGGGAACTTGAATTCATGCAGAGGGTATAAGCAGTTTTAAAAAGTAACTATATCTGAAAAAAGTATATGTTACTGATAGTATTTTTATTATTCTTGAGCATAAAGGAGAGAAGGGAAAGATTCAAAATACTAGTTTTAGGAATTTATTTATGAATATAAAAACCCATTAATTTATTAAGGCATATAAAATGCTTCTGTCAATGAAATGACCTATTAATTTGCAGGAAAAAAATGTGACTCATATTTTGTCAAAAGGTAATACTTTTGAAAAGTGAAAATTAAAAATGTAAGCATACCAGATGAAAAATGAAAATGAAATATAAGAAATATATGAATTAGGCATGTCAGCATTTGATGGTAAAGTATGGCACTAGATACAGTGAAATCTTCAACATTAGGACTGGCTGCAGGTGCCAGGAGCAACCAGATAAACAGTGATGTTATCTATAATTACCTCATTTTTAGCTTAAATCACAGATAATGAGGGAACTCAGTCTCTAAAAGGCAATTAGGAACTGTACATAGCTTTTTTGTTTCCTGTATCAGGAATTAAAAAACAAAGCTTACTTTTATTTAAAGATTTCTTTTTCCCACAAAGAAACTCAGCACATCACTTGTACCAATATGGAAATAAAGACTGTGCAATTATACATAAGTCTATGTGCAAATTGCTTAATGTCACTGGTTGAAAATAAGCCTCCAACAAGGAATTTATAACAGAGCAAAAGCAATAATGAACATATTGGGGGATATTGGTTAAACTTTCCTAAATTATTAAAATTAATTTTGGGTGATATTTTAACCAATTTTGAACTTAAATTAAAATTACTTTGTTTTAAGAATTCATGCCAACAGTCACAGATAAACAAAGAATTGGCATGGTATTTCTTTTTCCACTATAAATCTCATTTTCTAATTTGTCAATCTCCCAATCTTCCCCAAGATAATTAAGCATCTAGAGTTAGTACAAAAATGAAGTATCACAACTCAACAATCATACTTCTAAGAAGTCAAAGATGTAACAAAAATAAGGTTCTAAAATAATACATAAATGAAATTACTGTATAAATGGCATTATATTTTTAATAAAAAAGAAAGGGGGTTAAAATCATAAATTAGGAAAAATTAAGGAAAAAAACTATCAATTTTAATCTATTTTCTTTAGATAAACATTTTGTTTATAGTTTGGAGTAGATGTTTTTTTCTCAAAATTAACTGAGACTTTGGCAGAATAAATAAGTATAAATGAATTTTCTAAGACTCCTCCCAAACTTCTTCCATCTATTTCTCTATTATTGCAAAATCCTCTTAATTAAGACCCTATTCATTTGAATAAACCAGTCTACACGGAAGTTTACATTGTATCCTAAAATAAAGAAGCAGTTTGTTAAGCAAATTAATAGTGTAAACAAGATTTCTAGGAGGAATGTTTACAGTATTTAAGAGAACAAACTGTTTTCAAGCACCTTCAAGTGCTTTAGAAGCACCCATTTATATACCAACAAGTAAAATGCCAATTAAAAGTCACTTTTATCTTTTCATTATGGCATGTCTTCCAAGGACCCCTAGGAAGCACAACCCTGTTGTCATAGTTACTAGATACATTGGAAAATAAACAGCATTTCTTAAATTATCAAATCACTTATTCAACAAATGTTTACAAAATACAACACTGGGTAAGGCCTGTGCTTTTTGTATTTGTACACATATATGTATTTGGAAAGTGAGTAAACAGAAGAAGCACCAGTACAACTGATGTTAAAAGAAATCAAGCTGCAAATGAATAGTAAAAAAGTAAAAGTAAAAATAGTAAAAAAGAAAGTAAAAGTTACCAGTTCTTCAGAGGTTCCTTATATTTTAAAACAGAACAAATTCTCATATACAGAATATAAAAATTAAGAAAGCAATGCGACCCTCATACCTGTTAGAGGGGAAAAGGCAAACAGCAGAAAAGAGTTAGACAGAAAACTGAATCAAATAAGCCCGATGCTGTTTGATGGTACATTGAGAAAAGTCATTCATAAGATAAGTAGGCCACCTGATCCAGAAATGGGGCGTTTGATCTTGGGGTTACCATATATGATGGGGTAGCTTCCAGAGAATATTTAGGACATTGCAATATATCGTAAAAGTTTTTTGTTATAGAAGTCTGAATAGGTATGACAGAAAATCAAAGGGGTATTAATTGTACACACTTGGCTTTACATTTAGAAATCACAATTTAAAATTCAGACTTGAATGTAATATTTCACATGCCATACAATTATGTTTCTCCTCCCACTGTTGATAAACAACTGTTTACTCTGTGCCTAAATTTTTACTTCGTTTCCTTTAACTCTTTCCTAAACCCACTGAAATCTGGCTACTGACTTCATCAGTAAATTATTTTCTCCAAAGTTACAAATGATATCTTTTCATTTTTTAAAATATATTTTATTGACACCAGTAAAAAAAAAAAATCATCTAACTAAAATTCCCTCTGAAAACTCCCAACTCTACTTGGGTGGGCATATTTATAGTGTTAGGTGGACCAGAGACCAAGTCAGTATGACCAGAGGCCTCACGGATGAAGCACAGATTGAATCTTAGCTCCATGGGCCAATCAAGACCTAAGAAACAGCTTTGTTGTGCTTCAAGGAAAAGAAAAAAAAAAATGAAAAACAAAAACAAAAACAAACTAGCCTAACCCAAGGAAAGTAGGGGAAGGGGGAAAAGAAGGAAAAATGACATCAGGAAGACAGCAGTCCCATCATGACCTCTGTTTAATTTTATTTGCTGTCATTGAGTCATTTTTAGTCATGTCCAACTCTCTGTGACCCCTTTTGGGGGTCAAAGGTACTAACTAGAATGATTTGCCACTTCTGTCCCCAGCTCATTCTACAGATGAGGAAACTGAGGCCAGTGGGGTTAAAACTTGCCCAGGGTCACACAGCTATTAAGTGTCTAAGGCTGGATCTGAAGTGAAATCTTCCTGATTTCAGGCCTAGTGCTCTATCCACTGTCCCACTTAGCTGCCCCAAGCAGGTTATATACCAGGAGAAAGATAAAGATTTGAGAATGATCCATACAGGACTGGAGAGAGGACTTCATTGTTGTAGGGAACTTCTGAAGGAGGAAACTCTCTCTACTGAAGCAGATTGGTACCATTTTTACAATTTGTAGAAAGTCTCTTTGCACCTCAAAGGCCAAATGATCCCCACACACTCAAAGTCAGAATGCTGCAGTCAGAATCTGAACCCTGGTCTTTTGGTCTCTCAGGTTGCTTCTCTATCCACTAGGTGATCCAGTCCAGTTGGCCTAGAGATATTTGGCATGAGATGATCAGTGAGGATACAGAACACAAAATCTTGGAGGACACATTCCATGTGAGTGTCCAAGAAGAAAAAGGTCTAACATATGAGAACAGTGCCATGAAAACCCCCAAAAGGGAGAGGATCTTACCAAAACTGCAATGTGTTGGAGAGGTGACATGGGCAGCTAGGTGACTGAATGTCACCTAGTACTTCAAAACAGGTAATTCAAACTTAACATGAAAACAGAACTTGCAATTTTCCCTCTAAACTTATCTCTCTTTCTCGACTACTCATTGCTGCCAAAGGCACTACTCTCCTCCTTGTCACACAAGTTTGCAGTCTCAGAGTCATCTTGAAATGCTCATTTACCCCACAGTGAAACTCATGTTTCTCATATGTCTCCTCATCACCCACACAAGCGCAAGCGCTCTTTACTTCCTGTCCAGACTAGCAGGAGCTTGCTAATTGATGTTCTAGCCACAAATCTTTCCCCGCAGTCGCCCAAATGATTTTCCTAAACCGTAGCTGTGAGCAGGTTCTGCCATCCCCTCCCCTAGGGGTTCCCTAGAATCACCAGGCCTTTTAAAACCCTTGATGACCTGGTCAGTCTTCTTATACTTGAGTTCCCCTACCCTACATAGACTGGTCACACAATGTGCTCTGCAGCTCCTCTCACATGTGGTGCTCCAACTCCCCTCAGTGCCTGAAAGTTGGTGAGAATGAGCTGGACTGCTACAGCCTCTTTATGCCAAGGTTTAACTCTCCTGGAGTTCAGGAGTGCAAGTACCTGAGTTTTCTGGATCTGTGCCTCTAATTCCCCATTCCTGGTTTCAATGGTCTAGACGATCCCAATGCCTGGCCTTTGATGGCCACATCAGCTCTCTGTCTAATGACACTGAGATCAGTATACATCATTCTGTAAGTCTGAAACACCAGCTTGTTCCTAGAACTAAAGGTAATTAAGGCCCAGTGATTAGCACGGTATCTAGCAAATAGCAAGTACTTCATAAACATTTGATTAATAAGTTAATTTTCATATTTCTAAGTCCTACTTATGTTCTCTGGAGCAACATATAAAATCAAGTTCAATCTACTCTCGTATAGCAGGCAGACTTCGAATACTTTAAGGCACTGATCACATTTCCTTTTAATGACGTTTTTTGTCCAAGGAAAAATCACTAGTTCAACTAAAATAGGAATTTCAACTGGGAATCCACGAATACACACACACACACACACACACACACACACACACACACACACACACACACACACACACACACAGATGCGCGCGCGTGTGCTATTTATTAATAAATAATTAAATATATAACTTATTAAAGATATTATATCTTAATAACTGTAATTCAATATAGTTAGTTTGCGGTAATGCTATGTATTTTATACATTTATAAACATGATTCTGAGGACACAGGGGTCCAAGATACCACAGAAATTCAGAACTGCTACCTACACAATCTTTGTAGGGCAAGGTTTCCAAAACCTTAACCATCTTGAAAGACTTTTTTTGGACATACTCCCACCATCATTCTAGATGTAACTGGGTGGCTGCAGAGCACTTCCCTCAAGGAAACTTAAGACTAGATTACTTTTCAAGTAATTCTTGTCACATTTAGTATACACTGAGTTTATTTCCAAGTCTTTTTTTCACACTCACTACTATCTAGTCACTTCTCCATCCAGTGGATTCATTATTTGGAATCTGAGCTTAGGACTTGGTTTTATTTTTACGAAATTTATCTAGTTACCTTCTGGCTAGCTCCTTAACTTGACAAATCTGAAGCCTAATTCCATAATCCAATGAGTAGGCATTCCTTCCAGTTTTATTTCATCTGAAAATATGACAGGCATGTCATCTACATACTAATATACACCACTGATAAAAATGACCGGACCAAGGCAAACAGTATATGGGTACAGATCTCTGTAGCACGTCACTAGGGACCTGTCTTTCCGTGGACAATGACAAATTAGTGAACAATTTTTTATACATATGTAATTTCCCATTTTGTATCTTAATGTGAAAATATCACTATCACAAAAATTTCTATTTGTGAGACAGAGAGAATCAGGGTTGCAAGGAATACAGGGCAATGTGGGTAAAGCACAGTGTGAATCCCTTTCATGTACGGACTGGACCACATGGACTCCACAGTCTCTGTTAAGCTATAATTTCTGTGATTCTGACTATACGATGATTATCCGATACACATTCTTTCACTTAAGCCTATGAGGTAGACAGTGCAAATATTGTTTCCCTTTAAGAGACAGAAAAACAGGAATAGAGCAATGAAATAATTCCCTTAAGATTGTACACTTCAACAGTGACAGAGCTAGGACTCAAATCCCAGTGGTCCTTATGCTACATCATACCAACTTTAAATTTATTTTCTGGTTCACTATCTAAAGAAACTGCTCCATTGATAGCTGATCAATCATCTTATTTATCGTACTAAATGGATGGTAGTGGTAGCTGGATTTCAGGAAGTTTAAAGAATATCATGAAAATTCTTGCAAATGGTAGGGGTTTTTTTTGTTTTTTTTTTTTTATCTTAGCTACTGAAATACACTTCTACTTGATTTGAGAGATCAGTCATACTAGAGGGATATAACTTCTCCACTGAGGACTGCTTTAGCTGCATCTCAGAAACTTTGGTTTCATATGAGAAATATTTAATGATTAATTTCTTTTCCACAATTATTTATTTTCTTTTACTTTAATTCTTTTATTTTAATTATTAATTTGTTCTTTTGCCCACACAGGATTCATTTAGGTCAGTACCTTTTGCTGGTGCTCCCAGAATTGATTACTATTATTATTGTGTTATGGTAAAAGATTACTATTTTGGCCCCTTCACATTTATTTGAGTTTTACAGTGTTGAGAAATATGGGTACTTCAGCAGTCCCATTTATAAGATGCCATGTCTTCTAGCGCTAGTTTTTCCATAAAATTTTGTTCAATTTTTTACTTTCCCACTTGTTTATCTGTCTGTTAAACCCTATGATGCAAACTCTAAGGTGCAGGGTTTAAATTTAGCAATTTCAATGACAGAAAAACTTTGAAAGCAACTAGAAGACCCTCAAATATAAAGGAAAGAAGGCTAATAATGCCAGACTATTCTGTACTCACCAGAAACTTAAAAAGGGATAGAACAACATAGTCTGAAAAGCAAACGATCAAATTGCAACCCAAGGTGACAAACTCTGCAAAACTGAGTCAAATCAATGAAAAAAGATGAGTCTTCAACTAAAAATGAAAATCTGAAGCATTCCTATAAAGCAAATCAGACCTAAACAGATTGTTTGGAAAGGAACAAATGAGTACCTAGAGAAAGGAGTAAAGATTCTGGAGCCTATTAGGAATTAAAGAACTTTAAGGATTTAGAGGGAAAAAGAAAGTGAGTTATAGTATAAGTGACTGGGTGACAGAGAAATAAATGTGTTGCTGCTGCTCCTCTTAAGAAACACCCCACATACTTCCCCAGTCTGTGCTATAGGAAATGAGTTTATTTTTAGCATATACCAGTATGAAGTTAAAGGCCAGTGGGCAGTAGGTGGCCAGAAGATATAATACAGTAATAAGGACAGGAAATACCACTGTTATTAATACAAGCCACTATGCTGGCTTCTTCAAAGATACAGCTGAAGTGGACATTATTCCTCCCTGGGCCCCTAGGTTGAGAGATATCTGTTAGGTTACTGGGCAGGGTTGGATAATCTGCCTAGTAACAGGTTTTCTGTTGTTGGGCCCCTGTCAAAATGTTATTTCCCTTTGGTTTAATATCTGATGAATTGTTAACAGGCATTTCTTGTTTAGTCCATTTTCATGGTAACCACCTGTGCCCCCCTAATGTTAGACCCCCTTGCCAGGCAACTAGCCCCACCCCTTCTTGACAACTACTGTATGTTGAATGACAACCAGTCTTTCATTGGGTACCTCTCCTGGCACCTCTCCTCTGTTGGGGTCCTTTGCCTAGTAGCCCCCTGACAACCACTTTCTGTTTGGGGGTTCTTGCCTAGCAGCAAGCCCCCCTCTTGCTCTGTCAGAACTCTGTTTGTTGTGGAAACCGCAAGGCTGTACCGAGTAGCGCCGAAATGCTTAAAATGCACTCACCCACCTCAGTTCGGGGCTGTCTCCTTTGGGTCTCTACATGAGGCAGTCGCCAGCCTGGCTAATAAATGACGCTCTCGAAATTCCTAATTGACATTTGCCTGTTACTTATTAAGTCGGTCCATTTCACAACAAAGGGGAAACATGTTCAATGTTTGCCTCACCGCATTAAAACTCTATAGAAATAAGTGAATTCTACTATAGTGAATGTGATATCTTAAATTTCCCTCAATTTATATATTATTTAACAATTATTGATATTTTGAAATTTTGTTCATGAATTCATTTCTCAAATCTTGCCAATGACCTTGAGTCTCTGTTGCCTAAGACATCTTTGGAACTAAAAATAAAGTCCACTATTTAGGCTTGTGTCTACGAAACTCAGACTGGGATAAGTTTCCAGGGCAAAGGGCATAACTAGGAGCAATGGGTAGAAATTGCAAGGGAAATATGAGCTCTCTATACAGGCAAATTTCCTACTAATCGGAACTAACCCAAAGTGGAATGGGCTGCCTCAAGAGGTAGGGAGCTGCCCTAACTTAAGCGCTTTAATTAAAAATTTGCTTGATCACTTATCAGGTCAACTGTTGAAAGGAATCTACATTTTGATTCCATTCCAACTCTGAAATTCCATGATTCATTTCAGGTTTGTTTGATTTTTTTTTTGGACAGTGGTATCTTTGGTTGAGTATGGCTCTTTTTTATGTTGATAACAAGAAAATCACTAAACAGAAACACCTCTGTGATCACATCAAAGAAATTTACATGACTTTAGCATCTGCACAAGAGAACACAAATTATTTGGAGCTGGAGGTGACATTAGGCTATCTCTCTCATTTTACAACTAAGGCAATTGGGGCTGAGGGATATTGGAGTCCCAAGCCATTCAGTTTAGGTCAATGTTGAGTGTAAAGGCAAATCCTAATCTCAAGTACTATACTATACTTGCCTTACTGGTATATCTTATATAAAGCTATTTTATTCTACTAAATCAAGCTTTAATAAGGTGCTTACACAGTGAATCTACAGATTTTGGTCAACTGTGGGACTTCAGAGAAGTGGTCAGCTTAAGAAAATCATTTGTGGAAGATACCTGTTCTTCTCTCGAATTTTCATCAAGGGCGATTAGTATGTGTTTACACTACTCTCACAATGATTTTACAAAGGTGAAAAGATGGCACACTAGTGACTAAAGCCTCATTACCTGTCTTTTTTTCGGTAAAATGACTGTTCATGATTTTCCCCAATCATTTGGCCTAAGAATTGTTTCCTCAATACTTTCAAAACTGTGATGCCCACAGAATGCTACTTTTTTCTGTACTTGGTTGATTCTTCTCTTCAGTCCCACTCCCTTATTCTTTCATACACCAAACTTATCAGGCAATGAGGAATTAAGAATATCATGTATTAATCCCATCAATGCTGATTACAACACCAATTACAGAAATGCTGCCAAATTCACTACATTTTCCCTCCATTTGCTGCCCTTCTTTCCAGTTTCATAAATAAAAGTTCATGAGATGATTTAGCTTAGACAATTTTCGAGACAAGCCTCCTATAAACTCATTTACCTATGGAATGATACAATGATAAATCACGCCAAACCTCCAAATTATTGAAGGCATTTTATATTCTAAACATTTTCAGTATAGCTAGGACTCTTGAACTATACAACTTGATAAGCATTATTTTTTTATTTCTATTTAAATTGTTTCATTTTGTATGTATATATGACTATTTAAAAACCAGCAGTTACAACTACGTTGATACTTGGGGACCATAGACTCATTCATCTACCTACCGTTTTCTTAGATATTAAACAGCTACCTAATTTCCTCACTGTAGAATTTTTTTGAACGTTGTAAGATGACAATAATAAAGATAACAGCACAGTAAAAATACTAATAATAACCAGAATTTATATGATGCTGTTAGGTTTACAAAGTACTTTACATATGACATTTCATTTGATTACTGAAGATAATAGCATAATAGATAACTGCATATGTAAAATAATGTTGTTTTAAGAACCAGCAAGATTTATTTAAATATGCATGCAATACAAATTACAGGTTAGGGGTCCTCAAACCATGGTCTAGATTTTGTCAATGAAAGTAACATAGTCCATTTGAAAGTGCTGGATATAAGTAAAGCATAATTAGATATAAGCAGAGATTAGGATTGATTTTTCAAATCTGATACTTAATTATATGTTCTATAGACTCACTTAATCTGAGTTTCCATGTCCTGATCTGGAAATATAGGAAAAATAATGGCAATGTTTGTCTGAAAAAGTTGTGTGAGACAAGTACTTTATGCACCTAAAGCTCTATGTTGGTCAGTTAATAAACATTTTACTAAGCAGCTACTATGTGCCAGGCACAGAGCTAAACACTGGGAAAACAAAGAAGGGCAAAGGACAATTCTCTGCTCACTAACTAATGAGGAAGACAATATGCAAACATCTGTGTACAAGTAAGCTACATATAGAATGAATAGGAAATATAGTTAAAGACACTACAGTACAGGGATTAGGGAAAGCTTTCCTGTAGAAGGTGGGATTTTAGCTGGGACTGAAAGAAGTCAAGGAAGCCAGGAGTTGGAGATGAAGGAGTGCATTCTGGAGCATGGGGAACAGCCAGAGAAAATGC
The DNA here is from genome assembly GCA_023548195.1 of Bettongia penicillata ogilbyi. Lineage (NCBI taxonomy): Eukaryota > Metazoa > Chordata > Mammalia > Diprotodontia > Potoroidae > Bettongia > Bettongia penicillata. The sequence continues at coordinate 3,758,786 of JAJHZJ010000718.1, forward strand.
CTGCAGTTGGGAGTGTCTTGTAAGTGGAAAAGCAAGGAGGTCAGTGTCAGTGGCTCACAGAACATGAGTGTGTGTGTGTGTGTGTGTGTGTGTGTGTGTGTGAGCGCATGTGTGCATGTGTGTGTGTGCGTGCATGTGTGTGTGCGTGTATGTGTAGTGGGGGAGTGTAAGAAGGCTGGAAAGGTTGGGGACTTTGAATGCCAACCAGAGGATGTTAAAGTTGATTCTGGAAGTCACAGAGAGTTACTAGAATTTATTCGGTACAAGGGTGACATGATTAGACCTGTGCATTAGGAAGATTACTTTAAAAGCTGACTGAATGGGGGACAGAGTCAAGATGGTGAAGTAGAAACAGATCTGCTAGAGTTCTCTCCCCAAGCCTCTCAAAAAATGTGTAAAAAATCACTAAACAAATTCCAGAGCAGCAGAAGCCATACAATGATAGACTAAAGCAAATTTCCAGCTCAAGAAAATCTGGAAGATCAACAGAAAGGGTCTATCACATCAGGTTGGTACCAGAGCAGTTTGTTGTGGGCCATGCCAGCATGGACAGAGCTGGGGTAGGCCTTAGGGGATTGAATCGCCTCTGGCTGTTGAGGTTTCCAGGCCTCTCAACCCACAAATGTTAAAGTAGCTTAAAAGGTTAGTGGGAAGGGTCTCTCATCTGGTTGAGAGGGGAGTGGGGAGTGAGGTCTTGGTCTGGCCCCAGCCCTAGGGTGGCAGTAATAGTCACTGCTGAAGCAGAGTCTGTTTCTGGAGCCTCCACATAACAAAGAGCTCAAAAGTCAAGTAAATGGCTGGGAAAATAAGCAAGCTGGGTAAAAAGAAACAGACTATGGATTCTCACTTTCTCAGTGAGGAGGTATTTTCCTACTTCACTGATGATGAGGAAGATCAAAATGTACAACCAGAAGAAGACAACAAGGCCAAAGCTCCTGCATCCAAAGCCTCCAAGAAAAGTATGAATTGGACTCAGGACATGGAAGAGCTCAAAAAGGATTCTGAGAGTCAAGTAAGAGAAGTAGAGAAAAAATTGGGAAGAGAAATAAGAGTGAGGCAAGAAAATCATGGAAAATGAGTCAACAGCTTACTAAAGGAAACTCCCCAAAATGCTGTAGAAAAGAAAACCTTTAAAATTAGACTAACCCAAACTGTAAAAGAGGTCTAAAAGTTAATGAGGAGAAGGATGCCTAAAAAGCAGAATGGGCCAAATGGAAAAAGAGGTCCAAAATCTCACTGAAGAAAATAATTCCTTAAAAATTAGAATGGAGCACATGGAAGCTAATGACTTCATGAGAAATGAAGAAATTATAAAACAAAACCAAAAGAACAAAAAAATAGATGACAGTGAGAAGTATCTCAGTGGAAAAACAACTGACCTAGAGAATGGATCCAGGAGAGATAATTTAAAAATTATTGGACTACTTGAAAGATCAAAAAAAGAACCTAGACATTATCTTTCAAGACAATGCCCAGATCTTCTCGGTAGTGGAGCCAAGATGGCTGAGTGAGAGGAAGTGCCCATTTAAATTCTAAGACAAACTCCTTCAGATACCTCTAAAAAGAGAATCTGAACAAATTTTAGAGTGGCAGAGGATCTGTTGGGTGGGGCTGGAGGAGTGCACAGTACACAGTACACAGGCTGCACCAGCACAGAACACACTATAGCAAAGCCGAGCAGGAAGCCCGGGCTATCTGAAGCAGCAGTTTCTATCTGAAGTGGAATTTCAAACATATCAGTCCAGGATGGAAGTCCAGTGGAACTAAGCAAGGAAGAACCACAGAACCCCAGGTAACTGCAATGGCTGCTCCTGAGACTATCAGCCGACAGACTAAATGCCTGTAAGTCACCTACCTGAACTTCCAGGAGCCAAGATGACGGAGTGATCAGTAAATGTTCTACCGCTCCCCTTATCAACCTTCAAAAACTCAGAGACTATATATAACCCCAGGAAAAATTCTGAAACAGTGGGATGAGCCAAAGGGGTAAACAGTCTCCTGACATGTGAGGCTGGGAAGATCACAAATGGGGTTTCCTCTTGCTGAGGCTGAAGAGGACCAGTGCAGGACTGGAGCTGTTTCAAACAATTCCACCTCAGTGAACTGGAAGAAGATACTGAGCCCCAGTAGGGTGGAGCACTTAACTGCCAACACCAGGACCCCAGGCATGCCTCAGTACAGCCTGGGTAATTGGGAAGACACTAGCACAAATGGGGTTCATCAACCACTGAGTCTGCCTGTGTTCAAGAGAGGAGACCTTCTGTGGCCAGATTCCTCCCCCCCCAACCCCCGCCCCTCCCCCACACTTAATGCAGCAAGCTCCAGGGTAATTCCAGGGAAACTGAGAAAGACTTCACCTGGCCTCTGATTTGGCACATCAGCCAGCTCAGCACCAGGTAAGCTGCAACATTTTAGTATCTAGCTGAAAGAACCAGAGGCCACAATACACAAAGCCTCAAGTTCTAAGCATAAGAACTGTGAGACAGAACCCCCTGTATCCCAGAAGCAGACATTCACTTTAAAAGCCAGGAAAACAGGGATCATCATGTGCAAGAAGCAAACCAGGAAAGAAAAGACCATAGACTCTTTCTGTGGAGACAAGAATCAAAACACAAAAGCCAAAGAGGTCAGCGCTGAGACTGTACTCCCATCTGAAACTTGAGAAGGGACTATGAACCGATTTCAAGCCCAAAGAGCATTCCTGGAAGAGTTCAAGAAGGATTTTAAAAGACAAATTAGGAAAGTAGAAGAAAAACAGGCCAATGATTTAAAAAATATGAAATCACAGAAGAATTTAAAAGGAAAATTGGACTAATGGAAAAGGAAGCACAAAACCTAAATGGGAAAATTTGACAAATAGACAAGGAAGTATAAAAACTAACTAGAGAAAATAACTCCCTAAAAGGAACAACTGAACAGATGGAAAAGGAGATGCAAAAGTTTACTGAAGAAAATAACTTTATAAAAATTAGAACTGGGCAAGTAGAAGCTAATGACTCTATGAGACATCAACAGTCAAACAGAATCTAAAGAATGAAAAGACAGAAGAAAAGGTAAACTACCTAATTGGAAAAAAAAAAAAAAACTGACCTGGAAAACAGATCCAGGAGAGAAAAATCTAAGAATTGTTGGTCTACCAGAAAACCATAATGAAAATAACAGCCTGAACAATATCTTCCAAGAAATAATTAAGGAAAACTGCCCAGAAGTCCTAGATTCAGAGGTCAAAATTGTCATCGAAAGAGTCACTGTTCACCTCCTGAAAGGGATCCCAAACTGAAAACACCAAGTAATGTCATTGCCAAATCCAAGAATTATCAAATGAAGGAAAAAATACTGCAGGCAGCCAGAAAGAAACAATTCAAATATCGAAAAGCTACAGTCAGGATCAGATAGGACTTTGCAGCTTCTACATTAAAAGACTGGAGGGACTGGAATATGATATTCCTTGAGTCAAAGGAGCTGGGACTACAACCAAGGATCAATTACCCAGCAAAACTAAGGATAATACTTCAGGCAAGGAGATGGACATTCAATGAAATAAGGGATTCCCAGACCTTCCTGATGAAAAGGCCAGGGCTCAATAAAAAATTCAATCTTCAAACACAAGTCTCAAGAGAGGCATAAAACGGTAAACAGAGAAGAAAAAACTTATTATTCAATATGGGCAAACTGTTTACATCCCCATAAGGGAAGATGATACTTGGCAATCTTGATGACTGTATATTTCTTATGATATATAAAAGGGATATACACAGATAGAGGGAGCGGGTATAAAGTAAATGTGATAATAAAACTGTGATTTAAGGGTGCTAAGGGATTGTAAGAGGAGATGTGAAAAGGAGGAGGCAGAAAAAGGTAAATTACATCACAGGAAGAGGCACAAAAACATATTACAGTAGAGGGAAAAGAGGGAGGGAAATGAGCATTGTTTGAGATTTACTCTCATCTGATTTGGTTAAAGGAAGGAATAATGAACTCAGTTAAGTATAGAAATCTAACTAGCTATACAGGCAATAGAATGGGAAAGGGGAAAGAAAAGGCAGGGGGTAAAAGGGAGGGAAAAAGTAGTATAGAAAAAGGGGAGTAAAAGAGAGGGGGGCAGAAAGAAGGGAGGGAAGACTGAGGGAGGCAGTGATCAAAAATTAAAACTCTATTATGGAGGGGAAGGGAGAGTTAAAAGCATAAATGGGGAGAAAGAGGATGGAGGGAAAGACACAGATAGTAATCATAACTGTGAATGTGAATGAACTCTCTGATAAAACAGAGGCAGATAGCAGAACGCGTTAAAAACCACAATCCAACAAATATGTTGTTTACAAGAAACACATCTGAAACAGGGGGATACACATAGGTTAAAGGTAAAAGGTTGGAGCAGAATATTTTGTGCTTCAGCTGATATAAAAAAAGAAGGGATAGCAATCCTAATCTCAGACAAAGCTAAAGCAGAAGTAGATCTAATTAAAAGAAATAAGGAAGGAAACTATATCCTGCCAAAAGGCACCATAGACAATGAAGCAATATCATTGCTAAATATATATGCTCCAAGTGGTACAGCATCCATATTCCTAGTAGAGAAGTTAAGGGAGTTACAGGAAGAAATAGATAGCAAAACTCTAGTAGTGGGGACCTCAACCTCCCCCTCTCTGAACTTGATAAATCTAACCTCAAAATACATAAGAAAGAAGTTAAGGACATGAATAAAACTCTGGATAAGGTAGATGATAGATCTCTTGAGAAAACCGAATGGGGACAGAAAGGAATATACCTTTTTCTCAGAGGTACAAAGCACATGTATAAAAATAGACCATGTACTAAGCTTAGCATAAAAACCTCACAATCCACTGCAGAAAGGCAGAGATAGACAGTGCATCCTTTTCAGATTATAATGCAATAAAAATTATATGTACTAAAAGGCCATGGAAAGATAAACCAAAAATTAATTGGAAACTAAATAATCTAATCCTAAAGAATGAGTGGCTTAAAACACAAATCATAGAAACAATCAACAGCTTCATTCAAGAGAATGACAATAATGAGACAACCTACCTAATCTTATGGAATACTACAAAAGCAGTTCTTAGGGAAGGTTTCATATCTTTGAATGCCTACATGAATAAAATATAGAAAGAGGAGATCAACAAATTGGGCATGCACCTGAAAAAGCTAGAAAAAGAATAAATTGAAAATACTCAAGTAAATATCAAACTAGAAATACTGAAAATCAAAGGAGAGCTAATATAATAAAAATGACAATCCTACCTAAATTAATAGACATATTCGATGCCATACCAATCAAACTACCAGATAATTATTTTCTAGAGCTAAAAAAATTTCAAAATTCATCTGGAAGAACAAAAGGTCCAGGATATCAAGGGAATTAATGAAAAGAAGTGCTAAGGAAGGTGGACTAGCCCTAACAGATCTCAAATTGTATTATAAAGCAGCAATCATCAAAACCATTTGGTACTAAGGAATAGAGGGGTAGACCAGTGGAACATGTTAGGTACTCAAGACACAACAGTCAATGAATGTAGCAGTCTACTGTTTGATAAACCCAAGCACCCCAGCTTCTGGGATGAGAACTCACTGTTTGAGAAAAATTGCGGGGAAAACTGGATAACAGTGTGGTGGAAACTGGGCACAGGCCTGATACCATACACAAGAATAAAATTCAAATGAACACATGATCTAGGCATAAAGACTGAAACTATAAACAAATTATGGGAGCAAGGAATAGTGTATTTGTCGGATTTATGGAGAAATTTTTGACCAAATAAGAGATAGAGAACATTATGAAGTGCAAAATGGACTATTTTGATTACATTAAATTGAAAAGATTTTGCACAAACAAACCCAATGCAACCAAGATTAGGAGGGAAGCAGAACATTGGGAAAGAATTTTTGTAACTAGTGTCTGTGATAAAGTCCTCATTTCTAAAATAAATAGAGAACTGAGTCAAATTTACAAGAATACAATTCATTCCCCAATTGAGAAATGGTCAAAAGATATGAATAGGCATTTTTCAGAGGAAGAAATTGAAGTTATCTATAGTCATATGAAAAAATGCTCTAAATTACTACAGATTAGAGAGATACAAATCAAAACAACTCTGAGGTACCCATATCATACCTATCAGATTGGCTAACATGATAAAACAGGAAGATGATAAATGTTGGAGAAGATGTGGGAGAGTTAGAACACTAATTCATTGTTGGTGGAATTGTGACCTGATCCAACCATTCTGGAGAGCAATTTAGAACTATGCACAAAGGGCTACAAAATTGTGCATACCCTTTGAACCAGAAATATCACTTCTAGGACTATATCCCAAAGAGATAATAAAAATGGGAAAGGGTCTCACATGTACAAAAATTATTTATAGCAGCTCTCTTTGTGGTGGCCAAAAACTGGGAATTTAGGGAATGCCCATCAATTGGGGAATGGCTGAACAAGTTGTGGTATATGAATGTAATGGAATACTATTGTGCTGTAAGAAATGATGAACAGGAAGACTTCAGAGAGGCCTGGAAGGACTTACATGAACTAATGCTGAGTGAAAGGAGCAGAACCACGAGAACTCTGTACACAGCAACAATCACAGTGTGCGAGGAATTTTCTGATATAGTCCTTCACAACAATGCAAGGACCTAAAAAATTCCCAATGGATTCTGGAGAAAAAATGCCTTCCATATCCAGAGAAAAAACTATGGAATTGGATTGCAGAATGAAGCAGACCATTTTCCTGTGTGTTACGTTTTGTTTTGTTTTATGGTTTCTCCCATTTATTTTAATTCTTCTACACAACCTAAGGTGAAAATGTGTTTAACAAGAATGCATTTGTAGAACCTACATAAGATTGCATGCTGTCTCAGGGATAGAGTGAGGAAGAAGGGGGCAAGTAGGGGAAGGGAGGGAAAAAAATCTAAGATATATGGAAGTGATTGAAGAAAACTGAAACCAAATAAAATAATTTAAAAAAAAAGAGAAATTATCAGGGAAAATTGCCCTGATATTCTAGAACCAGAGGGTAAAATAGAAATGGAAAGAATTCACTGATCAACTCCTGATATTCCAAAAGGAAAACTCCTAGGAATATTGCAGTCAAATTACAGAGTTCCCAGGTCAAGGAGAAAATATTACAAGGAGTCAAAAAGAAACAACTCAAGTATTATGGAAACACAATCCAGATAACATAGGATTCAACAGCTTCTACACTAAAGGATCACAGAGCTTGGAATGTGATATTCCAGAGGTCAAAGGAGATAGGATTAAAACCAAGAATTACCTACTCAGCAAACTGAGTATATTTAAGAGGGAAAAAATGGACCTTGAATGAAATAGAGGACTATGAAGCATTCCTGTTGAAAAGACCAGAGTTGAATAGAAAATCTGACTTTTAAATACAAGAATCAAGAGAGGCATGAAAAGGTAAACAGGAAAGAGAAGCCATAAGGGACTTATTAAAGTTGAACTGTTTACATTCCCACATGAAAGATGATATTTGTAACTGTTGTTGTGAGTATAATAAAGGTCATTTTCCTTCTCTTTCTAGGAGTGTTGTTATAACAAGAACATAGATATGTTAAACAACATATATTTTCCCCATCAAATATGATTCTTTTAATTTTTATCGTCTTTGCATAGCATTACTTTACATAATTAAGTTTTAAAAGGAATACACTAAAATGAAAACTATCACTAAAGAAGAGAACTAAAGTTATTTTAAGATCAACTAAAATGTATGTCTCTACATTTTATTCTTTTTTATATAATCAGAATACAAGCTGTCCTGGGGTAGGGTGAGGGAGGAGATGGGGAAAAATCTGAAATTCAAAATTTTGTGGAAGCGGAAGTTGAAAACTGAAAATAAATTAAATAAAAGCTTAGTGGATGGACTGTAGTGGAGAAAGATTTGAGGAAGGAAGATTGACCAGCAGGCTACTACAAGTAGTCCAGGTATGATGTCTGAAACAGAAAGGTGGCTATATCAGAAGAGAGAAAGGGCCCCAAGTGAATGAAGTTACATGGTAAAACTGATAAACCTTGGCAATAGATTAGATGCAAGAGTTGAACAATCCTGGGGAGTTGAGGATAACACCTAAGGACACTAGCCTGGGGTGCTACTAGAATGATGGAACTCTCAAACAATATGGCAAATTTGGGAGAGGGGAGATTTTGGAGGAAAATGAGTTCAAATGAACCATGAGTTCAGTTTTGGACATATTGAGTTGCAGATGCCTACTGAGCATCCAGTTTGAGATGTCTGATAGGTAGCTAGAAATTCAATTGTGCAGATCAACAGAGAGAAAAGGCCTTGACATTTTATTGCTTTTTTATATGACCTGCATTTTTCCTCAATAAAAGATATAATCATGATCTTTCCCATTATTAAGCATATGTTTAATTTTGTATATTTTCCCAGAATTTCTAAATTTAAAATGACTATAAAACCAGAGGAGAATGATATGAATTACAGCTGTGACCCATGAGGGCAATAGCATGCTATCTCAGTTGGGAATACATGATAAAAAGAAGACTGCATACAAGGAACAGCTTCATCCTAATGTTTCCAATGTAAGCCTATCTTTACAAAGACAAACATTTACATAGCCTTTGAAATAAGGCAGTTTGCTGACTATGCAAATAAACAAATATGAACATTCATTCCTGCATTCTGCAAATATTTATGGAGTGCCTACTACGTGCAAGGCAGTGACAAAGAGTAAAATATTTTGCCTAAATATTTCTTTTTTCAGATCAAACAAAGAAAATGTTTAAAAATTTTTTAAATGTTGGAATATTAGTGGAATATTTAAGGTATTTTTATTTAGCCATTTTTATTTATTATTATTTATGCTATTTATTTTATTTGACCACTTTGACTTTGGACTACTACCGCAGTCAGAGTTGCTGAGTGCCTTGTCTGGAGGACAGGGAACAGATTGAACAGAAAGAGGCCTGGGCTTGGGGTCTGAAAGGTGAGTTTGAGACTCAATCTCCAGTCCAATTGAACTGACCATCTATTATCTCTACATTCTCTTGCTTCAGTTTCTTCACGTCTAAAATGAGGAAACTATCCCACATGAGCCATCAAGTTTCCTTCTGGCTTTTTAAGAAAAAGTCCACTTCCTTTTCTAGGAGGTGAGGTAGTGACTACAGCATTTCTAATCTAAAAAAGTAAAACCTCAAGCAAATCAACATATTATTCCACATAGAAGGACTGTTAACAGAGAACAATGATCACCACCCAAGCACAAAGAGAAGAACCAAAATGACTCTGGAAAATCATATTAATCGTGTGACTGCATCCCTTCTGAACAGTTCCATTCAATAGTTTCTGATTTCATCTTCTTGCCTCTCGCTTTTTACCTCAATAACACATCCTCAACATAGCTGCAAAAATGCCATTGGTCAAATACATATAATTGCTAGATTGTTCTCTCCTGCTCAAAATTATTCAATGGCTCCTTCTAGGAAAAAAAAATAGAAAATATTCATTCTGGCACTTAAAACTTTCTACAATATGGCTCATACATTTCAAAATTTATTTTCCTCGTCACTCTAGTCTAAATAACCTGCCAGGTGGTAATAACTTACCACATTGGATTTCCTGCCTCCATTTTCTTCTTTTGCCTTCCTTTGTTTCTGAGGAACACAGAGCACATGACAACTCTCACATGAGGCCTAGGAGCCATGGCTGAATCTGGAGTCAGAGGACCAGAGTTCAAAGCATGCTTCTGAATCTTGATCCCTACATAATCTTAACATTACTTAATTTCTCTGGGTCTCAGTTTCTTTATCTCTAAAATGAAGGGACCGAACTCCAATGACCTCTAAACTGCTTCCATATCTCAAGTTACGAATCTCTTTAAATTTACTTTGTATCGATTTGCTGGTTTTACCTGTTGCATCTTCCCCAGTGGTAAGCAGGGACTGTTTCATTTGTACTTTGTGTACAATTAGTACTTAATAAATGCTTGTTGATTTGAATTTCCTATCCCCTCTCCCAAATAGTAATACTGTGCTAATTGTTTTCATGGAAATACTCAGTATTTATGATACTTTTCAAGACAAGCTGAGATGTTTTGCACCTTACAGAAGTAGATTTAACTACAGTGTTTGTGATTTTTTTTAAAATATAGAATCATATAAGAAAGATAAGAAGATAACTGAATACATGATTTTCATGCTAGCAAACAACAATCCCAATAACCAAACTACTTCATTATTTACCTACTAATTCACTGGCCAGTTTTAGCTTTTCCATCACTTCCTCTAAAACCAAACATTAACAGTCTGATTCTTTGAGACAATTTTTTTGCATAAGCTTTCTTCATTCTCAAAACTATTTTCTCAACAATACCATATTCCTAGAATCACAGCTTAAGCTAAAGAGCCATTTATACAAATAACTGAAGAATATCAAAGCCTAAAGAGAATTAAAGGTTCAATTCAATCAGTCATTAACCTCTAATAAGAGTATAATGCCCTGCATACAATAAGCATTCACAACGTGCGACTTTAATCTACCAAATTTTAGATTAGTTTACGATAATATGTATAACTCTTTGAATCTTGTGTTTAGATGCTCGATTTTTATTTGATGAAGCATTATGCCTCTAATAGGAGATAGCCTGCTAAATGAAAAACTTTCACAACTAGTCTGATGTCTAATTTGTTTGTCTAGTTTCTAAATAGAAAAGGGAAATGTTTTTTCTCCTATACTTTCCCTTTTTACCCAATTTCAATATAACTGAATTTTAAATAATCAATTTCTTTCATTTAGCACAGAATAGGCATTTAATAAATGTTCAACCACAGATCAATTGATACAGTAGGTCTATGTGGAAGCGTACTGAAGAGGCTTAAGGATTTGGGTCAGCCTCTGTGGTACACTGTGTTTACAGGGGAACACTCGCTTCGATTCTAGCTAGTGTAAGTTACACTCACAAGCTCCTGAGGCTCTGTGATCCAACTGATTGAAGCATCTACTCCAATGACAAAGATGGCAGCTCTTCCATGTCTGCCCATAAATTCACTACAGGAGCTCACTCAACATGCTGAAGGCCTTTTTTGCTTTCTTCTAATATCAAATGAAAAACTCTGGCCATTTCTGCCTTCTCTCACTCTTACTGTTTGACTAGCCTGTCTTCTTTTTCTGACAAAGAACTGCTTGATGACATTCTTTATTACTGTTTTTCTTTGGACTTCCCCATTGATTATATATTGCACCAACATTTGCCTTTCCATCCACTCACCTTCAGTACTTTGAGAGGAAACAGTTTTAAGGTCTCACTGAGACAAAGGAACAATGGTACAAATATCTGTATTTAAAATATGGGCCTTGGGTGTTAAGTGAAGGTTGGGGTCAGTAAGAGCAATTATGATGTGACTGTTATATGCCATGCACTGGACTTACAAAAAAAGGCCTTCAGTGGTACACCTAAGAGAAAGACAGAGTAGATGAAAAATAATATGAAAAGGAAAGCAATAGAAGAAGCAGGCTTTGAGTCTTGAAGGAAGCTGGGAAGTGAAGAGGCAGAGATGAGGCTGGAAAGCATGCCAGGCAGGGGAGAAAGAGGGGAGCCAGTAGAAAGTTATAGATATGGGAGATGGAGGGCCATGTGGGAACAACTGCTGGGGACTGGATCATAGAATGTTTGGAGGGGAGTCAAGTGTAAGACTGGAAAATTAGGAGGGGACCTTTAATAATGGACTTAAACGTCAAGCAGAGGACTTTATATTTGATCCCAGGGTGTCATAGGTCATTGGAATTCACTGAATAGGGGAGCAACATGGTCGTTAGAAAAATCAGTAAGTGAAGGAAAGATTAGAGTGCAGAAGAACTTGAAAGTGCTTTTCAACTTCTTGAAACCAATACAGGTTGCTCTCCTCCTTTTCATTTCTGGGCAGAAGTCATGACCAATTTGTATTTTCTGGACTAAATATACATACTACTGAAAAAGTGCCACACAGGGTCCATTCAGAAGCATGTTGAAATATCTGATTGGTTGACATGCTTCATCCACTTGATCTTCCCATGAACTCAGAAGGCCAAGGTACTATACATGATTATCTACCCCACGCCTTCCAGGGGAGGCTCAGTAATAACTCTGGGCTTGATGCAGTAAACACAACCTCATTAGCAAACAGGCGAATCTGAAATGTGTTTGCTTCCTACAGCAAGTGCCCCCTCCAGTTTTCCAGATGACACTGGATCTTCTCTCTCACTGTGGTGAATAATTTTGGTGAGCATACATCTCTGTGTTTTATGCTTTCTGGAGAGCGTTACTAGACAGCTATTTCTGTTGTTACACCTTCCAAGGAACCCTATCTGGCCTTTATAAATAGATAGGAGATACGCTATTGTAAAAGAACTGATAAGAGTGTTTTTTATTCTGTCAAGCTAAATGCTATGTTTAACAAAATATAGATATTCTAATTATAAAAAAATATATCTTTCCATGGGTATAATTCAACAATGTTCACAATGTTAAACGTTATGATGTTCAAATATCAACTCCCAACTCCCATTTTAATGTTTACATCTCATTCACTACACCCTTTTCAATTGAAATTTAGCCAAAGTTCTCCAGCTAGGTAGAAAAACTTGGAACAAAGTATAACTGAGGCATCTATTTTAATAAAGCCCGCATCATGCTATAAATCTGTATAAAGACCTTGAGTATAAAAAAATCATTTAAAAACAGAACATTCAAGATTTAGGCCTGTTAAATATTGTCAATCAATCATGTAATGTGCTACTATAAAGCTCTAATTTGAAAAAAGGCAATTTGCATTTGCCAGTTTAAAAGTCCTGTAAAATACTTTTCAGATAAAGTGAATTGGTCAGTGAACATTTATTAAGGGCCTGCTACATGCCAGGAACTGTGGCAAGCACTGGGGAGACCAAGAAAGGCAAAAGACAGTCCAGCCTCCACCACAGAGTTCACAAAACCCTATGGGCTTTTATTAGGTAAAATGTCAGTTTTTGTTCAGGTCACCACACTAAATTGCTTAAAACTTTCTATTATGCTGGTGATTTCCTGATTATGATGTGTCAGAAGGAAAATCAAGCAGGTCTAAAGCTTATTTTAAAGCTTGTGAAGTTAATTACTCATGTATTATACACAATACAAGGTTTCTGGTGACAGGATAACATTTTGTTGGCAACATGTGGATGAGTTACATTTCAAACGTCATATATCCTTATTTTAAAATGGCTCTGCTGGTGCTTGCCAGATACTTTGAACTGATTTTAAAGGGGCAAAATATTTTAGTTGCAGATATTGACAAGCATAACTATTTTATGACTATATTATGAAAGAGATAATGCTTGTGATGAGGGCATATGAAAGTATTATGCAAAGTTTTCATATGGAATGCAAGCACATCAGTGATTCTGTGCGTCGTGGGGCACCAGCAAATGAAAACAAGGTATGATTGCCACTGAAAAGTATACTCCTTTCTATGATAAACTTCTGTATTGGCTAGATTTCTAATAAGCTACATTATAAATATTTAAGGCAGATCTACTTTACATTTTTACTACAGAGAAAAGTAATAAGAGAATAGCAGCACCCAAGTAAAAACTCCTTTAAAATCAAAATGGACTAAACAGAAGTTAATGAGCCAATAAAAAATATTAAAGGCAAAAGATTGAAAAAAGAGAAGAAAATACAAAGTACCTCATATCAGAAGGAAATGACTGGGGAAAAAATCGAGGAGAAAAAAATTCAAGAATTAGTGGACAATCTGAAGGCCATCTCTGAAAAAAGGGCACAGAAACCCTATTTCAAGAAATCACGAATACAATAGCTCCAGTGGTTCCCCACTGTCTCCAGAATCAAAGATAAACTCTTCTAAGTGATGAGGAAGGCACTTCATAACCTGATCCCTTATGCTTTATTCCACTCTGAGCACTCCCTTGACATTCTGGTTCTAAGAGTGCACATGCAATCTTCATGTCTACCACTGCCTTTTCTGGGCCTCTATACTGACTGATCCCTGTACCTGGAATGCTTTCCATCTTTAACTCTGCATCTTAGATTCCATGGACTCCATAAGACTCAGCTCAAAACTCAGAAGCCTCTGGAGGAGGCCTCTGCTGGTTCCCACATCTGCTGATACCATCCCTTTCTGATGGCCTTCCATTATATGCCTTTCTTTATAATCTTGGTAATTAGCACAGAAACTGATCTGACATTTAGAAAATGTTCCTTGATTGACAGAATGACAGATTTCTTAGAACCAGGAAAGAAACTACAGAAAGAACAAATCCCAGATTCCCAAGTGAGGTTAAAGCACTGCCTGCCACTTCCCCCTATACTGTAAAAGCTACTCTTTACATGACTCCTTTATGTGAAAATATTTTCCCCTTTCAGTCCCTTCCGCTTTCTCCCACTGCATCCCTCTTTCTCACCCCTACATTCTTTCTCTGGAGATCATCCCAACATAACTAATACCTGTGCCACATATCTATGTAAACCCCTTCTAACAATGTAGATACCTTCTGACTGTCCTAATAATGATAAAGTTAGCTTTCCATAAACGAATGCAAACAGTTTAACTCTATGCTTCTCTTGAGTCTTCTGTTTGAATGACAAATGTTCCTATCAGCTCTGGTATTTTCACCAAGAATGTTTGGAAGCTGTCTATTTTATGAAATACCCATTTTCCCCCTGAAGGATTACATGCATTTTTGCTGGGTAGGTTATTCATGGTTGTAGTCCTAGCTTCTTTGCCCTCCACTCCTTTACTGTGGAAGCTACTAAATCTTGTGTGATCTTGACTGTGGCTCTATGATATCTGAATTGTTCTTTCTGGTTGCTTGCAATATTTTATCCCTGATGTAGGAACTCTGGAATTTGGCTATTAACACTCTTGAGAGTTTTCGTTTAGGGATCTCTTTCACAAGGTGAGCAATGGATTCTTTGATTTTCTATTTTACCCTCTGGACCTAAGATATCAGGACAATTTTCCTTGATAATTTCTTGAAAGATGATGTCTAGGTTCTTTTTTGGATCATGGCTTCCAGCTAGTCCAGTAATTCTTAAATTATTTTTCCTCAATCTATTTTTAAGCTCAGTCATTTCTCTAATGAAATATTTCATTTTTTTTATTCTTTTGACTTTGATTTTTTTTTGTTTCTTAAAGTCCCATGGAGTCATAGTCTTTTCTTCAGTGAATTTTTGTACCTCCCTTCCCATTTGGTCTATTTTGCTTTTAAGAAAGAATTCTTCAGTAAATTTTTGTGCCTTCTTTGTCATTAGGTCAGTTCTATTTTTTAAGGTGTTATTTTCTTTAGTATTTTTTGTGCCTCTTTTACCAAGAAGCTAATTTTCTTTTCCTAATCTTCTTGCATCATTCTCATTTCTTTTCCCAATTTTTCCTCTCCACTCATCTATTTTTTTGCTGGCCCTGGGCCCAATTAGCATTTCTGAGGCTTTGCTTATAGCTGTTTTCACAGTTATCTTCTAATTTTATGTCTTAGTCTTCCTTGCCACAACAGTAGCATTTTACAATAAAATTTTTTATTTTTTGCTCATTTTCCTAGCCTATCTCTTTACTTTGAACTTTTCTTTTAAAAGTTGAGCTCTGCTCACATGGAGATGGGGAAGCATAGTCCCAAGCTTCAGGCCTCTTTTTGTTATTGCTGTTCTCAGAGCTAGTTCTAGGCGTCTGCAAGTTTTCAGTGCTTCCAAGGTGCTCTTATCCTGGAAGAGATGTGGCCGCTGCGCTTCTGCTGTGCTCTCTGGCCTTAAATCAGGAAGGGCCCTGTTCTCCTGCAACAGTAAGTACTACTGCTCTTCTTGGGCCTAGAGCTGTGATCAAGTCAGCCTGCCCTTTTGTAACCACAAGTATTAACCCTCTCCTTGAGTGCCAGAAACGTAACTTCCCTTGTAACTGATCACAAGTGCTCCTCTCTGCCCTGGGACTATGACTCAAGACTGTTGATGGGCAATAGAGCTGCCAATCAATGATGGCTGCACCCAGTACCGGCAAAAAGTTCCCTGTAATCCCTTTCTGATGAGTTGTTCAAAGCCCTCATCATCTCTGGGCCGAGAGCTCTCGTAGCTGTTGCTGCTTCTGCTGCTGTTACGGTTGCCTCCAGAGCCCAAGGCTGGCACTTCTGCCGTGTTTCAGGCCTGCACCCACCCCAGGTTACATATCTGTCCAATGGACCTCTAAGTTGTCTCAGACTAGAAAATGTTGCTCTGACCTTTTATTGGTTCTGTCGTTCCAAAATTTGATTTGAGGAATTATTTTATAGTTGTTTGAAGAGGAATATGAGGAGAATTCAGCCGGGTCCTGGCCTATACTCCACACACAATGTTTGATAGAGAAAATTATTCAATTTATCAGGGATAGAGGAAGAAAATGCAAAAGGGAAGAGGGTGAAAGGAGAAAGGAAACAGACTTAGGGACGGACATGTGATGAGTAAACCAAATTCTAACCTTAGAGATGGATCATGAAAAAGAGTATTTTAAAAGGAAAGAAGTAGAGGAATCTGTAATTAGTGTATGGGCAAGAGGAAGAACAGAGAGGTGGGGAGGCAGAAATTGACTGTATCAAGCACAGGTCACTAGTGTTGTGCACAATACTTCCTGACAGAAGTAATGGATTTAAGCTACACAATGAGACAAATATTTCTGGACATGATCGGTGTGGGAATTTGTTTTGCTTAACTTTAAATATTTGTTATGAGGTTTTTGTTTGTTTGGTTTTGTTTTGTTTTCAATTTGGGGTCAGAGAATATGAGCGCTAAAAATAAATGCTTGTTAATTGAAAAAGATTAAATAAAAATTTAAAAAAATTCTCTTAAAGCCACTTTCAAATAACTCTAATAAAATTAAGTTTTACTTAGTGAGAATAACAACCTACATCTAAGTTCATTCATCGGAAAGGAATTAAATTAAATGACAGAAAACAATCTAGGGGTCCTTTCATGTAAATCAGAACATCGAAACAGAACATCCCTGGGCACCATCAATTCATTGCCAAAAACCGAAGGGTACAACAATTTCATCAGCCATCGCTCATGACAAGCTAAAAATTAATCAACCATTTTAGGGATTTCCTATGAAGAAATTTCTCACTGAAACAAGTCTATATGTGGGAAGAATTAAAGAATTTCACTAAGCCAAGTCATTTCTTCCCAAAAAATTCTTTCTAAAAAGAACTGTTTTGGCTACACACACATACACACTCACAAAGTTATTTCATTACAAAAAATTAAGGTATATGTTGTAAAATAAAAATATTTATTTTATAGAGAAATGTAAGATGCAGAAGATAAAAATTTTAAGGAAAGAATTCATATATCTTTCAAGTAGTTGTGAGATCAAATTCCTTAATACTTTCAGTCTCTTGGTGCTGGATTTAGTAGTTTAAGTGTCATTATATAAGTACCTTATATAAACAGAATATTGATAATTTTATATCTCTAGTGACTTTCTTAAAGCATGCCATCAGTGTTACCTCTCCAAATTGTCAGATCTCTCAGTTTAAGGGCAATGAAACCTAATTTGCCAATCAATACTTTGTATTAATTTGAAAGGCTGAATGTCATTTGTAAAGTAGTCTTCACTATTGTCAATATCTAGCAAGCAGTATTGCTCTTAGCAACATAGGTAAGGAAAATAAGTTCCATTATAATAGTCCAACGATAATTTTATTAAAATAATTATTCATTATGTAAATAAGTAAACTAGAAAATAGACCTAAGTGGAATCTACAAATTTATTACGAAATATTATACTCTAAATCTAAGTCATATCTTCAAAAAGCTAAAACAAGGTCTGAAAAGTAAGCAATGTTTTCTCTTGTCCATTCAATTCCAAATAACTGATCCCTTTGGATTGACTGATAGACCAAGTGCACTCCAATTTTCATATTATACAAACACAACTTAAATATTGCCAACAAATGGGACAAAAATGAAGAACTAAGTATTTTATGTTGACTACTATGACAATACTGTGGAAATCTCATTTTGCAAAATGTGGCATCCTTGCCACGTTAGGTTTATTCAGACTACGTAGACTTTCTGGCACTTATGACTTTGGGAAAGGGTTATAATTAGTTCACTAAATATATTTAGAAAAACAGAATGCAAAATGTAAAGTTTAAAAAAAATGCTCACCTTCATTTTATTTCATAGGTCACTGTTATACCATCTAATAAGATAATTAAAAACATGCAAGCAGCTGGTACTGCGGCTAAACAGATTAATGTAATAGTCTGTAGTTATATGTGCTGGCAAGGGGCTTGCCTCTTTGGCGAGGAGAAGGTCAGCTGCCCTTGGGAAAGGAGAGAGACAGACAATATTCCCTCTCTCATGGCACTGCATTGCAGTCAGTGAGGCTGAAGTCCAATATCCATTGTAAACTGCTGAAGCAGGAAACTGTTTCCTCCCTCATACCTAGCAAGGTTTTCAGTTGCACTGTATGGAGAAAACTCAGAGGATTTGAAAAAGAAAAGGCCCTATAAAGCTTGTGAAAAAGTAGTCATATTTCAGAAAGCTAGTATATCTATCTTATGACTTTTGAATTCTTTTTTTTAATCTTTTTAAATTAGTTTTTTTCTTTTTAATTGCAAACCATCTAATTTGCAACAGAGTTTTAAGAATTAAGATTAGATTTCGGTAACAACCTCCAATAATCTGTCCTATTTATCCACATTTCACTTAGAAATTGAGCTTTACCTTATGAGTTAGAGGAAATTGTTCTCTATCTGAGCTGCAGATTTTAAAACAACTGCATCCAAATTAAATCACCTAGTCTATAACAGCATTTGAGGGAAAACATATTAGTCTAAAAACCCAAGTACTGCATCAACAGGATCAGTCAACCTAAATGTTTCACTCATTGTTTTTTGGAATTATAATTATTCATGTAAACACACATCTCCAAAATAATCTTATCTGAAACCCAAAACTGCACCTAATGACTGTCTGGAACACAACCAGATATACTTTTCTTAAGTTTTTGCTTAAACTTTCTTACATTTATTTTAGAGATTGAGAGTTTCGTACCAGAAGTTACAGATAAGGAAACTATCTCAGTTTATTATTGCGAGTGAAATGAGACAATAAGGGTAACGCACTTAGGACACAGTGCCTGCCGCACAGCAGGAGCTATAAGAATGTCAGCTATTGTCATAATTCTTAGAAGCCACTCGGACGTCTCTCTTCCATTCAGAAGTACTTTGTATTAGTAAAATGTGGACGATTCTTGGTACGCACAATAATATATCATTATTAGCAAGCGCTATTAAAAAGACAAGAGCTATGTTTTCTGAGTTTGTACCATTGGCAACACGGTAATACTAACATGAACAGATTTATAAATGAAAGGTGATGTGGTGCAGCCTCAGAATTAGCAAGCCTGAATTAAAGTTCTGATTCTGCTGCGTCCTGGAGGTTTGACCCTCAGCCAGCCATTAATGTGGATGCCCCACAACTCTATGTAAGACAGTGAGTTACAAAATAAACGTGGGTCTGCATTGGCAAACAGGGCCTCCTCATATGAATTCTGGGGATCCATGAAAATACAAGTATGGAAAAAGAGTGAACAAATTAATGAATGAGTAAAAAATACTAATAAACACTGAGACCAATAAATATAAATTAAGGATTAGCACTAGATACATGCAAAAGCTTCAGTGTGTTTTGTGAAGTGGTGAACAAAGAGGAAGTCACCGGATTTGCATGCTTTGAAAGGGTGAGGATGGCTTGACTTAACCAGTTATTGGAATGTTTTTCAATTAGCTGAGGTAAATTCCTAGAAGCAGATGGGATTTCAGCTCCTACCTGAATACCAGGAAAAAAAATGGGAAGCAGTTAGAGAACCTGAACTTTCTGAACATTATTTCCAAGTTTTATCACTATAAATTTTTCTAATTATTTTAAAAATATAAATAAATTAGTTTACTAGTGTAATATAAACTAATTAGTTTAACTTAGCTTAAGAAAATCATGAAAATAGTAAAATCATTTTCATATTCAAGACTGGGTTTTACTAAAAAAAAAAAACCTATTGTCATTTCAGTGTAGTTTTGCATCAGTTTGTCTGTTAACTTTGATAGGAAAATAAAACTCTGAGCTGTGCTTCTATGAATTTTTCTGCATTTAACCCAAGCGTCAAATTTACAACTAAGCTCATTATATTGGAGAAGCTATTGCCTACTGAGCAGAAAATATTCATTTCACACCTTAAATACTATAATACTATTTAATAACAGTGCTGGCCTGCCAACTATTAAAAGCCAGTTTCTATATACTGAGCTACCTTAGTTTTTTATCTTGCCTTTTTAAATTACCATGATAAATTAATGTTCTAACGCTAAAACAATGACAGGCATTGATTAAAAATATATTAGTTAACAACTTTAGTATTATTGTGCAAAGTTATAATGGAACCTTCATTTTCAAAATACAATTATCATTCAGTAATACCTGAAGCCAAAATACTTTAATCTTCAAACTCTACAAGGACAAAAGAAACTGCAACTTAAAACATATTCTCACATTTCTCTCGAGTGGGCGCTTTATAATATATCTCTTATTTACGGTAATTAGCAAAACTACCAATATGGTAAAATGTAATTTGTCAACAACATTCTCAACAACTATGTGGGATTCCCCCCCGGGGCCCCCCTACTCTGGTTTAAACACATCATTCATTCCCTTGTTAGTTAGCACTGGTTTTATAGTTGCAGTAGGAATAATACTAATAATTATACTGTTATTCATTTTTATGCTACTTTGTGGTTTTCAAAGTGTTTTTGTATGTAAGAGACTAACTCCGTGATAGGGCACGGTCTGCAGTAAGATTGGGAAAACAAGTAACTACATTAAAGAAGGGACTTGCCACCACTCCTGTAGCTCATTAGTGATTGATTCTGGACTATCAGTCCCCTGATTCTTTTCTTCAGGTATCTTTCCATTACGGTTCAGTCCAAGTACAGCAGAGTCAAAGACATGAATGACCTCTTCTTGGATGAGACACGAGTGAAGACCTGAAGACATAAAGCCTGCTGATCCATCTCAGTAGGGCTGCTTTAGGAACAGTAAAGCCTGCGTGTGGCTCCTTCACGATCATTACAAGCTTCATGCAATGTTGTTTGCTTAAAGAACTCTCTTGTGTCATATCATTGGACATATTTATTACATGGACTCTCATGACTAGGTGGCTCGTGGCACAGAAGATAGAACACTGGGTCTGGAGTCAGGCAGATCTGAATTCAAATCCAGCCTCAGAGTAGCTGTGCAACCTGAGCAAGTTACTTCACTTCTGCTTGCCTCAGTTTCCTCAACTGTAAATTGGAGATAATAAAAGCACTTCCCTCCCAGGGCTCTTATGAGGATCACATGAGATAATGATTGTAAAGCACTTAGGAAGCACCGTATAAATGCTAGTCATGATGATGATGACAGGAGAGAGGTTACAGGCTTTTAAGCTCATGCAGTCTTCCTGGTATGCGTTACTATACTCTGTGGGGGCAGCTAGGTGGTACAGTGGATAGAAGACTGGTGCAGGAGTCAGGAAGACCTGAGTTCAAATCTCACCTCAGACCCTTGACACTCACTAGCTGTGTGACCTTGAGCAAGTCACTTAACCCCAACTGCCTCATCCTGGGACATCTCCAGTCAGCCTGATGAATATCTGGTCACTGGATTCAATGGCTCTGGAGAAGTGAGACTGGTGACCTGCACAGCCCTCCCTCACTCAAAACAAAGTCAAGTGCAAGTCATGTCATCATTTCTGATAGCATGATATTTTTTGGCCAACGAAGGATGAACACACCATACTCTATACTGTGTAGAAAACTTAAGAGATTTTTACCTAGAGGATTGTAATCTCACATATGTAGGATGTAATCAACTCAGTAAAACTACGATGGCCTCATCATGAACTAAATTTCCCTGATGTTCTCTATCTGGAGTTGCCCCATAATGAGCACGTCACTGTCACTGCATGAACAGTAGTTTGAACAGGCTGATGTAGATAAAGGTGCTATGGAGCACACATTTGAAAAACATGAGAGAACAGTAATATTTACCTTAACAGAAGGCCTTCCATAAAAGCTCCACTAATTATCCATAGCATTAATGGCTGTTAGTTATTCTTCAAGAATAGTACTGCAAAGGGATCACACAACCAAAAGCCCAAAAGCTAGCTGCCTTTCAGCAGGGTTCCTCAAGAGAAAAGCTGTTACCTGTGATGGCTGAGCAATTATTTCTATTCTAAATCACAGATATATGCATGGACTCCAGTTTACATCATTGATGGAAGAAGATTGAGAGCTTACACAATAACTCAATTTGGGAAGAAAGGAAGACCTTTCTTCATTTATTCTTCTAGTCAAAGACTGAACATTTATTAGCCTTTCCAGAGATTGGGAGGGAGGAAGGGAAGACATGAGGAAGACAGAGAGTAGCCTGCCCACCAGAAGTTTAGCCTCAATAATGCTGAAATAATAAACAAACACAAATAATTACAACATATGGGGAAATGAAATCTATGGTGGTAATTGCAATACAAAGAAGCTGAGGAGCAGTACTATATTTCCAGCTGCTTTTTGGCATTAAAATTCTTTCACAACTCTTCCCCAATCTACCTCGCAGTGTTATGACACATCATTCTCTAGCACTACTTACAGAATTCATCCAAACTGATGTCTTTGCACACACAGGATCATGCTCCTCACGTGTGCCTTTGCATACATGGTCTGTCTTATCTAGACTTGCTCATTTTCTGCAAACAGTTCTTCACACATGAATCCCTTCTGAATGCCCCAAACCACGGTAATTCTTTTTCAAAATTACTTAGTATTTACTTCATAGACATTTTATTCTCTCAATTTATAAAATAAATGGAAATTCCTTGAAGGCAGGGACTGTGCTTCATTCTTAGTATCCCCTTCATCTAGCATAGTGCTTAGTATACTGTAGGTACTTAATAAATGTTGGCTGATTAACTGCTTAAAATTAATATGTTAAATCTATAAGATCTGTGATCACAGTCCATGCTTTCATAGTGAATTTATACCACCATTAAAAATGAGTCAAGAGAATTAATCACTCATAAAAATAAAGGGCTACAAACGAAATGTCATTTTTTAGGCATCACTGCCATTCAAAAAAAAAATCTCAGTATTTAAATTGTATTTTCTAGAAAATAAGTCTCAGCATTTAACCCCTTTTTATCAGTTGTATGATAACAAAGAATCTATTATCCCCTCTAGATTCACTACCAAAACATAAACATGCTCAAACATTTACTCAAGCAAAAGTCAAGTTAGGAGAAAAACACTAACAAAAGTTCAAATGGGTACATGTTTTATTTACCAGTATATTATTTTGCCACTGAGCAAAATATAATGCTGCCCTTTTTCCTGACAGGCCCGCAAATGAAATGTCGACAAACAGCATTTAATACTATCATGAATTCTTTCTGAGCTTTCTTTAAACCCTCTTGGGGTCAGTAGACTAATAGTATAAAACCTTGAGTATGTTTATTAGGAGGAAATATTATCAAATGTAAACAGAAAGCTTCAGCACTGCTACAAATTTACTGAAAGGATAAGGTATGCAGGAGCTATATGACAGACACAGGGCCTACCTGTAGGAAATAAAAGTTCCATCAGAGTCTGTGGTAGGATTTATTCTTCCATTTTCATTGGATTCACCTAGAAAATAAAAAATTGCAAAATGCTCAGAAATAAAACAGAAAAAGCAAAAACAATATAGATGTATACATATACACATGTTATCTATATAACTTGAGTGGACTGGTGAAAGAAGTGACTCTTGAGAATAAAAGATTGTTTTTGGAATTTGGACACTGGTATTATCAAAAGTAAACTGCCATGTAAATTACTAGCAGGCACAAAAGAAATAAATGTCTATCAGCAGAATGGGCAACACAGTGGACAGACAGCTAGGGTTATCATCAGGATGGAAACCCTTTAAATAAATTTGTCACTGGCATCTTTTGTTGGCTATTCAACTACACTTGTGATGAGTGAGGAACAAAACATCATATGTCCCTCTAGCTGTCTAATTTCCTAACTATATATCTTAAGTGAGCACAAACCTCCCAAAGGAGAATCCTGAGGAGACACTTACTTCACTTAGCATGACAGAAGAGGGCAGGGTAGAGGGTAACAAAGCCCAGAGCCTGCAGTCAGTTGTTCAGCTCATGTCCAACTCTTTAGGGAACAAAACATGCCAGGCCCTTCTACCCTCTATTATCTCTCAAAAGTTTCTCTAAGTACACATTTGCTGTTTCCTCAACACTCTCCATCTCAAATTCTGCTGCCCCCTTTTCCTTTTGCCTTCAATGTTTTCAAGTAAGTCCTGTATTCTCATTAATATGGCTAAAGTATTTAAGTTTCAGTTTTAGTATCTGACCTTCCAGTGAACAGCCTGAAGTAATTTCTTTAAGTATTGACTGATTTGATCTCCTTGCTGTCTGTCCAAGGGACTCTCAATAATCTTCTCCAGCACCACAACTTGAAAATATTGATTCTGTGGTGACTTAGATACTATTGGTTTCTGCCACTAAGAGGTTTCTGACCTTGGCAAGTTATATACTCAATTTGATCCTCATTTCCATTACAGGAAAAAAGAGTCGGTTAGTGCCGATTTCCTTTGAATGAATTATTTTATTAATTTAGACAGTTAATATTTCGAATGCAGGTTTTGAAAGAGGTTCAGTAGTATTTTTAAGTCTTTGGAAATGGGCACTTTAAATGAGAAAACTTTTTAGAAAGTCCATTTTTTCTGGGAGGCAAACTTCAATCTTTACAGGATCTCATCAAAGTAGATCCCCCCCCAGTCCCCCTGCCACTCCAATAAAAGATTACTGATGTTTGAAAGCTGGGGCTTTGTTTCATGGAGAAGTCTTGTGTCATTAAAAGCACACATTATCTCCTGAAAACAATCCAGGATACTTCTAGCTGACTCAACTCTCGGAATTTCTTCACTTCCTTGCTACTTGTTTTTCCATCCTGGAGTAACATCTGTTCTGAGTCCCACTGTCTACCTGGTGGGTATCCTACTCTACCCTTATCCATCGTTTCACGGAGGCCTTCAGCCATTCTCACTTTACTCCTGTCTCAACTCCTTCTCTGGACTTCTCTACATCCAGGCCAATTGCCATGACTCTGTCCAAGTATACTTTCTACTACTCTGCCCCAGGTTTTCCAGGTCTTCTTTACATGTTGTCTTTCCCCATTAGAATATAAAATCCTTGGGAGGGACTGTTTTATTTGATTGTATTTACATTCTCAAAACATAGGTAAGACAGTACTGATACACTGCAGACATTTAATAAATGCTTATTCTTTCCATCCACCTCTCTCTCTCTCTCTAATCTTCCATTCCCCCCCACCCCTCCTGCTAGACAACTCATTGCCAAAATGTAGTGCCTAACCAGCATTTACTAATGGAAGAGCTCAACAAACTGCTCATTTATCATAATCTGGATGGTAGTCTCCCTCAACTAGGTTTTTCTTATGTGGACAGTTAGACCAAACACTTCTAAATGCCCATGAAATTCAGTCAGGAGAGTCTGCAGTGTTAGAGACTATTGCAAAATCAGTACAACTCTGTCTTCAAAATAGATTATTTGAAGGAATTTACCAACAATTCACCTAATAAGCAAGCATTTAATAAGTACTGCTGTGTGCCAAGCACTGTGTACCTAGTACTGCTGCGTTATCCTGACAGATAATACAATTAATGAAAAAATCCTTATCAACAAGCAATTGGCATTCCACTGGAGAGATAACACAGGCAGAAGTATATGAAGAACAAAAACAAAACATACAAATAAGTACCAAGTGGTAAATACAAGGCAGTTTGACAGGGAAGGCATTTAAGGGGCTTGGAAAAGGCATCACTAGAAGATAGTGCTTGAGCTGCATCTTGAAGGGAGAATGAGATGCCATGAGCTGGATGTGAGGACCCCATACATTTCCAATATGTCAAACACCAACTGCAAAGGCACAGTGACAGAAGATGGAGGGTCATGGAAGAGGAACCAAGGAAAGGCAAGTGGGGCTTAGTCACAGAGAATGAGAGGGAAAGCAATATTCACTAAGCCTGAAAAAAAGAGGATGAAGCCAAGTTGGGAAGGGATTCCAAAGTTAACTAGGAGTTTATATTCAACTCTAGGAGCAAAAGGAAACTACTGAAATTTACTGCACATAGGAGAAACATGGAAAAAGATGTGCTAAAAGGAAAATTCCCTTGGCAGGAACGTGGAGGATGGACTGGAATCAGAAAAGATTGGAGGCAGGGATACCAAATAGAAGGACTTTACAATAAGCCTAGGCAGGAGTGGATAAGGGTCTGAACTAAGGTGAATGGAGAGAAGGAGTTAGATCCAGGAGATATCCTGGGGATAGAAATGACAATATTTAACAACTAGACATGTGGGGTAATAGAGGGAAGGATTAAGAAAAATATCAGAGTTATGAATGTGGGACATTAGAAGAATGGAGGTGCCGTTGATAGAAATACAACAAGTTGGAAGAGGGATAAGTCTGGTGGAAAAGCTGATGTGTTCAGTTTGGGACATGCTAAGTTTGATAAGTTTCTCTAGTATGTATACACAATATGATATTATCCAACAGGCATTCCAATTAAGCTCTACATTTGAAATACTACAGAGAATCTACTCTTTTTTCCCTCTTCATTTTCTTTTAGTTTTGTTTTATTGATTTCTTTTTGTATTTTATATTACTGTCTTTGCCTGATAAATCTACACCAGTAATAATTAAGAAAAATATCGAGGCAAAACTGATTGATAGTGCAACTAAATCTGACTGCATATATGAAGGTCTTAATTTAGCATGTTACAATCCCTATCAAGAAAAGGGAAACAATGGGGGATGGAGCCAAGATGGTGGAGTAGAAAGACTCACGTATGCTAGCTCCAAACCCACAGCCCATATATTTCCTGCAAGAAGAACTCCTCACAAATTCTGGAGCACTGCAAGGCACGCAGAAACTGGAAAAGATTTCCGTTCCAGAGAGCCCTGGAGAGCCGTCCCCAGGGTCTGTTGCGCCCCAGAAAGTGGAGCCCACCCCTGTGCTACCCTGGCAGCGCGGCGCGAGAGGAGCAGATCCGAGCAGGCTTCAGGGACGGAATCTCCGGCGGCCGGGAAGGTCCCTCCACCCACAGATGCTACAGGTTAGTGAGAGAGACTTCTGGGCTGGCTGAGAGGGGAGCGGGGTGTCTCCGTGACTCGGGCCCCCTCGGGAGGCAGCGGCAGAGGCAGCGGCCTGGGATGCCTGGAGCAGGCAGGAGCTACATTACTGAAGGTCTCTGCATAAAGCCCCTGAGGGAACTGAGCCTGGGAGGCAGCCCTGCCCCCACCTGAGCACCAGAACTTAAGCTCACATTGAATAGCAGCTGCTCCCACCACTGAAAGCCCATTTGAATCTCAGACCCCAAGCACTGGCTGGGTGGATCTGGGGGGGGGTGGGGGTGGAGAGGAATCTCAGAAGTCAAGTAACTGGCTGGGAAAATGTCTAGAAAAGGGAAGAAAAATAAGACTATAGAGAGCTACTTTGAGGGGGTACAGATGGTCCCGTCTTTCAATTCTGATTACGAGGAACTATTTTTACCATCAGGGAGGGACGTGGAGGTCGGGGTCTCTGTGTCCCGGACATCCCAGGTGGATGTCCGGTGGGCTCAGGCCATGGAAGAGCTCAAAAAAGATTTTGAAAATCAAGTTAGACAGGTGGAGGAAAAACTGGGAAGACAAATGAGATACAAGAAAAGCATGAAAAACGGGTCAATACCTTGGGTAAAGGAGACCCAAAGAAATGCTCAAGAAAATAACACCTTGAAAAATAGGCTCACTCAATTGGCAAAAGAGGTTCAAAAAGCCAATGAGGAGAAGAATGCTTTCAAAAGCAGAGTTAGCCAAATGGAAAAAGAGGTTCAAGGGCTCACTGAAGATAATGGTTCTCT
Organism: Bettongia penicillata ogilbyi; assembly: GCA_023548195.1. Taxonomy (NCBI): domain Eukaryota; kingdom Metazoa; phylum Chordata; class Mammalia; order Diprotodontia; family Potoroidae; genus Bettongia; species Bettongia penicillata. The sequence continues at coordinate 3,786,783 of JAJHZJ010000718.1, forward strand.
CAGAATTGGAGTGGAACAGATGGAGTCTAATGACTTTCTGAGAAACCAAGAAATCGCAAGACAAAGCCGGGGGAATGAAAAAATGGAGGAGAATGTGAAGTATCTCTTTGGAAAAGCAACTGACCTGGAGAATAGATCCAGGAGAGACAATTTAAAAATTATGGGACTGCCTGAAAGTCATGATCAAAGAAAGGGCCTAGACATCATCTTCCATGAAGTTGTCAAGGAAGGCTGCCCTGGTGTTCTACAACCAGAAGGCAAAATAAGTATTGAAAGAATCCATCGGCCACTGCCTGAAAGAGATCCAAAAAGAGAAACTCCTAGGAACATTGTGGCCAAATTCCGGGGTTCCCAGGTCAAGGAGAAAGTGTTGCGGGCAGCTGGAGGGAAACAATTCCAGTGTTGTAGAAATACAATCGGGATAGCTCAGGATCTAGCAGCTTCTACATTGAGGGATCGAGGGGCATGGAATGGGATATTCCAGAGGTCAAAGGAACTAGGACTCAGGACGGGAATCACCTACCCAGCAAAACTGAGTGTAATACTTCGGGAGAAAATATGATATTTCAATGAAGCAAAGGACTTTCGGGCATTCTTGATGAAGGGACCAGAGCTGAGAGGAAAATTTGACTTTCAAGCACAAGGATGAGAGGAAGCATGAAGGAGTGGGCAGCAGGGAGAAGTCATAAGGGACTTACCAAGGGTGAGCTGTTTGCATTCCTACATGGAAAGAAAATGTTTGTAATTCTTAAAACTTTTCAGTATCTGGGTGGTTGGTGGGACCACATGCGTACATACATACACACACATGTACATGTGTGCATGCACACACACATACACACATGCACGCACATACAGAAACAGAGAGAACAGAGTGAATTGAGTGGGATGGGACCATATCTTGAAAGAAATTGGGGTGGGTGGTGGGAGAGAAATGTAGTGGGAGGAAAGAGGGTGAAATGGAATGGGGTAAATTATATCTCATTCAAGAGGCAAGCAGGAGGCTTTTTGGTGGGGAGAAAAAGAAGAGAGCTGAGAAAAAAACAAGAAGTTTACCCTCATCACACTCGACTAAAGGAAGGAATAAAATGCATACTCATTTTGGTATGAAAACCTATCTTACAATACAGGAAAGTGGGGGAGGAGATAAGCAAGGGGTGGGGATGATGGGAGGGCAATGGGAGGAGGGAGCAATTTGAAGTCAACACTCTTGGGGAGGGACAGGATCAAAAGACAGACTAGAAACAATGGTGGGCAGGATAGAATGGAGGGAAATACAGTTAGTCTTACACAACACGACTATTATCCAAGTCATTTGCAAAACTACACAGATAGGGCCTTATATTGAATTGCCTGCCTTCCCAAAGGGAATGGGTGGGGAGGGAGGGATGGGGAGAATTTGGAACTCAAAGTTTTAGCAACAACTGTTGAGTATTGTTCTTGCTACTAGGAAATAAGAAATACAGTTAATGGGGAATAGAAAGTCATCTGGCCCTACAGGACAAAAGAGAAGATGGGGACAAGAGAAGGGAGGGATGATAGAAGAGAGGGCAGATTGGTGATATGGAAAATTAGATTGCTTGGTGTATTGGGGTGGGGGGAGGGGACAAAAGGGGAGAAAATTTGGAACCCAAAATTTTGTAAAAAGTTAAATAAATAAACTTTTATTACAAAAAAAAAGAAAAGGCAAACAAAACCTTGTGTATATATATATATATATACACTTATATATATGTAGATATATGTAGATAGATATGTAGATAGATAGACAGATATGTATTATATGAATATACTTTATTTACTTTCCAGTTCTCAACATTCACTTCCACAAGATTTTGAACAAAAAATTTTCTCCCCACCTCTCCCCCAACCCCCAGCACAGGACAGCATGCATCCTATCCCTTCCTTCCTCCAGTATGTCCTTCATTTCCCACCCTTCTTCCATCCCCCTTTCCCTATATTTTCCTGTAGGGCATTCATTCTTAAAGCTTTGTGTTCCATATTCTCTCCCTCCCCACCCACTCTCATTGAGAAAACAAGCAATTCAATATAGCTCATATACGTGTATAAAAATGCCAAGTACTTCCATAATAGTTACGTGGTAAACTTCCCTCTGTCCTATCCTGCCCTCCATTTATTCCATTCTCTCCCTTGATCTGTCCTTCCACAACAGTGTTTGCTTCTGATTATCCCTTTCTCCAATATGTTGTCCCTTCTACTATGTTCCCTCTTCTATCCCCTTCCTCCCTACCTTCCTGTAGGGTAAAATAGATGTCCATATCCAATTGAATGTATGTTATTCCCTCCTTAAGCCAAATTCCATGAGAGTAAGGCTCAGTTATTTCCTTTCATCTCCCCGCTCTTCCCCATCCACTATAAAGCTCTTTCTTCCCTCTTTTATGTTAGATGATTTGCTACATTCTATCCCTCCCTTTCTCCTACTCCTAGTACTTTTCATCCAAAAGTAAATTTTATTTTTTTAGGTATTCTCCCTTCATTATCAGCTCACCCTGTGCCCTCTATGAGTGTGTATATACATACATATGTGTATATACATATGTACACATACCTATGTACATACACCTACCTCCAATATACACATACATACATATACACCTACATATACATATACATTTTCTCTCTCTCTCTCTCTCTCTCTCTCTCTCTCTCTCTCTCTCTATATATATATATATATATATATATATATATATATATATATATATATGCATATGTATGTATGTATTCCCTCTAACTATCCTAATACTGAAAAAGGTCTCATGAGGTACAAATAACATCTTTCCATGTAGGAATGTAAAGAGTTCAACTTTAATGAGTTCCTTAAGGCTTCTCTTTCCTGTTTACCTTTTCATGTTTCTCTTGATTCTTGTATTTGAAAGTCAAATTTTCCATTTAGCTCTGGTGTTTTCAATAAGAATGATTGGGAGTTCTCTATTTCACTGAAATTCCATTTTTTCCCCTTAAGTATTATACTCAGTTTTGCTGGGTAGGTGATTCTAGGTTTTAATCCTACCTCCTTTCACCTCTGGAATTATCACATTCCAAGCCTTTCAATCCCTTAGTATAGAAGCTGCTAAATCCTGTGTTATCCTGATTGTATTTCCACAATACTTGAATTGTTTCTTTCTGGTTTCTTGTAATATTTTCTCCTTGACCTGGGAACTCTGGAATTTGGCTACAATATTCCTACGAGTTTTTCTTTTGGGATCTCTTTCAGGAGATGATGGGTGAATTCTTTGCATTTCTATTTTACTCTCTGGGTCTAGATTATCAGGGCAGTTTTTCTTTGATAACTTTTTAGAAGATGATGTCTAGGCTCTTTTTTTGACTATGATTTTCAAGTAGACCAATAATTTTTAAATTATCTCTCCTGGATCTATTTTCCAGGTCAGTTGTTTTTCCAGTGAGATATTTCACACTGTCTTCTATTTTTTCACTCTTTTGGTTTTATTTTATAATTTCTTGGTTTATCATAAAGTCATTACCTTTTATCTGTTCCATTTTAATTTTTAAAGAACGTTTTCCTCAGTGAGCTTTTGAATCTCCTTTTCCATTTGGCCCATTCTGCTTTTTAAAGCATTCTTCTCCTCATTGGCTTTTTGGACACTGGCTCTTTTGTCATTTGGGTTAGTCTATTTTTAAAGGTGTTATTTTCTTCAGCATTTTTATGGGTCTTCTTCAGCTAGCTTTTGACTCATTTTTCATGATTTTCTTGCATTGCTCTCATTTCTCTTCCCATTTTTTCCTCTACCTCTCTTACTTGATTTTCAAAATCCTTTTTGAGTTCTTCCATGCTCTGAGACCACTGCATATATTTTATGGAGGTTTTGGATGCAGAAGCCTTGACTTTGATGTCTTCCTCTGACGATATGCTTTGTTATTCCTCAGTCAGAAGGATGGAAGAAAATATCTTTTCACCAAGAAAGTATCCTTTTATAGTCTTATTTCCACACCCACCCCCCTTTTTTGGGCATTGTCCCAGTCAGTTACTTGAATTCTGAGTTCTCTGTCAAGTGGATAGTATACTACCCTAGGCTTCAGAGGTTTTGTGCAGCTGTTCTCTGAGATATCTCTAGGGATTTGTAAATTCTCAGTTCCCCCAAGGTGGCACAATCAAGGGAGAGGAATTTACTCCTCTCCTGGACTGTGCTCTGGTCTATGAGTAACCACAATTACTCTTTTTTGGCCTGGAACTGCAAATAGGATTCCCTCTCCACAACCACCACCAGCTCTGCTAGGCTAGTGGTCTTCCTCATGCCAGGACCACTACTCAGGCCTGAGACCCAGACCGGTTGCTATATTCCTCTACGGTCTTTAGGTTGAGGGCTCCAAAAGTGAAAGCTGCTGCTGCCACAGTGGTGGCTGCCCCATAGGGCTAGACTGGGGCCGGACTGTGGTCACGTGAAAGAGCTTTCTTTCTGACCTCAGCAACTGTCTTTGTTATTTGTGGGTCAAGAAATCTGGGAACCACGGCTGCTACACATGATTCTGCACTCTGAAGCCTGTTGCTGCCACCTGACCCAGGCTGGGATGCACGCCACCCTGAACCCAGTTTGATAACCCTTTCCTGCCAGCCTTCCAGGCTGGAAATCTCTTTCACTCTGTCATTTTGTTGCTGTGGCTTCTGCTGTGTTATAATTTATTTAAAGTCATTTTTTTACATGTATTTTACAGGATATGGGGGGAGAGCTAGAGGAGGTTCATCCACCCCCAGGAATTTCTTTTAGGGGGAAAATTTGAAAACATTTCTAAGGAACAGAAAACTACAGAATTGGATTCTCCAATTCTTTAATTGCTGCCTGAGGAGTCTGGGAAAGGTGGACACAATTAATAAAGTTCTGAGGTAAACTGAATAGTTACTAGAGGTATGTGATTTAATTAAAAAGAGAAATTATCTTAGGGATATATTTTGTATCAGTAGGGAAAATTATGTCTCATTATTTGTTTTGTGGAAGCAAGTTGGATCATTCCCTTGAATCTAAGTTCAGCTGCTTTTTAATGATGTTTTTGTTTATTTAACTGCATATATTATTCTTCTGACTTTGTTTCCCTTGTTTAGAACTGGTTCATACAAGTCTTCTGTTTCTTTGAATTCTGCATGTTAATTTCTCTTATATGGTCTCATCATGATAAACATTTACACAGTGCTTTAAGACTTGCAAAGTACAGGGGGTGGAGCCAAGATGGCGGAGTAGAAAGACTCAGGCATGCTAGCTCTGAACCCACAGCCCATATATTTCCTGCAAGAAGAACTCCCCACGAATTCTGGAGCACTGCAAGGCGCAGAGAAACACAGTGGAAAAGATTTCCGTTCCAGAGAGCCCTGGAGAGCCGACCCCAAAGGTCCGTCGCGCCCCGGAAAGTGGAGCCTACCCCTGAGCTGCCCTGGCCAGGAAGTCCCAGAGGAGTAGATCCGAGCAGGCTTCAGGGACCGAACCTCTGGTGGCCGGGAAGGTCCCTCCACCCCCAGATGCTACAGGTCAGTGAGAGAGACTTCTGGGCTGGCTGAGAGGGGAGCAGGGTGTTTCCGTGGCTCGGGCCCCCTCGGGAGGCAGCGGCAGAGGCAGCAGCGGCAGCTAGGGACTCCCTGAGCAGGCAGAAGCTCCCATTACTGAAGGTCTCTGCATAAAGCCCCTGAGTGAACTGAGCCTGGGAGGCAGCCCTGCCCCCACCTGCTCCATTACTGAAGGTCTCTGCATAAAGCCCCTGAGGGAACTGAGCCTGGGAGGCGGCCCTGCCCCCACCTGAGCACCAGAACTTAAGCTCACATTGAATAGCAGCTGCACCTGCGGTGGAAAGTCCATTTGAATCTCAGACCCCAAGCACTAGCAGGGCAGATCTAGGCAGGGGTGGACAGGAATCTCAGAAGTCAAGTAACTGACTGGGAAAATGCCTAGAAAAGGGAAGAAAAATAAGACTATAGAGAGCTACTTTGAGGGGGTACAGATGTTCCCATCTTTCAATTCTGATTATGAGGAACTATTTTTACCATCAGGGAGGGACGTGGAGGTCGGGGTCTCTGTGTCCCGGACATCCCGGGTGGATGTCCGGTGGGCTCAGGCCATGGAAGAGCTCAAGAAAATCAAGTTAGACAGGTGGAGGGAAAACTGGGAAGACAAATAAGAGAGACACAAGAAAAGCATGAAAAATGGGTCAATACCTTGGGTAAAGGAGACCCAAAGAAATGCTCAAGAAAATAACACCTTGAAAAATAGGCTCACTCAATTGGCAAAAGAGGTTCAAAAAGCCAATGAGGAGAAGAATGCTTTCAAAAGCAGAATTAGCCAAATGGAAAAAGAGGTTCAAAAGCTCACTGAAGATAATAGTTCTCTCAAAATTAGAATGGAACAGATGGAGGCTAATGACTTTCTGAGAAACCAGGAAATCACCAAACAAAACCAAAAGAATGAAAAAATGGAAGAGAATGTGAAATATCTCATGGGAAAAACAACTGACCTGGAAAATAGATCCAGGAGAGACAATTTAAAAATTATGGGACTACCTGAAAGTCAAGATCAAAAAAAGAGCCTAGACAGCATCTTCCATGAAATTATCAAGGAAAACTGCCCTGATACTCTACAACCAGAGGGCAAAATAAGTATTGCAAGAATCCATCGATCACCATCTAAAAGAGATCCAAAAAGAGAAACTCTTAGGAACATTGTGGCCAAATTCCAGAATTCCCAGGTCAAGGAGAAAATCTTGCAAGCAGCTAGAAAGAAACAATTCCAGTATTGTGGAAATACAATCAGGATAACTCAAGATCTAGCAGCTTCTACATTAAGGGATTGAAGGGCATGGAATAGGATATTCCAGAAGTCAAAGGAACTAGGACTCAAACCAAGAATCACCTACCCAGCAAAACTGAGTATAATACTTCAGGGGAAAATATTGTCTTTCAATGAAATAGAGGACTTTCAAGCATTCTTGATGAAAAGACCAGAGCTGAAAAGAAAATTTGACTTTCAAACACAAGAATGAGAAGAAGCATGAAAAAGTAAACAGCAAAGGGAAGTCATAAGGGACTTACCAAAGGTGAACTGTTTACATTCCTACATGGAAAGACAATATTTGTAACTCTTAAAATTTTTCAGTATCTGGGTACTTGGTGGGATTATACACACACATACACACACACATGTACACGCATGCACGCACATACACATACACACATGCACGCACATACACAGACAGAGAGCACAGAGTGAATTGAATAGGATGGGACCATATCTTAAAAGAAATTAAGGTAAATGGTGAGAGAGAAATGCAGTGGGAGGAAAGAGGGTGAAATGGAATGGGGCAAATTATATCTCATTCAAGAGGCAAGCAGGAGACTTTTTAGTGGAGGGAAAAAGAGGAGAGCTGAGAAAAAAAAAAAAAAAACCAAGAAGTTTACCCTCATCACATTCGACTAAAGGAAGGAATAAAATGCATACTCATTTTGGTATGAAAACATATCTTACAATACAGGAACATGGGGGAGAAGGAGATAAGCAAGGAGGGGGGATGATGGTAGGGAGGGCAATGGGAGGAGGGAGCAATTTGAAGTCAATACTCGGGGAGGGACAGGATCAAAAGACAGAATAGAAACAATGGAGGGCAGGATAGGATGGAGGGAAATACAGTTAGTCTTACACAACACGACTATTATCCAAGTCATTTGCAAAACTACACAGATAGTGCCTTATATTGAATTGCCTGCCTTCCCAAAGGGAATGGGTGGGGAGGGAGGGATGGGGAGAATTTGGAACTCAAAGTTTTAGGAACAACTGTTGAGTATTGTTCTTGCTACTAGGAAGTAAGAAATACAGGTAATGGGGAACAGAAAGTCATTTGGCCCTACAGGACAAAAGAGAAGATGGGGACAAGAGAAGGGAGGGATGATAGAAGAGAGGGCAGATTGGTGATATGGAAAATTAGATTGCTTGGTGTATCGGGGTGGGGGGACGGGATAAAAGGGGAGAAAATTTGGAACCTAAAATTTTGTGAAAATGAATGTAAAAAGTTAAATTAAAAAAAAAAAGACTTGCAAAGTACCTTATAGATATTTTCTCATTTTATCTGCACAACAACCTTAGGTTTACAGATGAGACAACTGTGGTAGACAGAAATTAAATGAGTTATTCAGAGTCACAAAGTAAGTGCCTGAGACTGTATTTGAACTCGGGTCTTCCAGACTCCAGATCCAGCACTCTTTGCATTCTTTTACTTAGGTGCCCCTAAGCAGCAGGTATCATAGTTTCTTTAGCCATCCCCCAAAGTCACGGGTATCCACTTTGATTCCATTTGTTTTTTAAAATAGGTTTTATTGATGTATTTTTAAATATCCCATAGTTTTCTTTTCCCTCTTTTTCCAGCCATGTTTGCTCTTCATAATTTTGCAACATTCATTTCTTCTGTGTGGCTGTTCATTGACATTGCTATAGTCACTGTGTACACTGTTTCTTGTCTGTACTCACTTCACTCTGCATCAGCTCATATAGATCTTTCCATGCTCTTCTGTATTCATCCTATACATCATTTTTTACAGCACAGTAATATTCCATTACATCCAGGTACCATATTTTTTTTTCTCCAAGTCAATGAGTATCTCTTTTATTTCTGATTCTCTGCTGTCATGAAAAGTGTGAGTATAAATATTCTGATAACTATGGTAATTTTCTTCTCACTGATGGCTTCCCTGAGGTATAAACTCCAAAGAATCTCTGGGTCAAAGCATGTGGATATTTTAGTCTCTTCGTCTGCATAATTTCAAATTGCTTTCCAAAACAGTTGTACTAATTCACAGTTCCATCAACAAGTCACAAATGCGGCTCTCTTTCTGTAACACTTCCAGTGCAGATGATTCCCATCTTTTGTTATCTCTGACAATTTGCAGGGTCTAAGATGAAAACTCACAGTTATTTTGATTAGGTTTTCTCTTAGTACTAGTGATTTGGATCATTCTTTCATGTGATTTTGAATACTTCTCATTTCTTCAACTGAGAAGCATTTATTCATATCCACTGACCACTTATCCACTGGTGAATGAATTTTAGTCTTAGATGTATCTGTTGTTTACACACTGTGGATTATCAGAGATTCCAGTTATCTGATATTAAAAAAAAGATTTCCATGATATTAGGGTTATATGTAGTATCTTATGTCTACATTTTTACCTCCTTGAGCTATATATGCTCAGTAATGAGAGTTGTCTTAACACAACTGGCACTTCTCTCATCTGCCTTGATTTTCATTAATTTCATTTCAACTTATTCTAGAAATTTTGACACATCTTTGCCATTTTTATTTACTGTCTTTCTAGTTTAACTTTTAAATGTTCTTATCATGAGATGGCTTAGCTGGTTTGTTTTTGTACATCGGTTCCAATAATTTTTTTTTTCATCCCACTGCCTATAACAGCTTTAAGAGGCTATATTACTCATAACTTTCCACTGTCATCATCTGAAAGATTTTATAAACAAATATATATTCTAAGCCTGTGTTGCCCCAGAATATAATTTCTCTCTGCTTGGAAAAGATGATAGTGACCTTTTATAGAGCATTTTTAAGGTGTGTAAAGTACTTTATCTATGCCATTTCACTTGTTCCTAAGAACAACCTTGTAACAGAGCTGTTACTATTATTGCCATTTTACAGATGAGGAAACTGAGACTGGGAGTGACTTACTTAGGGTCACAAACTAGTAAATGGCTCAGGCAGGATTTGAATTCAGGTTGTCCTGATGCCAAGCCCAACATTCAATCCAATAGATCATCAAGCTGCCTAAAAAAACAGTCCATACACCAACAAAGTATATGCTCACTCTAGTGTTTTATAGGATCTTTAGGTGATTGTATAAGAAGAAGAGATAGACAAGATGTGAGAATGTGTGTGATGCAGAGTGCTGGACTGATCATAGATTTATCCTTTCCAAACTAAATATTTGCATTCATCAAAAGTGCTGCCCCCATGGCAAAATGATGACCAGAAGAATTAATGTCAACAAATTAGAGCTCTCTCTGAGCATGAACAGCTTGTTGCTAACTTGGAGGGAAAGTTGAACCAACACACAGTTGGCAACAGTGACGCAGAAAAGGAGTGGGAAGCTTTCAGAGATTTTGCGTACAGCACTGCATTTGCTAATCTGGGTCAGAACACTCGCAAACACCGAAACTGGCTTGATGAAGATGATGGGGAAATCCAGATGCTGCTAAACGAAAAAGGAGAACTGCACAGATTTACCAGCAGAGTAAGTCATCCATCTCTAAGGAGGCAGCATTTAATTCCATCAGAAGTAAAGTACAAGAAAAGGTTAAAGAGATGCAGGATTTCTGGCTCAGTAAAAAGGCAGATGAAATTCAGTTTTATGCTGATAGTAACAATCCAAAGCACTTTTAAGATTCTCTGAAAGCTATTTACGGACCAAAAATCTATGGTACATCACAACTACTCAGTGCTGATGGAGCTACATTGATTAATGATAAGGACATGATCCTAGAGAGATGGGTTGAACACTTTCATGGTGTTCTCAACAGACTATTGTCAATCAATGCTAAGGCCATGGACCGTTTACCTCAGGATGAAGTCAATCCCTCCTTAGCTGAGCTTCCAACCTGAAGAGGCTTTGAGAGCCATTAGGCTCTTTTCATATGGCAAAGCACCTGATGCTGATTCTATTCCAGCTGAGATTTACAAGGTAGGGGGACCATTGCTCATACAAAAGCTGACTGAAATTTTCTAGCTTATATGGCAAAGGAGGTTATCCCCCAGGAGTTCAAGGATGTTTCCACTGTCTATCTCTATAAGGGGAAAGGAAATAGATTATCCTGCAACAATCACAGGAGGATCTCTCTTTTGGTCACTGCTGGCAAAATTCTTACTAGAGTTCTCCTTAACAGGCTGATCCTTCACCTGGAAGATGGTCATATAACTGAGAGCCTGTATGGCTTCAGACAGGGCAAAGGAACAGTTAACATGGTGTCTGCTGCTCAACAACTCCAGGAGAAATGCCAGGAGGAAAACAGAGGTCTGTACACAACGCTTGTAGATTTGACCAAGACCTTTGACAATATTAGTCATGAGGGCTTATGGAAAATTATGTCAAAATCTGGTTGCCCAGAAAAGTTCATTAGTATTGTATGTCAATTTCATGATGGCATGTTTGCCTGGGTTCTAGATAGTGGACAATGCTTTCATGCCTCCTGAGTCACCAGTGGAGTGAAACAGGGTTGTGTGCTTGCTCCCATGATTTCTAGCATGATGTTTTCATCACTGTTGTCAAATGCCTTCAAAGAAGTGGAACATGGCATCAAGGTACTGTACTGATGGTAAGTTCTTCAATTTGAAAAGGTTACAAGCGAAGACCAAAGTGGAGGGACTGTTGGTGCATGAATTTCTGTTTGCAGATGATAATGCGCTCAACACAGCCTCTGAAGCTGAGATGCAACAAAGTATGGATCAATTCTCCTCTGCTGCCTGTGCTAATTTTGGCCGCATAATTAATACCAAGAAAACACAGTTGCTTCATCAACTACCACCACACCATCCATACATGGAACTACTGGTTACAACTTGAATGCTGTGGACAAGTTCACTTACCTTGGTAGTGTACTTTCCCTGGGATGTATACATTGACAATGAGGTTGATGCATGCATTACCTGAGGTAACTCAGTGTTTGGGAGGCACCAAAGAAAAGTTTGGGAGGGAAGAGGTATTAGACTGACCACCAAACTGAAGGTCTACAGAGCCATTTTGCTGACCTCATTATTGTATGCCTGTGAAACATGGATAGTCTACCAGCGCCATGCCAGAAAACTGAAACGCTTCCATTTGAACTGTCAACTGTCATAGGAAGATTCTGAAGATCACCTAGCAGGATAAGGTACAAGACACTGAGATCCTTGCTTAAACTAAACTGTCAAGCATTGAAACTATGCTTCAGAGAGTGCAACTCTGATGGGCTGGCCACGTTGTTTGAATGCAAAATATATGCTTGCCAAAAAGACTATTTTATGGAAAACTCACATGCGGCAGGAGATCACATGGTGGCCAGAAGTGATACAAGGACACTCTCAAGGTCTCTCTCAAGAACATGGGATTTGATTATGTCATGGGAGACATTGGCACAGGACCACTCAGCATAGTGTGCCCCCATAAGAGAAGGTGCTGTGCTCTATGAGCAGAGCAGAATTGAGACAGCACAAAGTAAACATAGGATAGGTACATTTGGAGTAACCACCCCAAATATTCACACCGCCTATATGTGCCCAATCTGTGGTAGAGCATTCTGAGCTTGTGTTGGACTGATCAGCCACAGTCAGACACACCGAAACTGCACTTTGTCATGGTGATGTCATTTTGGTCCTCTTTGAGAACGAAGGACAACAACCAACCAACCAAGTAGCACCAGTGTGTGTCTGTGTTCATGTCTTCTCTTTTTTCCATTTCCATTTTTTGGGGGGTAGATGAGTGGGTCAAGGGGTGTCAACAGGCAAACACTATGTGATGGATCTTTGATTCTGTGACCATAGAGAACTCCCTTCAACATCACAGATGATACTAGGATTAAGTAGACTCTAAGTACCTTCTTCAGGTATGTGAAGTTAAATGATTTTCCTGGAACACAGTGCTAATGTTAGAGGGAGGATTTAAACCAAGATCATCTGGACTCCAAGCCTAGGACACCATTCCTTAGACCACACTGTCTCCTAAAAGTGAACAACTTGTTGGAATGTCTTCTCAACTAGATGTTATGTTTTCCTTCCATTTTAATTGTTTCTCACTAGTTAGTAATAATTTAAACCTTTGCTCTAAAAACTTTTAGATACATATATCTGATGTGGAAATGGTTCCTACATTAATAATCTTTTTTTTGCCTAAGAATACAGTCAACTTCATCTTCTGTAATGTTATTTAGTACTTGCCACATCCAGCAGTGTCTAATTCTGATCTTGAAGAAAGTATTCCTTATAGGTTGGCATGCAGTTCCCCTATGATCCACAAGTCTTTTTCACTTTTTACTTGTGACCCAACTTTCCAAAAAATTTTTCATCACCTCTACCCACCCTTACATTGAAGTCACTGAGTATTTAAGTATATGTTGATTTAATTTGGAGTGTCATAAAATTCTTCCTAGAATTTCTCTACATCCTCATGTTCTGCACCAGATGTTGGCACATAAGTTGCAATTATCTTCATGGTTGTCTCTTTGCAAATCATGAGCACTACACTGAAAAAGAAAACCCCCAAAGTGTCCTACAAAATGCATTGGACACATGAAAATGCCAACTCCAAGTCCTTTATTTTCCTCTGGAGGGATATCCTACATGTCATCCTTTCATTTTGTTGCAACTTCCTTTTCTGGCTTTGAAGAAAGTAAATAATGGTATGATTTAGGGCTATATCCTCTTACTGGTCAACGGAGGAGAGTTTTACAGTTAAAACAACTACAAATTAAAAAAATGTTTATAGATGGTCTAAAAGCTATGATTCTTAGCACCTTTCTTTTTTTTTTTTCCATTGCCACTATGGAAGGGGAAGGGGGCTTCATTCAATTGAACTGAATTTGTTTATTTATCTGTTTACTTTTTGCTTGGTGGTTTGTGGTGTCAGTTGATAAACATTCATTAAGTGCCTGGGATAGAGCAGACACTATGTCCCAGGCCTGGAATACAGAAGAGGCAAAAAAAGAAGGGGCTCACAATCTAATGGGGACACAACAAGCAACCACATATGCACAAACAAGCTATATACAGCATAAATTGGAAGGAATTAAAAGAATGAAGGCCCTAGAATTAAGAAGTATTGCAAAAAGCTTCCTAATAGAAAATGGGATTTTAGGGACAGCTAGGTGGCACAGTAAACACACATACCCCTCTATATAGTATGCATAAAGTTTTTATTATAATTATCATTAGGACCTACATGGTGCTTTACACCTACTAGGTGCTTAACAAACTCCTGAGTTCAAGTCCTGCTGTTACCAATACCTTTTGGATTATCTCAAACTGGATGAGGCCCTACATAGCCAAATAAACTCATTATGCCCCCAAAACTTCCTATTTACTTCTAAGGGGACCAGCATCCTTCTAATCATTCAGGCTCAAACAGTGTCATCCTTGACTCTTAACCAGCACTCACCCCACAAATCCAATATAGTGCCAAGTCATCATATTTCTCATCTAGATCCCCCTGCTTTCCATTCATACTGGCGCCATTCTAGTTCAGTCCCTCATGACCTGTCACTTGGGACTTCTAGAATAGCTTTTTCACTGATCTTTCTGTCTCGGATCTCTTCACATCAACTTATTCTCCATTTAGTTACGAAAGTTATTTTCCTAAAATCTTGGTCATTTCATGGCCCATTCCTATTACTTTTAGGATTAAATATAAAGTCTTCTTTTTTAGTATTTGAAGCACTTCACAACTTGTACTCTTTCTCCCTTTCCATCTGGTTACACTGTATTTTGTCTTTCCTGCCCTTCACATCTTCTAATTGCTAACTGGCCTCCTTGCTATTCCTTCCACGTGACACTCCATCTCCCATCTCTATGCCTTTGCACAGGCTGTCCCCCATTCCTAGAATATTCTATGCCCTCATCTCTGCCTGGACTTCCTTAAAGTCTCAACTAAAATGCTGCCTTCCTCAGAAGCCTTTTCCTGATCCTGCCAGCTTTTAGTACCTTCTGCCTGCAATCACCTTCCATTAGTCCATACATTTCTTGTAGGTACCCATAATTTACATATTGTTTCCTTTCACTTCCTTTGTATCCCGCTTAGTACAATGCCAGGCACATGATTAATAATAAATGTTTACTGACTGACTGACAAGAGTCTTCGTTGCCAGTTAAAGAAATAAAGACAAATATGAGCTAATTGAGGAAACCTCATCTGGCATCTACTTAGCAAGGACAGCAAAATAAAGGTATCTCCCTGCCTGTACCAGGATTTCATTCTATATATTGACTTTAATTAAAGGACAATTTAAAAAAAAATCTCTTTAAGCCAAGATTTAAACAATTTATCTAAGACAAAATTCAAATGCCTCTGTTTGGTGCTTCACAATTTGGTCTTAGCCTCTCTCTCCCAAGTTCCATCACCTTCCTCATCTTCATATACTCTGGCATGCAGCCAAACACTGCATACTTGCCCACACTCAGCACTCCATCCAATGACTAGCCCTTGGAATCCCTGGAGGTTTTCAAGGAAAGGCTGGATGAACACTGGTCAGGCATGTTCTAGGGGGGATTTCTTTGGTAGGTGGTTTGGAAAAGATAGTTGATGAGGTTCCTCCTAACTCCCAAATTTTGTGATGCACACTGTTCACTACTGTTTAGAAAGCCTTCCTTCAAGGCTCAGCTCTATTATCAATTTTTTTCCTAATTTCTCCCTTCCCTTCCACCACCCCAGGTGTCATTGCTCTCTCCCTTCTTAAATTATATTGAATTTACTTATCTTTGTAAATTTGAAGGTTCTTTTTCTTTTTTTGAAAAATGAAGCCATAAGACTACTATTGAGAACATTGGTTAAACTTTGAAATTAAGAAATTTAATAGGCAAGAACTTGCTTACATTACATATTCCTAATTCATATAATGTAATTTCAAATATGATATCACATTCATTTTTAGGATAGTTAAAGCTTAATAATTTAATGATTTGCCCAATTTTAATTTATATTTTCCAACCACTTTGAGCAATCTAAGGTGCCACAGGAGATCATAACAGTGGTCCTGGTTAAGTCAAATAATAATTACAGAGCTTTCACTTTAAAGATGAGATTATTTTTAATTATTGAGTATAGTACTTGAGGTACCATACTTATATAATTATGCTACTCATTAAATGGTTATTGAAAGCTGAAATGTAATTTTAATGACAGCTACCTATGTTTCCTCACACTCTTTGGAGTTGACAGATCAGACCAGATACTGTTACACTAAAAAAATATTTGTAGCTAGGTTAACATGGTTAACAATGAAATTCACTCTCCTTGAGAAACTTTCAGGTCACTACTTTTTTTTTTTTTAATGATTTTATAGTAAGAGTGACTTTACAAATAACAGAACTAAAACTAAAAGAAATGGTGACATTTTCAAGAACAGAAAAACCCAGCAATCCTATAATTAATACTCAGTTTCTGATTGGTCTGCAAGAATACCCATCACATCTAGGAAACATCTGTGGGATAAGATTAGTAACCTAGGCAAAGAAGACATTCTCTTTGGAAAAAAAGAAAAACCATCAATGATAGGGTTTAAAAGTTAAGTTTATGTAGTCTATACATGCCTTATAAATTAGAAAAAAAAGCACTTAACATCTCTCAGAACTGTAAGGGGAATCAAATAGCTGAGACCATTGTATTTAAATCTCTCTATCTTGGTCTTATCAGATGTTACTTAAGGTTTGTCTTTATTTAACACTTACACTTCTTTTATATATGGTAACAATAAATATATCCTTTTATGATACAAAGGGTGGCACAGAAGAAAAAACATGAGTTTCTCAAAAACAAACTAAATGGGGGCTATATTTGTTTCACTAAAAACGTTAAAACAAAGATTTCAGAGTTTCCTGTACAGGGAAAAGGCAATAAAGTTTTGAAGAGGGAAAAACTGCTTTGTTCCTTCAATCCCCTAGTTGAAATTAATTATAGCAAATGTTTATGAAAACATCTGTTCCACACCGTTATAAATTCTTCATTTTAGCCTGGGTGACTCCAGGCTCTCCTGTCATTAGGGGAAAAAAACCCAAGTTGGACCACTGAGAAGTTCACAAAAGAGCAGGAAGGAGCCCCACTTCTGCTCAAAGCCCCATAGCCCACAAACATGGGATCACTACTTGCTGTGATTTTTCCTGGGGGGGGAAGGTGGGGAGGAGGAAGGTTCCAAACTGGTGGCAGGGAAAGCTTATCTTGGACTGGAGAATCAGGCTGTGAAATGTGACTCAGCCTGGCTCTTATAGTACTTCCATTTTGGGGTCCAGGACTGTGGTTTCAGCCTTGTGGGTGTTCAGGATGGGGGAACTTCCTTTACTAATAATGTCATGGCTGGCAAATGTCATGAAAAGTATTCATCTTACCGGGATGGCCTGAGGGGAACAAGAGGTTAGGAGACTTGCTCAGGGTGACATATGCAGGAGGGAGGTCTAAGAGGAAGGATGACTCAACATAAATTATTGATAAGAATAATTATCTAAACATTAGGTTCCTTGGATATACTTCAAAAGATTCAAAGACAATACAGGAGTGGGAACATATGTGTAGTACTACTGAAAAATTACAACAGAGGGTGCAAGAGAGTTTAATATGAGATTTTTGCAACTGCTACAATGGTCAAGCTAAAAGATGTCATCTGCCTGCTCTTTATACTTAGAAAACAGTCTGGTAACTAAGCTATTAAAACAATTTTACACAGATATTTGTTAATGATTAAATGGTACAAACTCTAGAAGCAATGAAAAATATGCTTGCTATTAGGTGGAAAAATAAAGTCCCCTTCACTTCTGCTCTTTATAAAATAAGTATTAAGCTTTAAGTAATATATTTTTCTAGCGAAGTAGATCATCTAAAAATACAGCAACAAAGATGCAATTCTTTATGGGCTCATTAAAACATTTTTTCATACTGTGAAAAGAAATGGAGTTTCACTGACATCCTCGATTTTTAATATAACCAAAGTTAGGTAGGTTAAAATGTTTTAGAGTTAATACAGTCAATAATAAAAAAAAATAACCCAATGTGTTCAAGTGAGCAGAATTAAGGATATTTAATATTTATATTTATATTCTTGTTGACATAAAAAGATAATCAACTGTATAATCATCACTGGTCTGACATGCACAGAAGAAAGTGAATTATCTTTTGTTGGAAAAAACATAAAGCAAATTTTCAACATTCAGATTTCTTCTGAATTACATGATTCAAAAGCTAAAAAATTACATTCTACTAGTCATATTTTATGGCTTGAAGATACCAACTTCCCTTTATTTCTAATTAATATGCTCATCTTTTCTCGTGCATAACTGATCTGACCAGATATCAACTGGTGATGCTTATACATGAACTAATAAGCAAAAGGTCTTTTGGTATCACTTTTCCCTGGACCAAAGTCCTTGACTCTGGGTGTGTCCCATCAGAAAAGTCCAAGGCCACCACCAAGACCAAAACAGGCTTCCCAGTAAAGCCTGGGGATAGGGCTGTCAATGGACAAACATCTGTTTTATAATATGCTTTAAAGAGGGAAGACTGGTGAGTTTTAAACTGGTTTAACTTAAAAGCGGCAGAGATAACACTCAAGTAAGATCACCTAGCTATACAAATGGGTTTTTGTTTTAGATCTAAACACTCTTAGTCTTCCGAGTCCCTTGTAAAGCTCCACATCGATTTGTCGATATAATATATAATAAATAAAATACTGTACCTTGGAATAATTTTTTAAAATCTCACAATGCATATGTGTAATGAATATTTAACAGTAAAAAAAAAACAGACATGTTCAAAATAAGTTGCACAGAACGCTATGGGGAACCATATGCTTTTATGTAGAAAAGCATGTTAAGCTTTAGGATTTTTCACTAAATGCTACTATAAAGATTTAAAAGCTTTGTGTTCTATAATTGTTGTGTTAAATTTAATAAACAGTTAAAAAGATCTATAAATTGTATTCATTTGTCTGAGTACAATAAAGACAGGATGTAATGATTCAACATCCCCCTGAGGCAGGCCTGGCCACAGACCTGCCTAACTTAAGACATGAATCAGGATAAAACGTCCTTCTCTGGAGGCTTGTTACACACATCATTTACACTTAAGTATAGCACCCCCTTCTTATGTCTAAGTGCCCATACTCCAGCAAATATGAGCAATTAATGTATTTAATGATTTTCAGTTGTCTTCACTCCTCATTGTAAATTTATCTATTATGTGGTGGCATTTTAATAATTGTACTTGGTTTCCAAATAATATATTTAACAGTTAAACATTTTAAATAAGAGAATTCAGTTATAAAACAAATAAAGGAAAACTCATAAAAAAAAAAACAGCACACAATTTCAGGAAGATAATTTGGAATTAGAAAGTAATGTGTTTTCTTAAATCTTTTTTCTTATCCTTATTAAACATGCATTAGAAAATTTAAGGAATTAAAAAAAATTAAACTGCAAAAAGTTCTGTCCGGTTGATGGCTGTAATTTTATGTTCTATAAACATATTAAGATAATGTGTTTATAGAATTACAATTAAATTTTTTAAATAAAATAAAAATAAAATAAAGCACTCAAAGTATTTTGAATTCTTTGATCCAAGAGCATCAAATGAATCTAAGTTTTGTTTTAATTGCTAATTTATGGTTAAATTTTTGAATATTGAGAAGAAAATTTGTATTCAAAAACTTAAATTAGGGTTAGAGAAAATGGTTTAACTAAATTCAGTGGAATAGTCATGAAATAAATGTACCTAACATTATGGTCAAAGGTATTATGAATCTTAAATTTGAGTAAGAGGTAACAGCCATCACTTCACTATTATTATAATATCATGTGCATTCTGACTTAATTAAAAAATAAGATACAGTTAACTTGTGTCATATAACTGATTCTATAAAGATGAAATTTAAAATAAAATCTGGCTTATACTTAAAACAGCAAAATTAGAACTCTCCCCCTATTAATTCAATTTAATTCAACAAACATTTGAGTGCTTATGATATGTAACATATCACCGTTGGGAGCATAAAAAGATGTGAAATAATGCATTTTTTCTTTCTGTTCAAAAAGCTTCAGATTTCCTAGGAAAGGAAGGTAACACATGTGATATACTTGATCCAAATGAACTGGTCTGAAACAGATTATGAATATTATGAGGGTAGGTAGAATAAGGCAGCTAGGTTACACAGCAGACAGAGTGCCAGGTCAGATCTGGAGACACGAAGGTCTGAGTTCAAATTCAGATTCAAACACCTAATAACTTTGTGATCCTAGGCCTGACTCAACTTTCTCATCTATAAAATGGGAATACTAACAATGGTACTTATCTCCCAGGGTTGTCATGAGGATAAAATGAGATGGTATTTACAAAGTGCTTTGCAAACCTTAAAGCATTCTATAAACGTTAATTTATATTACTATTAATAAAAAAAGCAATAAAGCTTTTTAAAATGAGGTTAGAGTTTTTTTAAACAATGATGAAGTAAAATTAGATCTTCAAATGCCAGTTTCTAAAGAACAATCATACTGTACATCAAACATGATCTAGAGAGGCTATGATGGTTAAAGAAGGAAAAATGTTCACTATCAACGAAAACTATAATTAGGCTACAACAGTCAACACTACACCATTAAAATGTCAATGTATCCAATTTATGATTTCAATATATTAAAATACATCTTTAGATAAAATTCATATAGCTACAAGAAAGCTATCTGTTCCTCGTTCAAAAATAAGCAAGATCTAGATGCTTTTTCTATAAAATATATATATCAGTCTAAAAAAAACTCAAACAAGCTAACCACCCCACCTATGATTAGGTAGAAACAAAGCGACACATATACACATACAATTCCAGACTAGCTCTAAGAATAAGCATGTGTGAATACAAAACCAGAGATGTAACCTATAACATATTATATATACATGTACACAGATGCATTTACACACACACATTAACGTACCTATTTATCCTGTTATAAATGTGAGGAAAGCTAGGTGTTGCAGCAGATAGAGCGCCCAGCCTGTAGTCAGGAGGACTCATCCTCTGAGTTTAAAACTTACCTCTGACCCATACTAGCTGTGTGACCCTGGGCAAGTCACTTAACCCTATTTGCCTCATTTTCCTCATCTGTAAAATGAGCAGGAGAAGGAAAAGGCAAACCACTCCAGTATTTTTGCCAAGAAAACCTCAAATGCGGTCATGAAGATATATATAATATATTTATATATATTATATATATAATATATATAATATAATATAATATATAAATATATATAAATATATATGGTACAGACATGCATTAGTGAATGCAGTTTCTTTGTGTGAGCTATCCTGCTTTCTCTTGGCTCGCTACAACATTCAACTTAAATTTACATGTTGCTGCTACCATTATGATATGAGGGTGACCTGTTTCCTCATCTGTGAAATGGGGATAATCATAATATCTATCTCATAGGGTTGTTAGGAAAACCAAATAAGATAACATAGATAAAGAGTTTTGTAAACTTTAAAGTGCAGCATGAATGTTGGCTATTATCATTACTATCAACAAAGGCTTTCTGACAGTCCAATTGGAAAGGCTAATTTCTGGTCAGACAAGCAATGATAAAGATGTGGTATAAATTTATATGCCATTTCTGTAGTTGATAAAAATATCAGTGTTAATACCTATGTTAGGAGTAAGTATTGTAAAAGACTGTTAAAGGGTCCCTGGAATTTGTCTTTTTGAGTTGCTATATTTTCCAGAGTATGATGGAGGTCCAAAATGTGTCAAGGGTGAAGCACCCTTCCCCCTCAGGTGGCATAATTTTGTTGTCTGCATCCCAAGCACGATTCTCTGTGTGTTCTTGGGAGTCAAGACAGGTGCCAGTCAATCTGTGTCAGGCTGGAAAATTGGCTTGTGCAGCTGCAGCCCTGTAGATATGCAGACCACCCTATTCTCATAGTCTAGCAGCTCCTAAGAGAAAAGAATGTACTTAGGTACTTTCCCTTCCCATGCCACACCCCTTCCTGGTATCTCCTTTGTTTTTCACATTGTCATAAATATGCAAACTTCTTCATAAATTGTGAACTTTGGGTTTCCACATGCATGTTCATTTCTTTTATAATAAACCTCATTTTCATATAAGTTTTGTGATGTTGTGATTGCTAGGAGCCACCATTTTGAAAGCATTTTGGTAGGCTTGAATGCATCCAAGAGGCCACTGGGATGGTGAGGAGACTCAAAATACGTCATATAAGGATCAGTTGTAAGAACTGAGGACATTTAGTCTACAAAACATTTGAGGGAACAAGGTAGTTACAATTATTTAAATTTCTATAGTGTGAAAGATGGAATAAACTGGTTTTACTTCTCCCAAGAGCCATGGGGGTAAGATACAGAGATACAGATTTCATCTTAATGGAAAAACTAGAAAGGTCTACCAGAAGGAAAGGCAGTACTGGATATTATAAAGAGTAGCAGGCTTGAGAGCCAAGGACACTGAGTTTCAAACCCCTTAGAGACTTAGAGGTTATAGGGCCAGGGACAAGTCATTTCCCCTTTCTGGATCTCACTTTCAGACTTGCATGAGGTAAAAGACTTTGTAAACTTTAAAGCACTATGTGGATGTCTAAAAATTAGTTCTACAAGCATCAGGTCCTAGAAAGGCCCTGGCATGATGTTAGAGGAAAGACTAATATTCAAGTATCATTCAATGAATCCTTACAACAACCCTGGGAGGTAAATGTCATTATCACCCTCATTTTACAGATAAGGAAACAGAGGCAAACAGAGAATAAGTAACTTTCCCAGGGTCACATAGCTATTAAGTGTCTGAGGTGGGATCTGAACTCAGGTCTTCCTGACTCAAGGCCTGGCACTCTACCCACTGTGCCTTTAGCTGCCTACAGACAGGCTGGCCTAGGGGGCTTCTGAGGCTTTTCCAATAGAGAATTAATGATCCTATGGAAAAGAAGTTTAAGTGGGAATAAAGAGGATGGGACAGAAACACAACATATACTGCAGGCCAAGTGAACCAACAGAATACGATACCATCTTCTCAAGTAAAATCTAGTTTCCCTATATTTTTAATGACAGGATGAATAAGTTCAACACAGTAAATCCAACAAAGAAAAATTAAATTGGCTCAACATATAACTTTTCATATAAAATACTGTTGGATGTCTTGTTTCTTTTCCAGAAATGTCACTAAAATTTACCTGTAAAAATGTTTACATTTATCAAAACAGCCTTATAAGCTATTTTTGAAAGAAACATTAAGAAAAAAAGCTGGGTTCCCTCAGGCATTTTTTCATTCTGAATGTTAATTTCAATCAGCGATGAAGTTCCCTTAAGCTTATTTTAATATCTACTGGACGTGACCTCATAAAATTTAATGCCCTTCATTAACCCCAAGTACTTAACTTTAGACAGTAATGCTAGGCATCTGACTTTTCGATTCATGAGAAATTCAAGTGGGAACTATTAGCAAGATATAAATTTCAAATGATTTGAGGAGCACATAATCGAGCAACAAGCAATATTGATAAGAGTGAATCATGACTGGTTTACAAATATGAGTGTTTTTCTCTTTAATATGGGAATTTTTAAGAGAAAAGTCAAGATTTCAAATTAGGCCCTTTCAGGATATATCTTAAGCATTTTACATACTGAAGTTTTGTAGCATGTATACAATAGAAGTATAATACAATGATCCTCTAATATGATGCATATTAGAAATGTATTTAGATGTATCTAACATTGCCTTAAAAAATAAGATATTAATTATATCTTCTATAATTATTTAACTTATCTGCCTGAGTAGAAAATAAACTTTATTTTATGACTCTCTATGCTAAAATCCTAAAAAAATAAAAATCACCACAAAAGATTGAGCAGAAGCTAATATCCACAGAAAGGATTTAAAAAACCCCAACCTATCAAAATCTTGATTTAGAGTTCTGTTTATAGGCTGATTGTGAAATATAACTGTAATAGGATTCCAAGTCTTTTTATTGGAGTTAATATGTAAAAATACTAATTTCTTTGATCCTACCATGATATAAATAATATATAGAATTTTTTAAAAATACTAAAATTATCAGTCACTGACAGCCAGTACTAACACACTGTGAATCACAAGAAGAACAAGAAAAACAGTGTGGCATCAGGGACAGACAGACAATTTGCCTCTGCTTGAGAAACAGTGGGTCCAAATCCCACCCTTCTACCAGATGTGCAACCCTAGGCAACTGCCTTCACCTCTCAGTGCCCCAAGAGTTTCTATACATCAGTAAATTGCAGAACTTGCCAGGTAGAAGTAGTTTCCTCATAGGGCAGCTCTTCACTCCAATGAAATCACAAACCAAGAGCAAAAACACAAGCTCCCATATAGCTATCATACAATCTTCTGGTTTGGTTTAGTGTAAAGGACTTGACTTCGAGTCAGAAGACACCTCTTTAAACTGACTCAGTTTGAGAGACATCAGCTAACATCACTAAGTTTCAATTTCTAAAATGAGGAAAACATTGATACTTACAGAGCTATTCATAAGAAAGTATCATTTAAATCTTAATAAAATTTTAATTGTGAGTTCATAAAGTTATTATAGTTGTGATTTTTCCCTAACAACCCAACTGACGTTCAGGAGGGTTTTGTTAGAATTTAAAAAAAAAAAAAAAGATTAGTCAATACAAAGTAGAATTAGGCACCAGTTCATGAATTTATGGACTCAGTGAATCACAAATTAAATTAACATCTATTTCAGAGGTAAGGAAACTGAGTCTAAGAGGTCATGTGCCTTACCAACAATTCAACAAGTTACTGATGAAGTCAGAACTAGAAACATAATAGGATTCTGATAAAGGCAATAAGCTAACTAAAGCACTGAACTCCAGAGTTAGAAGAGACCCCTGAGGTCATCTGATCCAATCTCAATTTGAACAGAAATGCTCTTGCTAATATCTCCAATAAAGAGTCATCTTCTGCTGTATGCTATGTCTCTCAATCCTCAAGAGAACACTCAACTTAAGACACTTGGTGACAGGGAAGTAACTACCTACTTAGGAAGCCTATGAGACTTCTAGAAAGCTCCAATTGATGGGAAATTCAAGTCAGAATAAATGACACACTGTCCCACAAAATATTCAAAGGAAATAATATTTCATTGGACTTGAAGGGAAACAAGGACAAATATATGTCTTTTACCTAATCTTTCTTGCCTTTTTGAAGGGTTGAATTTATTTCGCTTGATGTTCTTCTGTACTGCTACAAATTAGATTCCTCCAGGTTTTAGTAGATTGCTGTACCTGGTGTCCAATTCTCAAATGAAGAGCTTCTCTGAACTTAGCTAGGCTAGCCCTTCTATGACCGACACACAGCAGGAAATCATTAAGATTTTTCATCCTGATAAGACTGGTTTATGCTACACTGGAAGTAGTAAGCATTTGGCACATAGCAGATATGTAACAAATGCTTGGTGACTGATTTCCTTGGAGAATCCAGGGTCACCTCCATGCTAAGATGAGTCTAAGCTCCTACATTTACTAGGTGTTTGACTTGGTTTTGCAGTGCCTCATTTTCTCATGTGTATTCTATTGATTTCAATTCAACAAATAATACCAATTATATACTATGGCAGTGGGTTAGGCACTGATCTACTTACATCTTATGTTTGCGGGATGGAAAGGGATGATAAACTGCAAAGTACAATTAAAGATCATCACTGGACAACAAATTTAGAGCAGGAAGGTACCTTAGGGGCCATCCAGCACAGCCCTTTATTGTTCATATGAGAAAACTGAGGACCAAGGAGAGTAGTGATTTGTCAAGATCACCCAGACTGTAAGCAGTAGAGGCAGGAGTCAACCCTAATCACTGTGACTCCAACTCCAGAACTGTTTCCACAAGACCATTTAGTTTATTCTGATTTTTAAGGCATTCTTCTCTTCAGCGGATTTTTGTGCCTCTTCTACCATTTGGCTTATTTTGTTTTTTAAGGCGTTATTTTCTTCAGGTGCGTAGGTGCGTGTGTGAGTGTGCACGCGCGCACGTGCTTCTGTTACCAAGATCTCGACTTTTTTCAAGATTTTCTTGCATCACTCTCTTCTTTTCCCAATTTTTCCTCTACCTCTCTCATTTGATTTTTATAATCCTTTTTGAGTATTTCCAGGGATTCTTTTGGGTCCTAAAACCAATTCACATTTTTCCTTGAGGACTTAGATGTAACAGTTCTGACTCTGTTGTCTTCTGAGTTTGTGTTTTGATCTTCCCTGTCACCACAGTAACTTTCTATGGTCATGTTCTTTTTTTGTTGTTTGCTCATTTTCCAGCCAATTTCTTGACATTTAACTTGATGTTAAAGTTGGCTTTGCTCCTGGGTTGTGGGGGATACTGTCCCAAGTATCAGGCATTTTTTTTCCCAGCTGTTTTCAGAGATAGTTCGGGGGTCTGTGAGTTTTCAGTTCTTCCAGGGTGGCATGATCTAAGAAGAGATGTCCTCCCTTGCCCTGGGCTTTGGTCTGTAAGCGAGCACTTAAAACTGTGACCAGGGACCCCCTTTCCCTGTAGCCACGAGCTCTGGTGTGCTAATGCTCCTCTTCCCCCTGGAACTGTGACCCAGATCCATGTATGAGCAATAAACAGAGTCCTGAACTCAATGCCAGCAAAAAGAACCCCTGTAATCACCTCCTGACTGATTTTCCCAACCCCCTTACCACCTGTGGGCTGAGGTTCCCAGAAGCCACGGCTGCCACTGCTGATTCAGTCGCCTCCAAGGCTTGCTGCTGTTTCACTGAGGCGAAGCCTGTTGGTGTAGCCTGCACCAGACTTACCTCTGTGCAACAGAATTGTTTAACTCCATCCTTTTGTGAGTTTTGCCACCCTAGAATTCATTTTGAGGCATTTTTTGAGTTGTTTGGGGGGGAATTTAGGAGAGCTCCAGAAAGTCCTTGACTTTTGTCTGTCATCTTGACTCAGCTCCTCCTAAATTCTAATTTTAAAAGTGAGTAAAACATTTCAGATTTCTCTTTTAGAAAGGTTCGCCCTAAGAAGACTTGTTTGATTGTAGCTAACCCTCACATTATTGTTTCCTTGGTTAGTGGTTTCAACAACAAAAACTTTGTTTTTCTATTTAAAAGGAGAGATACATTTTTCTAGATTTGTAGGAGATAAATCCTTTATTTGGAGAAAGTAGGGAAAGTCAAATTAGGAAATAAAGAAAAAATGTAAATGGTGTAAGCAAGTCTATCTAATGAAAGCCATCTTCCTAATGAAAACTTTTAAATACACTGCTAAAAAGAGGAATTTTTAAAATATTAGATTCAAACTTTCTCTGTTAAGACCCCCTGACCCCATCTGATTTGGCTACAGTCTATCTGTCCAGTAGAATCTCCCACTATTTCCATTCATATTTCTGCTCTCCTTGATACTACATTCCCTGAACTTGCCCTGCATTTCCCCATTCTTATCCCTTTTTGTGATGCCCTAGTTCTAATTTCTACCCACCCTTCAAGGCCAGGAAGTCTTCTATAATTCATTCAGTCAGAACAGTCAGTAAAGATCACTTATTAAGGGCTTTCTATTCTCTACTAACACACTACTTTGATGCACCCTAGTGATATAGAGGTGACCAGGGCTTACACAAAGGGTATGCCAGTAGAGTAATAGGAAAAGGGCTTGACTTGAGTTCAGTATAGTTGTTATCCAAGAACCAGGACTTGAAATCAATCCTTGAAACTTATCATGATGAACAAGTATGGAATTGCATGCAAATGCAACTTTCTTAAGTGTTAAAAAGCATCACATAGAGTAATAGATAAATCTAAGGAATGCTGCATAATAAAGAAGTCTTTAGCAATTAACTGAGGACAAGGCTGAAAATGGGATCTGAAGGGCAGACAGAATGGCAATACTGCCTATGACACAGGGAAAATGGACAGTAGAAAAGGATAAAGGTGGAAAGAAAGGTTGTCATAGTAGAGACCATGTATTCAATTTGTACCCCAGAATCTATCAATTTGTTAATGGGAAACGTGATCTAAAACATTATATTGTTCAAATACATAATAATGAACAAACTGACACTTACTATGTTTAATTGGATTTAATTAAAATGAGATTTAAAATAATGCTACTCCAGGTTTATGCTGACTACAATGCAGATCCAACACTGCAGCAATGAAATGCATTTTGGATCCCTACATAATGAGAGAGTGGCCTGGTATAGAAAGTATACAATAGTACCTTGCTTAGTGAAGTGCCTTTGTACATTGAGGTAGTTCAGTAAATATGGATTGAATTGAGTCAGATATCATAAAAAGTTTTTTAAAGGGAATCTGCGTGAATCTAAAGAAGAGACAATATTGCAGTTTTTTATTCACATTTAAAATACATACATATAATAATAATGATAATAACTGGTATTTATTCAAAGCTTTGAAGTGCTTTGCATTCTCTGTCTTATTTGAGCACCAAAAGCTTATGAGGTAATTACAATAGAATTTGTTATCCCCATTTTGCAGATGAGGACATCAAGGCTGGGAGAGATGGACTGACTTTGCCCACAGTAACAGAATGCTAGTAAATAACAGAAGTGAGATTTCAGCCATGGCTTTCCCAGCTCCAATTCCAATGCTGCATCTACTCTTTAACTTAGACTCTTTCTTTGTAGGTAACTATGAGTCACTCTCATCAAAGAAGCCAGGTTTTACTTGCCACTGCTTCCCTCCAGACTGCTGAGCTCTGGTGTAGGCACCAGAAACTGAGCTAGCCAGCTAGGCTGGCTTGAGGCAGCAGGTGCAGCGCTCTCCCCTTCCCTTTTCTGCTTCCATCTGAGTGCTGACTCTGTAGAAGGAAGCCCCCCGAGGGCTCAGGAGGCCACCTCTCTCTTTCCCCTGTATCCTCAGATGTGCCTGCCTGGCACATATCAAGTACCTCATGAAAACTTGCTGACACTGACAAAAGTATGGATGTCTATTTTCATCATTTTATAATGCTTTATACAAAGTAGGAGTTTAACAGGATCAAAGGATCAGAGATCAGAAGAGACTATAGGACCTATTGAGTGCAGAACACTCCTTTCAAAAGATGATGAAACTGAGTATCAGGGTGGGGTTTGTGCAAGGTCACACGGGTACAAACGAGGTGGCAGTTAGGATTTGAATCGGGGTCATTGGAACACAAAGGTCATGAACACATATTACTATCACTTTCTCCTGATAACAATCTCCACAGTAAAACAACTACATCAAAATCACCTGAATCCTTTCTTTGCTCTCACTCTCCTTTCTTCATAAAAGACCCAGGGGAGAGAGGTCTCCTCAGTCCTCACTGATGAAATCCTACTACATCTTCTAGGCTTCACCCACGGCAGAACTCTGCTCAGCCTCCAACAGTGAAGAGAGAACAATACGGAAAGCCAGAACTGAACCCCAGACCTACATCCCCCAAGGACTCACTCACACTCTGCTAAGATCCAGAAAGAGGGGATGATATTCATCTCCTACCCCTATGAACCTCTGAATATCTTAAGAGAATATAGTTTGAATTTTAAAAAAAAATCTTTAGAAATTTTATTTTTACAAATGCGTATTATCTCTCCTTCTCAATGCCCCTTCTAATGGAGGAAAAATTCTCCACAAAACACAAAAGTGTGCAGTCTAGCAAAGCAAATTCCCATAACTGTCTTGTCCAAATATGCATCTCTCATTCTATATTTAATGCTCTCACCTCTTGGGCAAGAGACCAGGGTGGGAGTTATTTCATTTTCAATCCTCTGGACTCGTGATTTATCACTGCATTAAGCAGAGTTCTAAAATCTTTCAAAGTTGTTTTTCTTTATAATATTGTCATTGTATAAACAGTTCTAGTTCTGCTCATTTTATTCCGCATGAGCTCTTCCTAGTTTCCTCTGAAACTATCCTTTTTATCATTTCATATGGCAGAAAAACATTACATCATATTTGTATAAAAATTTGTTTAGACATTCCCCAATTGGTGGGTATCCTTTTAATTTCTAGATTTTAGGTACTATGAGAAGAGCTGCTCTAAGTGCTTTTGTACATATAAGCCTTTTTCCTTCTTAATTTTTTTGGGGGTCTTCAAAAGTAATAGTATGGTTGAGTCCAAAGCTATGACAGTTCAGTAACTGAGGGGCACAGTTCCAAACTAACTGGCAGAATGGAAATACCAATCCAAGGCTTCACCAACAAGGTGATAGCATACCTCTTTTCCTGCCTTTGACATTTATCATTCTCCTCTTTGCCAGCCTGATGGATTGGAAGTAGACTTCAAGTTAATGTATAAGTATTTTTCTAATTATCAGTTATTTGGAACTTTTTTTTTTTCAAATGGTTATCAGCAGTTTGGACTTCTGTTGAAAATGCCTATTTGCACATATTCTTTGAGCATTTAATATTGGGGTATAGCTTATAGCCTCAGAAATCTCTTAGAAACACAAATTCTCTATGTATTTGGATATAAGACCTTTATCATAAAAATTTACTGCAAAGATTATTCCAGTTATGTTTCTCTTCTAATTTTAACTATATTTGATGTATTTGTGCAAAAACTTTTCAGTTTTATATAATCAAGCTTGTCCATTTTATTTGTGTTCCTCTCTATTGTGTGTTTAATTCAGAAATCTTACATAATCCTTAGATCTGAAAGGTAATTTCTTTCTTCATCTAATTTACTTACAATTTATCTTACGTGTTTACATCATGTACCCCTTTGGAATATATTCTGGTATAGGTGAGAAATGTTCCATACACAATTTCTTTCAAATTACTTTCCAGTTTTTGTAGCAATTTTCATCAAATATTGCCAGTAACTACCTTTAAAAAAAACCCAAATACCATATTGTTTTAATAATTTTGATTTGCAGAATTGTTTGGTATCAGGTAGTTACAGACTCCCTTTTTCACCACAATTTTTCATCGCTATCCTAAAACTGCTGAGCTTTTGTTCCTCCATATAAATTTCATGCTAAATCTAAAAAAAAAATCCTTTGCTAATCCTATTGGCATAGCATTGAATAAATTGATTAACTTAGTTGTACTGCCATTTATATTTTATTGGACCCACTAGTATTTCTCCAATTATTTAGGTCTGTCTGTATTTCTGCAAATAATGTTTTATTATTGGAATTATACAATTGCTGAATGTATCTTAATAAATACAATCTCAGGTATTTTATAACTTCAGTAGCCACTGTGAATGGAATTTCTCAACCATTTGCTGCTGCTGTTTATTTCTGTTTTTTCTGTATTTTATATCCTGCAACTTTGCTGAATTTATTAATCATTTCAATTAATATTTAGTTGAAAATATTTCAGCAGTAATTTTTATCTCTTTTCTGCTTATGCTTATTCTCCTTATTTCTCTTTCTTGTCTTATTATCATAAGCAGCATGTCTAGGACTATATTAAATAGTAGTAGTAATAAGGAACATTTTTGCTTCACCCCCCCCTTATCTTCTTGGAAAGGTTTATAACTTTTCCCCATTCCATATAATGTTTGCACTTAGACTCGTATAGATATCATTTATCATAGTAAGGAAAGGACTTGTTATTCTTACATATTTTTTTTTAGAGATACAGGTTTTGAATTTTGTCCATGGTCTCTATGTAACTATGTGATTCTTATGATTTATGTTACTAAACTGACTTAACATAATGATAGTCTAGATCAGGGTTTCTTAAACTTTTCTGGCAGCATTCCTTGGTGTTGTGTAGCGTGAAGGCATGCATAGTGCAGAGGGCATGCTTTGTGTTCAGAAACAAGACTCCAGGAAGATGCATGATGCAACATGGGCAAACATTGCCCCAAACACCTCAGATTCATTAAGCATTTGATTTTTAATTAATTTTTGGTCATTGTGTGTTCATCTTTTACTGCCGCCAAATTTAAGGTTAAGAAACATTGGTCTAGAATACTTTGAAGCAACCCAGCACTGATTTAAAAAATATTCCTTTAAAATGTTGTCTCAAAGTTCATCAGGGATAAGGGTCTATAAATTTCTTTCTCTCCTCTTTCTCTTTCTGTTTCAGGTATGAAGACCACATTTTTGTCATAAAGAGATGGGAAGGGCGCTTTCTTTTCATGTTATTGCAAACAGTTCCAGTAATACTGAAACTAACTGCTCTTGGAATGTCAGATAGAATTCACTTGTAAATCTGTCTGGTCCTGGGTTTTTCTCTGGGAGCTGATTTATGACTTGTATCATTCCTTTTCCTAATACTAAATTCTTTAGTTAAAAAAACAGCTCCTGGATTTCAGTTGAATAATGGCTGTTTCTTTTTCGGTTATATCAATCTCTTCTTTAATTTCCAGAATTTTTACTTTGTGGTTTAGTGGGAGGAGTAGACTTGTTACTGTTCAAGTTGTTTCTTTTCTTTAAATTGTGTGCTTAATTCACTTAGTATTTTGTGCTGTTATTGATGAAACCATGTAGGAATGTAAATACTTCCCTAAAATCAACTTTAGCTGTAACCTATAAGTTTTTAGTGTCTCATTATTGTCATTTTCTTTGATGAAACTTTCTATTGTTTCTACAATTGTTCTTTGATCCAGTTCTTTAGAACCATGTTATTTATTTTCTAATTATTTTAAATTCTTCTTTCAAGGGCCCTTTACTCAGCATTATGATGGACCCATGATAAACTTAGTATTTCTGATTTTCTGGAGGATGAGGCTTTTATGCTCCAACAGAGAGTCTATCTTTCAAAAAAAAAAAAAAATGGTGCCATACACAGCTGAGATTTATGCACATTCTCTTCTGCTCCCATTCAGTAACCACAAGAGACCCATCTCTCTTAATTTTTATAAATTATAAATTCAAGCACATTTAATTTTTCTTATTTATTTTTTACCTTTTCAGCATCTCTCAAATACACCTGTTTTTCTCTTCTGACATTGCTACCGCTCTGGTGCAGCTGCTTATCACCTCACACCATAATTACTGCAATAATCTGGTATGTTTCGCATACATCTGAAAGTGGTACACTGACAACCCCCACTATTATAGTTTTACTATCTAATCACTCTAATTCAATTAACTTTTCCTTTAGGAATCTGGGTGCTATAATATGTTGTGTAAGTCAGTGAATAATGCCATTTATTAAGTGCCTGCTACGTGTCAGCCTCTGTGCAAAGCATTGGTGACAAAAAGAGAAGCAAAAGTCAGTGTCTTCTCCAATTCAATGGAGGAGACAACAAGCAAGAAAATTTGTACAAAGATAAATAAGAAAATATTAGGAGAGGAAAGGTATTCAAAAAAAGATGGTAAGGGAAAGGCTTCCAATGGAAGACAGGATTTACACTGGGATTTAAAGAAAGTCCGAGAAGCCAGTTGGAAGGAAGAGCATTTGAGACACTGGACACAACAAGAGAAAATGTCCAGGGCTGAAAGATAGAATGCCTTGTCCGTGGCACAGTAAGGAGGCTGGTGTCATTGGATCAAAGAATATGAGGTGGGGAATAAGGTGTAAAAAGAATGAAAAAACAGGAGGGGCTAGGTTATGAAGGGCTTTGGAGGCCAGAGGATTTAGTATTTGATCCTAAAGGAAATAAGAAGTCACTGGAGTTTATTAAGTAGAAGGGCAAGTGGTTGGATTTATGCTGTAGTAAAATTCCTTTGTTGACTGAATCAAAAGAAGACTCTGGAGGATGAATGAATTAGAGTGGGGGAGAGACTTGTGGCTGGCAGATCTAACAAGAAGTTATTGCAGTAATCAAGGTGTGAAGTGGTAAGCATCTGTACCAGAGGGGTAGCAGTATCAGAAGAGAGAAAGAGGTATATCTGAGAGATGATGGAAAGGTAAAAATTAAGAGGTCTTAGCAAAAGGCTTGAACTGAGTGAAAAAAGCATTGGACTTGGCAACAGGAGAGCCAAGTTCAGCAGTCCTGGCCTTGCCACGTACCAGCAAAGTGAAATTTTATCTAAACAAACCTTTTGCTACTTTATATTAACTCTAACTACCAGTTCTAATATAGATGGTTTGACATTGCCCTACTTCTCTGAAGAGGTTAGGCTCATATGATATGCTCTCTACTATAAGCATATTCATCTCTAATAACATAAACAAAATGATTTCCTTTAAATAAGCATTTCAATTAAAAAAAACTGAGTTTCATTAGAGATAAGATCCTGAACTTGAGGGAAAGTATCCCTTCCAGGGGTGTGCAGCCTCCAGGCCATATGTGGTCTCAGGTGAGGCCTTTTGACCGAACAATTTTTACAGAACAAATCCTTTTATTAAATGGATTTGTTCTGTTAAGTTTGGATTCAGTCAAAAGGCTGTACTTAAGGACCTAGAAGGCCACATGTGGCCCATTCAAGTCTCTAGTGAAATTTTCATATCTTCAAGCTCTTAGGGGAAAAAAAAATCTGCCCATTCATTATTTTAATCTTTATCTTCTTTGCCACCTATATGCTCCCAGGCTATATCTTGCTTCCTTTAATCATGTTAACAATAACAAATGATCTAGGGAGTCTTACCTCCTATTGCCTCATCCTACTTTCTCACTTTTTAGTTTAACTGACTCTGACAGTACCCTGTACTCACCCTACTGTGAATAAATTTCCTCATATCCTCCACTTTTCCAAAAGTGCCTTTCTCCAACATCTTGTCTTAACCAAAGTTAAGACATTTTTCCGAAGCCTGTTCCATGAGGCCTTTTCCAGTCATTCAAGGCCTGGCACAGAGTATTATACATACTAGGTGGCCAGTGTTTGTTGAATGAATGAACTAATGAGTGATCACAAGGAGAGATAATTCCTCTAAAATATACCAGTGTGTAGTCTCCTAGGTCTGCAAGCACTTGTCACAGACTTATATTACAGGTATTAATGTTTATGCATTATTTTACTTGAATGGATTGTAAACTCCCCAGGGGATATAAAGTTTTACATAATTATAAAACTTTACATTGCATGTAGCACTTTGCACGAATAAAACTCGGCTCTATAAATATCTCCTAAATGAAAGACTGAAAAAAGAAATGTTCAAAAGAGGCTCAAGTACTGCTGTTGGGTACAAGTTTGGAAGACACATTCTAGGGCAGAGCAGCTCAGTTGATGCTGATAGATGCCTACCATGTTTGGATTCATGAATTCAATAACAAGGGATATGGGCGAAGTGCTAGACTTGGAAGTCAAACGAACTGGGCTCAAACCTTATCTCAGGCATTTAATGGCTGAGTTCCTTCATTTGTAAAATGGGTACAATAGGACTAGTGCCCACTCGCAGTGGGTTATCAGGCTCACAAGAGATGGTGTGTAAAGCAAACACTTCTGAAAGTGTTTTAAGTTTCAGTTATTATCTTTATTATCAAATGTTGTGAGCAAAGCATGGTGCTAAACTGTAGGAAAGATACAAAGACAATTACAGAAGGGCAGAAAGAACATGCAAAAATAATAAATTAATAACAATAAATAATTACAATAATATTATATGTTATATTCTATATAATTACTTTAACAATAGCAATTGATTAATTACAATTAATGAACAAATGAAAAAATAAAGAGTATGTTAGACTGGGATGCTGAAGACCTCGGTTCAGACAGAATCCCATAGTTGAAGGGAGTCCAGTTGGGCTAGAGTACAGCACACAGGGATGGGCCCACTAGGAAACAGAGCTATAGTGAAGGTGTAACATGATCCAGTCTTTGCCCAGGAAATGTCAGCTGTGTGGAGACGAATGGGTTGTGTAGAAAGACTGCAAAAAGGAAGATCTAAAGGCAAAGATGGGAAAGGCGGAAGACAGACTGACTTCTTGGGCTCACAATCTAATGGGGGAGATAATATGCTAACAAATATGTGTAAATAAAATTACATACAAAGTAAACTAGAAATAACAGAAGGAAGGCACTAGAACTAAGTGGGATCAGAAAAGGGATTCATGCAATAGGTAGGATTGTAGGTAAGACTTAATGAAGACAGGAAGCCAAGATGGGGAGGGAAGGCATTCCAAGCATGGGAGGCAGTCCATGAAAATGCAAACAGAGAAAATGACTGGAATTGGGAGATGGATCCTCGTGTTGGAGGATCAGCAAGATGGCCAGTGCCACTGGATCAAAGAGTACTTTGGGGGACAAGGGAATGGGTGAAATCTATCCATTAAAATGGGTTTAACTTCACTTTCCAAAATTATTCCACCTATACTCTCGTTATGCTGTGGGAGTTATTTCCTTTCTCTGAACCTCAGCTTCTTCCTCTAGCCTAATGTTTTATAGAGGGTATCTAGGCTCATAATTCACAATCTAAAGAACTGATGCTATGATAAGTAATACTTATGATGGATCACTTTTTTGTAAGCAGAAAACCAAAACTGTTCAATCATAGCAGTTCATTTTGAGTCAGAATAAAGCACAGGTCATTGCTCACAGCCCTCTAATTTGGGTATTCAGAGACGAGAGAGGTCTTTTTCTTCAGCAAAGGTCAGGTGGTAATCACTTGTGGAAGTGATGAGAAGAGGGGTCCTGCTCAGGTCTGAGTTCGACTAGATGGTCTCTGAAGTTCCTTGCAACTCTAGAATTCTGCAATCCTGATGACTGACTGGAGGTGAGAAAGGATAACTGAGATACAGAGAAAATTTGAGGCAACTCTAACCTGTTTTATTTATCAAGCTGCTGATGCTAAAAAATGGAAAATGAATAAAAGAGGAGACCAACATTGACTGTTATAATTTTCTTATTAGTTTAACCGATAAAAAAGTAAAATAAAGACAAAAGAGCTTAGAACCACTGCAGACAACACCACTTGATCTCTTTGGTAGCCAAGAGCAATAAATTCACCTATAAAATCTTCCGAACAAAGACAACAAGTAGAGCAGTAAGGGAGAAAAAGAGCCACCATCAAAGTCAGACTTGGGCTCCTATTCTGTCCCAACACATACTGTCATGTGATGCTGAGAAAATCACTAAAGCTCTCTATGCCTTCTGGCAGCATCTCAGGAGTGTGCATTACAGAGCAAGGGCAGACCTAAACGGGCAGAGAGAATACCTGACACGAATGAAATCACAAGTGTGATCTTAAAATGAAGAAAAGTCATCAGGTTTAGTCATCTCTAAAAAAACAGCATGAAGCCATAGAAGCAATCAAATTCACAGCCAGCAGGGGGAGATCCAGTGAGGCCAGGCCACCTTGAGAACACTGAAGACAAAAAACTCTGTAAAATCTCTTCTTTATCCAGGAGAGTGGATGCAGCAGTCCTGGGGGTTCACGAAGAAGCAGAAATGGCATCTATAAAAGGATTGGATGGGCAACCCTACTCCTCCAGATTCTCTCAGAAATCTTTACAAAAGGTGACAAAACTGAGGGGACTGAGGTATCCATTCCCATGATGGCTTATGATTATTACTGAAAAACCATCACTGAAAGAATTCTTAATAACTATGACCCATATGTCAACTTTCCCACAGGAATAAATTTCTTTGTGAGAAGAAAAATACATTGAATCCCCAGGATAAAAGATGTAGAACTGAAAGGGATAACAGAGGCCACTGAATTCAATTGAACAAGTATCTGTTGAAGGTCTGCTTTGTGCTAGAAAACTGTCCAGGGCAGTGGGGAATATAAAAACCATGGACCATGAAAAGTCTCTGGTCCTCAAGAAGCTTATATTCTCCATAGAGAGAAGGATAAAGGCCATAGGTGGCATACATGGTATCTGTATATAAAGTCATTTAAAAATAATGTAAATGCAGAATAAATCCACAGAACAGATGATCATGAAACACTCCATCTACCCAAGGCACCAGAGGAGACTTACTGAAGGGAGCAACAGTCTCCAAGAGCAGAGGTAAATAGACTTTGCTGATGGGATAGCCTGTGCTAAAGCCCAAGGCAGGGAGGG
The DNA here is from genome assembly GCA_023548195.1 of Bettongia penicillata ogilbyi. NCBI lineage: Eukaryota > Metazoa > Chordata > Mammalia > Diprotodontia > Potoroidae > Bettongia > Bettongia penicillata. The sequence goes on from JAJHZJ010000718.1 coordinate 3,824,332, forward strand.
AAACATAGCAGAGCAGGGACAGGTTGGTGGGCTTGTCTGGAACCCAGGAAACCCAGGATGACAGGGACTAGCAAGGCCCTTTAATTCTATTCTGATGGTTCATCTTTGAAGGAAAAGAAAGGACTTAAAGAAATCAAACTAAATACTTTTGAGAAGTGTGAGAAGAGGGAAAGAGAAAGGGAAAAAGAAAGGGAAAGGAATTCTTGGAGAAGTAGCAGGCAGAAGGTCAAGAACCAAGGTGAAGGTAAGTCTCTCAATCATGAATCAGGCAAAACGAAGAACTGCCTCTGTACCTTAGCTTACCAGAATATGCCCCATAGAGACTATCTACTGTGATTGGTTTGAGCACTAAAACGTATTCTACATGCCCAGTTTACATAAAGCAGACCCAAAATCCCCTAGGCGTATTTTAAAAATGCTTATCAACTGATTGTTTTCTCCCTATTATAGGCTCTCACAGAATGTGTTGATGATTTTTTATGTAATTCCAATTTTTATTATGATTATTTTTATCTATTATCTGATTGCTACGAGAGCTTATTTCTTTGTTCTAGTAAAATAAATACAGAAGGCATAAAATATTTGAGAGTCAATTACAAAAGATAAAATTGATAATTTTGATGACTTTATCCTGAAAAGGGATTTTTACAAAAAAATTAATGCATCAAAGATAAATAAGTGAAATAGTAGAAGAGAGGAAAAATATTTCTATCAAATTTTTCAGATAATGGTTTGGTATCCAAGACATATAGACAACTATCAGAAACACAAAACCAAAAGTTATTACCCAACATATAAAAAGTCAAAAGAAATGAATGAACAGTTTTCAAAAGAACTGCAAATAATTAGCAACCACACAAAAGAGTGCTCCAAATCACTAATAATCAAAAGGATGATAAGAGAAATGAAAATTAAAATAATTCTGGTTTTTACCTCACACAAAGCAGATTGGCAAAGATGCCAAAGAATAAAAGTAGCCAATGTTGGAGGAATGTCAAGACAGGCAGACTACTAATGTAGTGCTGGTAGAGCTGTGAGTTAGTGCAACTATTCTGGAAGGCAATTTGGAATTCTACAAATGAAGTGGCACTTTTTGTGGTGGTAAAAAACTGGAAACAAACCCTATGCCCATTGGTTGAGGAATGATTAAACAAACGATGGTACATGAAAATTATTGTGTTGTAAGAAATGGTAAATACAAGAGATACTAAGAAGCAGAGAAAAACTGACCCAAAGTAGGTAGTATCAAGAAAACAATATACATAATGACTACAGCAATGTCAACGTAAGGAACAACCACCACAAAATAACCTAAAACAAAAGCTGCAAATGACAAAGAATAAACTTGGTCCTGAAAAACATGCAAGATACCTCCCCCTACTCTTTGAATGGGGGGGGGGGATGGAGACAGGGGGAGAAGCACAACATCCTCAGGTAGGGAACGTTGTACATATTATCTTTTTTTAATGTGTTACTTGTTTTTACTCATTTTTTCCTTCTCTCTTTTTAAAAATATTATTTGTTATAAAAATGATTGTGAAGGAAGAGAGAAAGGTACAGTGGAAATTTTATGCAATGTAAAAACCAAAAATTTATAACAATTTATTGAAATTTTTAAAAAGTGAGATGATAGACAGGCACTTCTTATCATACCATCTGTTCCTACTGTGAATTACGTCCTAAGATTAAAGGTCAAAAATCTGCACATAAGCCTTCTACTTGTTGAACAATTTACTTCTCTCTGCTTTTGAAATAGCTGGTGGTACAGTAGATGGAGTACTGGGCATTAAGTCAAGAAAACCTAGGTTCAAATCTGCCCTCAGACACCAGCTGTATGACCCCTGAGTAAGTCATTTAATTTCTGCTGACCTTACAAGTTTCCTTTAATTGTAAAATGGGGATAATAAAAACACCTACTTCTCAGAGTTGTTTTAAGGATGAAATGAGAAATTATTTATAGACTGCCTAGCACAGTGCCTGACACACAGTAGGGCCTCCATAAATGCTTATCCCTTCCTTTCTTCAATTTTGGTCTTTAATTGCCTGCTTGAACCTATAACATTAATTTACTTTTCTCTATCAATTGAGATAAAGTCTGTAAAGCATTTTGCAAACTTTAAAACATTCTCCTAGACTCTGTGTCCCCAGTAGTTGAATAAGTTTAAAAAACAACCTAGTTGTCTTATCTTTTAGTTTGACCAAAGTAATGCCATTTTCCAGATCTTTTCATTACACTGCTCTTGGCTCAAACTCTTCCACTCTATTTCTACTGCTATCACCCTATTACAGGCTTTAGCTGCTAGTCTCTGCTGGGTCTTCCACTACCACTGTCTTCTATTCTAATTAGCTCTTCGTATTGAGGCCAAACCAGTCTTCCTCTTGTAAAGATATGGCTACACTCTTCTTCTGCTTGAGTGCCCCACTTCTGATTAATGAATAAAGTCTGTACTCCTTTAACTGCTACTTAAGGGCTTCCACAATCAGTTACCAGCCTTGCTTCATATTAATGACCCTTAAAAAATGAAAACTTAGTCAAATTCAACTCCTCTCTGCCCCATGTCATCAGAACTTCATATCACATTCCCCATTCCTCAAATGTCCTCATGCTCCCTCTTCCCATGCTGAATGACATTAACCTCTAAGGTCCAATCCAGGTGCCACTTCCTCCATGAAACTGGTCCTGATAAGTCTAGGTAACAACACCCAGAATACAGACTACTTACCCACATTTGCTTATGTGTTAACTGGATTGCAGCGGACGTAGTACATAAATATAAATGTGTTATATTCTGAGAGTTTCTAGATGCTTTGTAGGGTAGGGGGAAATTGTTTGTCCACCTTAATTCCTCTAACTAATCATTATCTATTGAAGCGGGGAAATGACAATTGCTGGAGAACCCTAATGGCACAATATGGAATATTCTCCCATTCAGTCTTTGGGGTGATAGGCAGTAGGAAACTGCCTCAATCCCTGCAGACCATTTACTTCCAATGCCAGGTCACAGTGGGAGGAAGGGGAAACTGATTCAGATTCACTCATCACTTCACTGGGACAGAAGAGGAAAGAAAGAATCCTTGTTCTTGAAAATCAAACATTAAGGAATCTCCTAAATTTGTGCTAAATTACCACTCTACTGCCTTCTCTAACCTATAACCTAGAGCTGCAAAGAGGAAATAGAAAGCTCCCAAGTCTGTACAAGGAAGTAGGTGTCCTCCTCAGGTTCTTGTTACGATTCAAGAATGTTAAATCATGGGGTCTACATCGTCTAATCATCACAAACACCACACAATGTTATGTTTATGTTTCTAGATACAGAAAAGGCTAAGCAAATGGATAATAAGTTCAAGCTATTCACTATCTGAAATGGATACAGAAAAATCAATAAGAACTATAACTATGATGTCAGATGAGAATTTGCTTAAATATAAATACAAGGAGATTACAGAAATACAAAGAGCAGCTACGCAGCACAGTTGAGAGAGTGCTGGGCCTGGAGTCAGGAAGACCGGAATTCAAATGTAGCCTCAGACACTGACAAGCTGTGTGACCCTGGGCAAGTCACTAAACCCTGTCTGTCTCAGTTTCCTCAACTGTCAAACGAGCTGAAGAAGAAAATGGCAAACCCCTCCAGTATCTTTGCCAAGAAAATACCAATGGAGTCACAAAGAGTCGGATATTACTGAAGAACATCTGAACAACGAGAACAAATAGAAATAGAAAACATTACTTAGAAAACCAGCATCACAGACAATGTTGCCTTTATTTCAAATGGCAACTTACTAACTACAAATATGCACACTTTTAATATGTAAAACCAGCCCATTTGCAAAGAAGTTATGCCCATTCTTCCTTCACATGCATAAACACTCAGTCACATTATATCTTACTCTAGACTGTATGTAAGGGCCATCCACCCTGTAGACAATTCAATTAATCTTACAAGTGACATACACACAAAAAAACAGATGTGGCATTAAGATTTACAAAGTTATTGAAACTTTTTAACAAGTAAAACGCATCTTTACTTAGCTACACCAGAATGAGGAATAAAGGGGTTTACATATGTTCCAATTCTAAACCTATCAATCAAACCCATGTTATTCCTTTGGGAGCTTATTTACATGCATATTTATCAGCCTCACATGCTAATTCCCTGCTGTTTTATGCCTGCGAGGCATGTTTATGAGTCATAATTGTTGATCTCATTTGATGTATTTCACTGAAGTAAGACATTATTCAGTTATGTGGCCTAATGTCAATGAGTTACGATGACCTGATCTTCCAAATGCAACTTGCTCTTTAATTTTCACTGGGGCATAACTTACTGCACATGGACAGAACTGACTAAAAGAGAAGACAGCATTTTACACAGTAATTTTTGTTAAGGATCTTATTTCTGTTCTACCTTCACTATCTCATCCCTCTTCCAATCCAGAATGTGGTTGTGAAACTGACTTCTTTGTGGGGTTCCTGGAATACATGGTCATGTTTCCACTGGGCTCCACTTAACAGGAGCATCCAAATCTGCCTCTTCCCTTATGTCCACACCCTTTTTATGTCCCCTGCCTGATATTATTCCATTATGTCCTTTCACTATCTTAAAAAACAAAGCAAAAATTATTCTATGCCTGTTGAGCCACTGAACCTCTTGTTAATGACTTAATGTAGAAAATGTAACTGTGAATCTGACCTTCTTTAAAGAGTGAACCAAGTTCCTCTGATCAGTTCATTCCCCACATCACACAGGAATTCTCCTCACATGAAGTGGCAGATTGATGATTCTGAGTTAATGCAAATTTCCATGTTCAGTGACCACTTTTTAAATTCATTCTTTCCTTCAACGGTCATTAATTAAGCACTTATTCAGAGCATTTGAGTTCACATATATGAACAAGTAGCCAAAAGAAAAGAAAAAAATAAATAATGTAAATATGGTAAAGGAGAGCCCATTTTCAAGCTGCTAACATGTGCCAAGGATAATACTCATGTCCTGGATATTCTATTAAATATGCATACATGACCTAATTATATGAAATTGACTTCATAGAAATTGACTTCATGTAATACCTTACAAAGTGTTTTACTTATAAGCAGTTGTGAGTAGAATGTATGATTCAGAATTCCCTAAGAACTGTTTCTGGAGCTGTTAAAGGCAAAATCTACCTCAAAAGTCCCTTTGTTCTTCTGGTTCCTAAATGCATTAAAGAAAAAATTACTATGGTTTCCCCTGGACAACATGAAAGGGTGTGGCCCAATAAAATAAGTCACATCACTGCAACATGACAGCATGGTTAATGTCATACTGACCTTATCCCTAAAACTATGGCTACTGTTCCATTAGACCACCACACTGGACCACTTTACTTCATCTACAATGCTATCCTATGTTTTAGTCATAAGTATCATGAACCCATTCCAGTCACTCAATAAATATTCTACCACTTCTTTAATTTGAAGCTAAAGTATAATAACCTCAAAGAATCTTATACTCAGCCTGAGGATTTCAAATGCAAAACCTAAAAGAGCAATTATTTCATTAAGGCTCTCTGAGACTAGGGTGTGCCCTCCATCCTGGAAGCTTCGAGGGTCTATGACCATTACTAGGGAAGAAAAAAACTGACCCCCCCCTCCCACCAAAATGGCCATAGCCCTCACCAAATTTATTTCTCTGAATGTGTAGACAACCACTCCTTGAAGACTTTAAAGCATAATAGGCTCTGACAGATTGGGGTCTATGGGTATAGTCTTCAAGAACCTGGGGTCAACACCACACTGCAATGAGGTGGTAACAAAGACTTTTTAATGGAGGATACATAATAAGAAATATCCAATTTTTTTGTTCTTTGGTGCTTATAGTTATAAACATGAAAATAGTTCTAGAGAGAGAAATTTAAAACAATTACTTAACTTTATACAAAATATTAGTTAACAAAGATGGTTTTACAAGAGAAATAACATGATTAATAAAATCAAGTAATTACATACACAAAACTTGAAAATAAGCACATTTTAGTGCTCAATAATTCCCTTCAATAAACAATTCATAAGCACATATTATGTGCAAACCACTAAGCTAGTTACTGGAAATATAGGAACAAAACCAATATATTCCCTATATCTTAACAGCTTACATTCTTCTAATGGGAGCATACAACCTACAAACCAATAAGGATAATGGAAGCTAGTGAGTGACGCGGGTAAAGAAGAAATCAGACAAAGGATTTCAGGAATATCTGAGGAAAGAAAAAGCATGGAAGATTTCACAGAAGAGATGACTTCTGAGTCTTCAAGAAGCATATTATTATGGAAAGTAGTAATATGGAAGGGGGGCATTTTAGAAACAGAGATAATATGTAAAACTTGGAAAGAATATGGCATGTCTACTTTGGCTAGACAAATGAGAGCATCTTACAAATAACAGAACAACTACAAATTATACACTGGCTACTACTTTTGGAGACTAGAAAATTCTCAAAATTAAAAAAAAATCAATGTATTTAATTTTTCTAAGATTTTTTTAAATTGCATTTCCAATATGAACTTGAAGATTACTCTTTATAAAATGCAAATAAATAATAAACTATACTTGAAAGATATATTAACTCAAGTTATGAATGTAGTGTTTTCAAGTTTTTCATTGTTAATAATAAGAAATGTCATAATTGAACACAAATCAAGAAGCAATGATCGGATAATTTTGGGAAAATATGTTAACCACCCACATGTTAAGTAAAGGTCTATAAAAGGAGTTATTTTAAAACAGAACATATAAGAACAAAATATGCTTTTGAAAAATGCTTTCAGAAAACTAATAAATAAATAAAAATAAGAAAATTTAAATTATCTGTCATTTTAGAGTGCCTAGGAAAGCTCACTGAATGTCTAATAATACTATTAAGTATTGTATGGTGAGTATTCTATCAGCGTTATCAGAATCTGTGTAGCTGAGTCACCAGAACACCACAATTTTCCTACTTAATCATTTTATTCTAGTGCTTCAAAGCCTGAAATCTAATGAAAAACAAATCATGAATCCTCTCCTTCATTCAAAGCAAGCTGAGCAGGTGAACTAAAGATTTATTCTCAATAATAATGCATGGAATAATAAGAATATTAAGAAAAATGATAAGTAATCAACAATCTTGTTAAAAAATAAAACAAAACATGCAGTTAATCATTCAAAAATCCTGAAAAGGGTATGCCATCAGTGATCAGTTGAGATTGTAATAAATGTACAATAATTTTCATATTTTCATTCTATAGTTAAATAGTATGGCTACAAAGAGAAATAAAGATAATTAAATGTCTAGATCCAAAGACTTTCTTAGCATAACTTTCATAAATTAGGGAGTTAAAATCACATTCAGTGTGTGAAATAACCAGTCATGTTATAACTTACAAATTACTTTATTCTTGTATGTCTATGTATATGCAGACTGGCACGTAGAGACATAAGCACTTACTTGTATCCAGAAGGCTGAACAAGAGCCTCTAAATAGTTCATTATACAAACAAACACTTGTTGAAAACAGAAATAAAGTCTTGTTTAAGTTTAGTTGTATTTCTAGCTATCCCCAGGAAAAACAAACTACATGAAACCTGGATCTGTCATAAAACTTTTAGGGCAAAGTGTTGGAACTTTTCACTGTACTTATTTAAAGAGTAAAATGAGCAGTGAGTCAGAGAAATTTGGAGGTGGCTCTGAGGCTCAACGTACTTAATTTTCTTCTTCTCTCTTCCATTAAGCTAACATCTGTTCTGGTCACCAGTCAGCAAATCAAATTTGATGAGAATTCATCTGAGTACAAGGTAGAAATGCCTACTAATGGACAGATTTATGGCTTTTTCTATTTAACAAAGCTTTTAAATTTTTTTTTTTATTTAGAAAGTAAACAAAAGCAAAGTATCTGAAAATATAAATTATATTACAAATATGTCAAACAACCCTCATGCATAACTAAACTGATTTCCTTCTTTTAAAAAGAACTTTTTTTAAAAAATCTGTTTATGGTGATAATGTAAGGAAACATTTATTATATGTATTACACCACATAGAAAACCATTCAAAATTAGATTTTACGCTAATCAAACTATATGAGATTCCCAATACAAATGCTTTCTAAAGTAAGACCACAAAGTTCAAAATTTCTCCAACTATAACCTCCAAATATGAAACTTCTGAAAAGTGATACTTGTTTTAAATATGATCTTACACAGCTTTTTAAATAATGACTGGCCAGTATACCCAGTGGAAGGTATCATCTATAGCAGGTTAGTAAGTTACTGACTTTATTATGTTACCATTTGTGACTACAGGGTAGGGTTACCAGGAGTGACTCTGCCTAAGGTTTTTTTTTTTAGTATTTTTTTTAACATCTTCATAATTATCCCCAGGATTCCTTCCCCTGTCCCTCCCAGGGAACTATCTTATATAAAAAAGTAGTATTTTTACAAAACAAAAGAAAAAGAAAAAAAGAGGAAAAAAATCCACACAACTGATCCATATAATGAAACTATGAAACCCTATGCAATAGGGTTTATATAATAAATATGTAATATATATACATAATAACTATGTAAATATAATAAATATATAATAGTTCAACCCCTGTAAGCCTCCCACCACCACAAAGGGGTGAGCTGGAGAGCTATCTCCTTATTCCACTCATGCTTCATCGTTATAATTTGGTTACAATCACTTTTGTTTTTTGGGCTTTTAGTTGTTCTGTTCAGGTACGTTGTGGGAGTTAGCGTGTATGTTGTTTTGTTGCCCCTGCTAACCTCCCTCTGCATCAGTTCATGTACATCATTCCACGCTTCTCAGTGTTAATCATATTCATCATTTCTTACAGTACATTAAAACTCCATTACATTCAAGTACCACAATTTGTTTCCTAACTGATATATATCTGCTTCCAATTCTGTGCTATCACAAAAAGTACTGCTGTAAATATTTTGTTTATGGGGGCTTTCTTCTTATCATCGGCCTCTCTGGGGAATCAGTCCAGGACTGGAGTCTCAGGTTCAAACAGAATGGACATTTCAGTTATTAATTTACAAACTGCTTTCCAAAATGGTTGTATGATTTCACAGTTCCACCAATGTTAGTGTATCTATCGTTCCATGATCCTTCCAACATTGATTGTCACCATCTTTGTCATCTCTGCCAATTTGCAGAGTGTGAAGTGAAAGCTTAGGGTTATTCAGATTTACATTTCTATTACTATTAGTAATTTGGAGCATTATTTTTATGTGGTTGTGAATACTTTGCAGTTCTTATTTGGAGAACATTTTCTTCATATCTTTTGACCACTTTACTAGTGGGAAATGGTTTCTAGTCACACATACATACACGTTTGTGTGTCTATTTATGTGAAATATCTATATATAGGATATAAAAGATTTTCTCCTATTCTATCGTTTCCCTTCTTATCCTAGCTACATAAATGTTTCCTGTTAAGAAGTTTCGCAATTTCATGTAATCAAATTCACCTATTTTGTCTTTTGTAATTGTCCCTCTCCATTCTCTGGTTAACAAGGCATCTCTTACCTTGCTATGGGAGACACTCTATCTGCTTCTCTTTGAATTTTTTCATTAGTATGATCTTTAACGCTAAGGTCATGGAGCTCTTTAGAATGAATTGTAGAATATGGAACAAGGTGTTGACCTAAGTAATTTCTGCCAGACTGCTTTCTAGTTTTCTCAGACATTTTTATCAAATAAAGAGTCACACCTCCTTCTTCTCCCCAATAGATATGTTTTCCACTTTATCAACCATTTATCAAACATTGAGACCCACTAGCTTTTATTTTCTCTTGTATAATACGTTCCATTGATCTATTTTTAACGATACCAATTTGCTTTGATTACTGTTGCCTTATTATTTCATCAGTTTCTATAAAGGATTCCCTTGATTGTTTGATTGGTATGGCATTAAAAATGAAAATTAACTTGGGAAGCATTCTCCTCTTTGTTATATTGGCACAGACTACCCATGAGCACTGAATATTCCACTTATTCAAGCTATTCTTTATTGAAGTAGCATTTTAAAGTTAAATCTTGTTATACAAGTCTTCTGTGTGTTTTGGTAGGTCATTCTCCAGACCATGTCAAAAACAGAATTTTGAGAGACAAAATTCTGGGTATTAAAAATCAATTTATTAATTAGGCTGTCCAATAATCAATATATTGATAGTCAGTGGTATCTCTCAGTAACCAAAGACAAAAAATGTAGCATCTTGTGTCACCTTCAATACCTGTTTCCCTTCCAACAGGGACCAACTCTCACAAGCAAATGGCCAAACTTATAGGTAAAAGTTTAATGATGAGGTGGGCTGAGAACCCTCAACTCCTCCCAATTACTCCATCCTTAAGGGAAGGAGGTCAGCTGAGGAATGAGGGCTGTTCAGGAGATTCAGCAGCCTCCAGCAATATGGACAAGCTAAACCTTTCCCTATCAGGATCTCTCTGGCTTTATTTCTCCTTCATGAGCAAGGCAACCCCAAATTCTAATGAAGGGACCAAAGGCATAGGAATCTCTCTCCATAGCATCCACCAACTCAGTTTGGCTTCTGTTTACAGGGTAAACCAAAGTAAGGCCCACCTCAGACCTTGGAAGAGACAGGAATGGGATGAAATTCCTCAGCTAAAATGCCAGGGAGAGTTTTCTCTGTAAGCTGGTATAAAAGATGGCCTTCTGAACAGAGAAGAGAATATTGTAAATTAATATTGATAATCAAATGATACAGAATTAAAATTAACTTTCCATTTCTATTATTGCTTCTTGGTTTTGTTTTGTTTGTTTGTTTTTTGTTTTGTTTTTTTTAGTATTAGAGGAGTGCTTTGGATTTTTGATGATTTAGTTTCAGCCTGTAAACTTTGCTGAACTTATTAATATTGTCTCAGTTTAAATCTTTGCTGATTCCCTAAGATTTTCCCAGTATACCACGATATCATCAGCAAGCAACAATAGTTTTACATCTTCTTTGCCTATTTTTATGCTTTCATTACTTTCTGGTCTGATAGCTAATGCTAGCATTTCCAAAAATATATCAAATAATAGTAGGGAGAGTGGGTGCGTTTATTGGAAAAGGTTCTAGTGCATTCCCATTATATATGATGCTTACTTTTAATTTCATATGCATTTTTATCATATTAAAAGGGTCCACCTATGTCTATACTTTGAAGGGTTTTTAGGACAAATGTACTTTGTCAAAGGCTTTTTCTGTATCTACTGAGATAATCATGTGATTTTGGACATTTTGGTTTTTAATATGGTTTTCCCTCATTTCTCACTGAATTTTGGCTAGACCACCTCTTCATCCTTAAAACATTTTCACTTCTTGTTTTATTCACTCTTAATACATTATTATGTTCCTTACGAGAAGACTTTGCATCTCTGTATTCCAATGCCCTACGCAGTAGGCACTTTTAATAAATAGTTGCTATCCTGAGGACAAGCTTGTAGCTACTTATATTGGTTGCTAATAATTTTTTTTAAATTATCAAATTTTATCCATGAGATAGGACACAATGTGCCACCAAAACAAATTTACCTGAGCACCTCAAATCTACAAGTGGTGCTTGTTCTTTGTCCCTTGAAAGTACTGAATACCTCTGTTTTTCCATGTGTATATATATATATATATAAAAAACCTGTATCTCTCCTCATAATGAAATAACAATAATGGATAATACAATGCTATTAAATTCTATGCCATTCATAGTTACTACAACACCAGAAGGAAATATTATACATAGTGAATTAAAACTTATGAAAGATGCATGTAATTTTTTTTTATTTATAAAGATCAAATTATCAAAGATCAAGTATTTAAAAGTGCAAGAACTGAATACTTCACCTCCAACAGGGAACTGATTTTGTCACTAAGTGAAAACAACTTCTACTTTGAGATCACAGACTCAGATTGTCTGTAAGAGCTGACATTACTAACAAATTCATCAGCTGGTTACTACCAGCATCTCTTGAACATAATTAGCTAGTCTTCACATAAAAGACAAGTAGTGTGTTATGCAAAGCCTTTCCTATGTGGTCAAACCCCAGAGGACTAGTCATTTTGAAGACTCAGGGATATCTGCACACTATGACAAGACTTCAGAGTAAGATTTTAGTGGTATGGAAGTATACATTATGGAGAACATCACAAAAAGTCTCAGAATACTGAAATAGTAAAAAGCTACTCAAGCATAAAACTGCACTAATACTTTTTGGACACTACGTAATTAATAATTGGGCGTATTACCATGTTTCACACATTGCTATGAAATATTTACACTTAAGAGCTTTACATGTAACGCATTCATGATAGTTACTGTATATTCAGTTTAATTATGTACAGTTTTGATAAACAGAACCCTGATAATGAAGTTAAAAAAAGAAACAGTTCTCATAAGGAAGTCACTGACTGAAGACCCAAGTGGGGACAATGCCCAGCCAGGGAGGCAGATATGAGAATGCAGTTGTCATCACTGCAATCCTTGAGATAATTATCTGTGACTGGGTCAAGGTATGGAAACACTGCCAAATTTGTAATAAGTGAGCAGTAAATGAGATTATATAAACCCATATATTTCTATACTACAAAATCAGCTGTTAAACAAAGGCAATACAGAAGGCAGAAAAGATGAACACTATTACTGGAAAATGACTTATCGATAACATTCCCACAAAATGCATCAGTTTATAATAACCTATATGTTTTCAATTTTTCACCCTTATAGGGACAGGCAATCGAGTAATCCTATAACCTACTTGTCCTTGGTCTGAGTCTTATGAATACTGCATGATAAATGTATAAGTAGACAATTAAGATAAAAGTTTAATATTTATCAATGGCACAAAGTGTTTTCTTTTGGCTTAACTTTACCTTACTACTGGCTAGCTTAACTACTTTTAATTACCAAGTGCAAATGCCTGACATTTCTAAATATGACAACACTCAACCATCCAGTTTAATGAAGATTTAGAAGGAAAAAAAAGAATGTTATAAAGAAGAGTATTACCAAATGACAGCCTTGAATGAAAAAGGCTTTTTATTATAAATTAAAGTCTTTGGATAGAGTTGGTAAAAACTTTTAAAATTTAAAGAGAAATTATTTTAATATAAAAAATAAATCAGAAGACTAAGTTCATATTTATAGAATATAGTTCTTGCATATAACAATCATTTGTAAAGGAAAAATTAAGTAGTATAAATAATTGAGAGCATTTTTGCTTCCATGTATTACTATAACCACAGCTTCTTAGATACATTCAAAGTACGAGCATTATCTTACAATATTTTAAAAACACTGGCTTTTTCAGGTAGATTAAGATTCCAACGTTAGCTTTAACATCATGAAGTGCATTTTTATATATTTTGAGAGGAATAATATATGGAATAAGAAGTTCCTAGACACACTGCCTTTTAACACACAGACAAGCATGTACACACATATATGTATATGGATAAATGTGTATGCTTACATATGTGTATGTGCATATACAGATGTAGACATACACACATATACAAATATATGCCATTTCTCTAGCTCTCTTGTCTCCCTACCTCCACAAAATAAAAAAAGAAACAAACATTTCTGATATCCAAGGACTTGCTATCATATGTACAACTTCAGTAGATATTTCTTTTGGGATGATAGAAATAACTAAATTTGGTAGAAACTGATTCAGAGCCTAATACTGCATTGATGTATTTCTGAATATAATTGCATTTACCTCATGCCTTAATTCCCTCTCTCTTTTGGTAATATGTATGTTTAAGACACTAAATAAAAATTTCTCAAAGTCATTTTGTTAAAAAATAATTATGGCTCATTAGTAATAATAAGCTACTTTAACTAAAAAGGTAAACACTGAAGACATTTATTATCAAATTAAAAAAATGAAAATTAAAATAACCTGCAACATTCTTGCATGTGCAATTCATCAGGAAATGTTGTAAAAGAACAAAAACAAATGTTGGCTCATTCTGGAGCTTCTTTGTCATCATTAATGTATTCAGGTTTTCACAGCTGAATTGCTGTACTTTGAAAAGATTTTCATGAAAGGAAACTCATATTCAATGTTTAAACAAAGCTGTCAGGTTACCAAGATTAAAATTTGTTTGTGTGTCCAGAAAGTGTTTTCTTCTTAAAAAAAAGTCTGGATTGGAAATGTATTATTCCTTTGGTCTTGATGTGTAAACAAAATAAAATAAGCTTTTGTTTAACTGTTTATTTTATTTTATTTTTTGAAAAGATGGGAAAAACACCAATAATCCGTTTCAAAGTAGAGGTGAGATTATTTGTTGTGGCTATTTTACTTCATTACTAGTTCTGTTACTCAAATTGATACAAATGGTCTCCTTCTGTTTCTGTCTATCTGCTTGCCTCATCAGTACAACTAGCTGTCAATGTTGGGGAGCCCTCCTATATCTAAACAGAAGATGCGAGGTTTGTAACCTGCTTAATTCGCCTTATGTCCTGCCTGCCCCTCAGTATGGTGTTCATTAAAGTATCAGCTGTTTTGTTTGTAGCAGTGGCAGCCTAAACATAGGCTTATTTTTCTTTGTTAAAAGGCCAGATTGTGCATAAATATACCCCTTTTCTGTATTTTTAAATGGTAAGAAATTATCAAGTACGTAAATGTACCTTGGCATTTTCATTACTTCCCCTCAAGCTGTGCGGTTGCATGAAGTTATTTCCTTGCTTAGATAATATAGGGGGGAAAAGAAGCCCCTGAAGTACTTTGGCCAAAGGCATTTCAATGTAACATTCATCAATAACACTGGCTTCATCTTATGAGATAGATAGCTTTTATACCTAATATGAATAATTTCTACTGACAATTCAATACTAATGCTATAAGAAACACTAGAAACAATTCTCAAACGCCCAGGATTTTTTGATGGACTATGTGGCTGAAAGCACAAAACTACATTTTAAGAATGTAGATGGAAAGTTTTAAAAAATCTGTTTAAAATGCTTTACTTTAGTAATTATGAAAAATGATTAAAAATCACTTAAAATTTTAATGAACATAGGCATTAAAGTGCCACATGCAAAGACTAGAGTTTCCACTTTGTTCTGACTTGATAAAATAATCCTAGAACTAGATTACATTTTATACACACATACACAGAGAAATAACATATACCCATATACACCCACATATATGTAAATACATACATACATACACACTTTCATTATTTAAAATGCTATTCAAAACTCCACTTAGGGAAAAATTCATTTTACTTTTGAAAAACAATTATTACATTATGTAATTATGTATTGTTCTCACCAAATCTCTAAAATCATTGAGTTTCATGTCAAATTCTAAATTATTTTTTACAATTCAATTAAACATACTGTAATGGTTATATTTCTCTATATATCACATAAGTTGATTTTTGCATCTTTTTTTCTTTTCTTTCTCTCTCTCTTTTTAATAGACCTGTGATTTCTTGGATACAGGGAACTGCTAGAAAGGAAAATTTCTTCCCCCAAAGCAGGGTCACTCAGCCAAGTCTGTTAGAGGCAAGATTTGAACCCTAGTTTCACTATGTCTTAAGATGGTTCTTTATTCACCTCAGTACTATTTGAGTACTAATACATGACATGACAAACAAAAAGTATACTTATAAGCCTTCTTCACAGTGACTTATAATGAAGATACCACATACTATTAAGTCATACTAGTTTTTTAAATCTTTTAAAAATATTTTTAACTTAATAAGCACCAAATAAAAGGAATACTCCTATATACAAAATAGGACAGAAAAGGACTGCACAAAAATCGGTGGGTTTCATTTATGAAGTATTTCTTTTTCCTTTTAAGTATATAATAAATTTAACATGAAACTTGTGAAGCTGTCCTCTTCTTGTCTGTGTTTCTTTCTGGACTTCCTTACGTTATCGTCTTGTATTTAAAAAAATGCTTCAGTGCCACTCTTTTCTTTTCTTTCTTTAATACACACACACACACACACACACACACACACACACACACATATTTTACAATCCCTCTGACTAGCTTCTTTCTCCTGATAATCCCCACTGAAAATACTGAATAAGGCCCCGGCAACAACTGTGTATCTATGGGAAGTGAGACAAATTTCCCCATTGTGTCTGAAAATGTCCTTCTCATTCTGCACCTTGAATCCATCACCTCTCTGTCAAGAAGTGGGTAGCATATTTCATCATCAGTTATTTAGAATCATGATACATAGTCTTTCAAAGTGGTTTATTTCTTCAATTTTAATGTGTAATAGATTCCGATCCCTTCAGTGGACATCAGATGTTCATGCAAATCTTTCCAGGTTTCTCTGAACATTGAAGTCATCCTTTTCATCATTTCTTAAAGCTTAATAATATCTTACATTCACATCTCATAAATTGAGGCCAAACAAAAAGCTGCTATAGATATTTTTGTTGTATATGGGTTCCTTTTCTCTCTTTAATCTCTTTGTTGTATAGTCTTCTCCATTAGAATATAAACTCCTTGAGGGCAGAGACAGATATTCTATTTGCATTTCTATGCCCAGTTCTAAGCACAAAACTTGGTGAGTGGGTACATTGTAATAAATGCTAGTTGACAACTAATTGGCTGACTGATTTATGGTTTGTAAAACTAGACAGCTAAATGGGAGAAAAATATGATGAGGAACATAAGGTCAATGGAACAAAGACAGGGATGATTTAAAGGAGTGAAGCAAGCTTTGAAGTATCAAGCTCTGATACTTTGAAGTATCAAGCAGATAAACCAGGTTATAGTGCAATGATGTATTATAATTTTTTTCTAAAGGATATGTGGAGTGAGCAAACACTTTTTTGTTTACTTACAGATATATACTTAGAATCTTAGAAATTAAAGCTAGGAGGGGATTTTGAGAGTTTCTAGTCTAACTTTCTTACTTTAAAAGTAAGGAAACAGACTCATAGAGGCTGCTGATTGCTCAATGTTGCTTGTATTATTATCAGCAAATCTGGGATTACAAACCATGCCCATCTTGATCTTCAGTTCTATGTTTTTCCAACTATATACCATTGTCAATAGCAGCTTCAAAAACTCACTGCTTTCTGTTATGATTCATGATCAAATCCATCATATTTCACACATTCTAGAGAAGAAAGTACTTCATCTATATAGTTAAAAATTATTCCAGTCCAAGGGCAAAAATCTCAGATTTTACTCCATTTCTTTAAAATCCATGAGATTAGGGGGGCGGAGCCAAGATGGCGGGGTAGAAGGATGCACGTTTACGAGCTCTGAAACCAAAGCCCATAGAATTAATGTAAAAAGTGACCCCCATAACTTCTGGGTCAATACAAGGTTGCAGAAACGGAGTGGAAGAGATTTCCGATCCAGGGAGCCCTGGAGACCCGTCCCCAGGGTCCGTCCGTCGCGCCCCAGAAAGCGGACCCCACCCCCAGCGCTGCCCTGGCCGTGGCCCCAGAGAAGCTGACCTGAGCAGGCTTCAGACACAGAAGCTCCGGCAGCCAGGAAAGTCCCTCCGCCCACAGAAGCTACAGGTCAGTGAGAAAGAAGGCTGGGCTGGATGAGAGGGGGAGCAGGGCATCTCCGTGACTCGGGACACCTCAGGAGGAAGCGGCGGTGACAGAGACGGGGGGCAGGAAGCAGCGGAGGCAGAGGCGTGGGTGGCAGCTGAGGCGGCAGCGGCCCAGGACTCAGGAATCCCCCAGCAGCAGGCAGGATCTTCATTACGGAAGGTTTCTGCGTAAAACCTGACGGAGCTGAGCCTGGGAGACGGCCCTGCCCCCAACCCGCTCTATTACTGAAGACCTCTGCATAAAGCCCCCGAGGGAACTAAGCCTAGGAGGCGGGCCCCCCACCCCGCCCCCACCCGCTCCATTCCTGAAACTCTTTGCATAAAGCCCCTGAGGGAACTGAGCCTGGGAGGCGGCCCTGCCCCCACCCCAGCGCCAGAACTAAAGCTTGCCGCTGGAAAGCCCATTTGAATCTCAGAAGCCAAGCACTAGCTGGGCGGATCCAGGCGGGGGTGGAAAGGAATCTCAGAAGTCAAGTAACTGGCTGGGAAAATGCCTAGAAAAGGGAAGAAAGGGAAAATGCCTAGAAAAGGGAAGAAGACTATAGAGAGTTTTTTCCAACAAATGCAAATGATCCCGACCTTCGGATCTGACGAAGATGAGGATGTATTCTTGCCATCAGGGAAAGACGTGGAGGGCGGGGCCTCAGTACGCCAGACACCCCAGGGGGTTGTCGGGTGGGCTCAGGCCTTGGAAGAGCTCAAAAAGGATTTTGAAAAGCAAGTTAGACAGGTGGAGGAAAAACTGGGAAGAGAAATGACAGAGATGCAAGAAAAGTATGAAAAACAGGTCAATACTTTGGTAAAGGAGACCCAAAAAAATGCTGAGGAAATTAACACCTTGAAAAATAGGCTCACTCAATTGGCAAAAGAGGTTCAAAAAGCCAATGAGGAGAAGAATGCTTTCAAAAGCAGAATGAGCCAAATGGAAAAAGAGGCTCAAAAGCTCACTGAATTTAATAGTTCTCTCAAAATTAGAATGGAACAGATGGAGGCTAATGACTTTACGAGAAACCAAGAAATCACCAAACAAAACCAAAAGAACGAAAAAATGGAAGAGAATGTGAAATATCTCATGGGAAAAACAACTGACCTGGAAAATAGATCCAGGAGAGACAATTTAAAAATTATGGGTCTACCTGAAACTCATGATCAAAAAAAGAGCCTAGACATCATCTTCCATGAAATTATCAAGGAAAACTGCCCTGACATTCTAGAACCAGAGGGCAAAATAAGTATTGAAAGAATCCATCGATCACCACCTGAAAGAGATCCAAATAGAGAAACTCCTAGGAACATTATGGCCAAATTCCAGAACTCCCAGCTCAAGGAAAAAATCTTGCAAGCAGCTAGAAAGAAACAATTCCAGTACTGTGGAAATACAATCAGGATAACTCAAGATCTAGCAGCTTCTACATTAAGGGATCTAAGGGAGTGGAATAGGATATTCCAGAAGGCAAAGGAACTAGGACTCAAACCAAGAATCACCTACCCAGCTAAACTGAGTATAATACTTCAAGGGAAAATATTGTCTTTCAATGAAACAGAGGACTTTCAATCATTCTTGATGAAAAGACCAGAGCTGAAAAGAAAATTTGACTTTCAAACACAAGAATGAGAAGAAGCATGAAAAAGGAAACAGCAAAGAGAAGTATTAAGGGACTTACCAGAAGTGAACTGTATACATTCATACAGGGAAAGACAATATTTCTAACTCTTAAAACTTTTCAGTATATGGGTAATTGGTGGGACCACACATACACATGTACATGCATGCACACACATACACACATGCACACACATACAGAGAGAGAGAGCACAGAGTGAACTGAATAGTATGGGACCATACCTTAAAAGAAATTAAGGTAAATGGTGAGAGAGAAATGTAGTGGGAGGAAAGAGGGGGTAACTATATGTCATTTAAGAGGCAAGTAGGAGATTTTTTTTAGTGGAGGGAAAAAGAGGAGAGCTGAGAAAAAAAACAAAAAAACAAAAAAAACAAGAAGTTTACCCACATCACATTCGACTAAACGAAGGAGTGAAATGCACACTCATTTTGGTATGAAAACCTATCTTACAGTATAAGAAAGGGGGGGAGAAGGAGATATTGCAAGGGGGGGGATGATGGAAGGGAGGGCAAAGGGAGGAGGGGAGCAATTTGAAGTCAACACTTGGGGAGGGATAGGATCAAAAGACAGAAGAGAAACAACGAGGGGCAGGTTAGGAGGGATGGTAATCCAGTTAGTCTTACACAACACGACTATCAGGGAGGTCATTTGCAAAACTACACAGATAGGACCCATATTGAATTGCCTGCCGTCCCACAGGGAATGGGTGGGGAGGGAGGGATGGGGAGAATTTGGAACTCAAAGTTTTAGGAACAACTGTTTAGTATTGTTGTTGCAACTAGGAAAGAAGACATACAGTTAATGAGGAATAGAAAGTCATCTGGCCCTACAGGAGAAAAGAGAAGATGGAGACAAGAGAAGGGAGGGATGACAGAAGAGAGGGCAGATTGGAGATAGGGAAAATTAGATTGCTTGGGATATTGGGGTGGGGGAAGGAGATAAAAGGGGAGAAAATTTGGAACCCCAAAATTTGTGAAAATGAATGTAAAAAGTTAATTAAATAAATAAAAAAATAAATTAAAAAAAAATCCATGAGATTAGGTATTTAATATAAGACTTATGCTTGGATAGGGAAGAATAACTTCAAAGTCAAGATAATGAAATATTGGAGGGAACAATGTGTTTCTGGATAGACAGGTTTTCCCTGAGGTTACTCTGATCACTGAGTAAATGCTAAATATCAGATTATGACTTATCAGAATACGAAACCATATACTTACTGTAGACTAGAAAGAACTCTAACGTATCTCTTAACACTGAGCCAACTTTTAAGATCCCAAATTCAACCCTTGTATCATATTCAAGTGCTAACATATCTCAATAGCCTTGAGTTACCT
Organism: Bettongia penicillata ogilbyi; assembly: GCA_023548195.1. Classification (NCBI taxonomy): domain Eukaryota; kingdom Metazoa; phylum Chordata; class Mammalia; order Diprotodontia; family Potoroidae; genus Bettongia; species Bettongia penicillata. The sequence goes on from JAJHZJ010000718.1 coordinate 3,844,866, forward strand.
TATGGAAATTTATCAGAAGAAGTGTTATTTCTATCATGGTATCTAATGTTAATACAAATATATTAACAAGCCTGAAACTACTGGTCCTGGCAATTCTCTAGTAATATTCCAGGAAAAAATGGATTTTTATTATAATTGTTGACAACTTCGTAATCTAGTACCAATAAGGGATAAATAAGATTAGTTTTTATTTTGCTATTACAGTGTACAAATTCTTTATGACTATTTCCTGACACTTGCTATGGAAGACTAGGCATTTTAGAATCCTTTTTTAAAAATGTTCCACAGGACACAAATTACTCTTTAGCTAAACAGAGTGAAACCTGGTAAAGAGACTATCTAAGTATATTCCAGCTAGCCCTGGAACGTAGATTTTTAGAAATTCATACTGTAATATTTGTGCTAAGAAGTCACATTACTTTTAGTTTCTCTTCAGTACTTCCAAAGGTTATCAATCATATTTAAAAGGTTTTATTACCCCTCCCTCCCCCAATGCTAGACCGCGGACTGACCCCCTGCCTTGACACAAGTGACCATTATCTAGTTGGGGGAATGCAAAAGCTAAGAAAACTGCCAATATATGCAACTAATAAGCCAACACATTGAAAAGAATAAAATTATTATATAGGAAGGCTATAATGAAGAAATCCAATAAATCAAAATGAATTCTAGATTGAAATACAGAAGGGAAAATCTTTGAAGTCATGCAAACTCAGAGAGATGCCATAGGAATGGAGGTATGTGAATGTGACTCAGATTTTTAAAAAGAGTTTATTATTCAAATTTATATGTGAGCTTAACTGCCATTTCAGGACAAGTTTTAAGATAACACTGTTTAAAATGGATCATTGTATTTGAAGAATGCCTAACAGGCCAGTGTGGCTGGATAGCAGAGGGCCTGGAGGAAAGCACAATCAAGAGGCCAAGGAAGGAGCTAAGTCATATGGGAGGCTTCAGCTTAAAGTCAGATAGAAAAGCTCAATGATCTTTGTGGTAACCACAGCAAAGAAGACGGTAACATGTTTTCTTCAGTGTCATATGTCCATTAATAAAATTGTGTCCACTTCTAAAATGGTTCGGCAGATCGATTGGGAAGGTGTAAGAGGAACGCCCTGCGGCAGCGAACCCCCAGCTGAGAATATGTAACATAAATCTGCAGGGGACCAAGGAAGTACATTTTCATGTTCTCTCAAGTTCAGCTCAGCAGCATGTGAACTGGGGCAAAGGGAGCAAATGGTTGGGATCCAAGACTGGAGCCTGCCAGGGCAAAGCCAGAAAGAGGACAAGGGGGAAGGGACTCAAGAAGATAGTGTAGTGTTCAACTGGCTCACCAACCAATATGGAGAAGGGAGGAGAAGGTAAGCCAGTGCAGGGGTGATGTCCTGGAAATGAATTCAGGGGTGGAGGAAGTAGAGGTCATAGTGAGGATGAACAAGACAGAGGGAAATATGAAATGATAAGATGTTATGATCAGATAAAGGAACTGGAATTTGTGAACATGAAAGCAGAACACTTGTGAGTGATGGCAAGGTTAGGACAGGACCATCTCTGAGTGTAACTGAGGTGAGGGAGAGGAGCAGATCATAAGAAATAAGGTAAGGAAATAGAAAGTTAGGGCATTTGAGGGAGTGTGTGTGTGTGTATGTATATACATACATATATATATACATACATACATATATACATACATACATACATACATACACACACACTACCAGCTTTGAGCTCATTGTTAAGGGAGAGTACTCTGGAGGACAATAACAAACAACTACCAAAAGTTTGGACTGAGTGAAACTTAAGTGAGTAGAGGTGACTGAATGATGGTGGTAGTGTAAGACACTGAAAGTTAGGGAGTGTTCTGACTCCCTAACCATGACCAACGAGCAAAGGCATGAGGGAAAGTGTAACAAGTTCTAGAAAAGGAAGTATGTCAACAGTAGTGAGCAAGGTCTCACCACTTGCGGTGAGTGCAAGATGATGAGAAGAATGAAAGAAAGTTTTAAGATGAAAGCAAGTTTTTTTCTTTTAAAAATCTACGGATCAGCTACTGGAGACGGCACAGAACAACCTAAATGAGACCAGGAAAGGGGGAGGAGGCAGGACCAAAGGAGCAAAGCAGTGAACTCATTCCGTTTGTATGCCACGGCCACCGTGTAAAATTCTGCGCTTGGCATCCGAAGTCCTTTACAGCCTGGCCCCCTCCTCCTTCCTTTCTGGTCTTTTCACATCTAAGTCCCACTCATCTACTCTTCAATCCAGTGACACTGAGACTCCCTGCTGCTCCTTTCCAAATCCCAGGTACTGGCAATGGCTCTTTTCCATGCCTCAAATACTCTCTCCCTCATCACATCTGTCCCCTCAATTCCACTAGCTCCAAGTCCCAACTAAAACCCATCTTCTACAAGAAGCCTTTTCTGGTCCCCCTTAATGCCAGTGCCTTCTCTCTATTGAGTCTTTCCAAGTTACCCTCCGCATACATAGCATGTTTGCACAGAGTTGTCTGCAAACTGTGTCCCCTACTAAACTGGGAGCTCCCTGACAGCAAGAATCATCTTTTGCTCTCCTAGTATAACCAGGGCATATAAGAAATTCTACTGTGTTTAAACACCTGACACATCAAAGGTGCTTAAGAAATGCTTTTTAAAAATTTCTATTTTTGATTTATAGACGAAAACAAGCATTTCCATAATATAGTACAATAAAAAAGATGATTGCATATGAAACTGCAAATCTGCTATGAACAATTTGCTATTCGTTTCAAATATACAACAAAATCATGTAAATTTCTTTTCTCTTTTAACTTCTCTATCCAGTCCTTCCCCCATGGCTACCATCAGATACAAATAGGTATGTATGCATGTATGTATGTGTGTGTATGTACACATATACATAAAATTATCCTATACATACTTTCCTTTATTAGTTATTTCTTTAGATGCAGATAATATCTTTCTTCATACGTCCTAGGTAGTAAATTGGATATTTATAATAGTCAGAACGGTTGCTTGTTGTCTTCGTTCTTGCAGAGGACCAGATGACATCACCATGATAAAGCCAAGTTTCAGTGTGTGTGACTGTGGCTGATTAGACCAATACAAGTTCAGAATGCAGACTGGGCACAGAGTCTGTGTGAACATGCAGGGTACTCTAAAGTGCGCACCTACATTTCCCTTGAGTCAAAGTAACTTATTTGTTCAGTCATTTTTAAAATAATGCTGCTGCTACAGTATACACTGCTCTCGGATCTGCTCATTCACTCTTCATTATTTCGTGCAAGTCCTTTCATGTTTTTCTAAAATCACTGAGCTCTACGTTTCTTATAGCATAGCAGTATTCCATCACAGTCATATAACTGACTGGCAGTGGAGGGAGAGAAATGGGATTTGTAAAAGGAAAGACAAGGGTTCAGAACTACTGAGAAGAAGAAGATATGACAGGGTAGGAGTACACAAATAACCAAGGAACAAGGTCAGGTAAATTATAAAGGGACAATGAAGATGAGATGGGGCACAGGATGACTCATGAACAGTCAGGCTGGGCCTTTTCACAAGGCAGTCAATCCCTGACTCAGCTGAAAAGAACTGCTGTGAGAGGGTGGGGCAAGCAAGGAGTACAGAGTGGTAGAAGACCATAGAAGCAGGGATGAAATGTCGGAAATGTCTTATTTAGGTAAAAGGCTCCTCCAGGCCCAGGGAAATAAGCAATTTCAAGTCACTCAGCCAATGAAGGGTATAAACTCGTAAGGGTTGGACAGGAGTGGAATAGAATGAAAGAGGTACGAGTTGGATACATATAAGACAGCAGGGGGAGGGGAAGCAGAGGAATGCTGTTTGCATTCAGAGTGGTGATTGCAGCTAACAGAAAGGAAGGAAACGGGAAAAAGATTTGAGACTCATAATGCTCAGGGCAAGTTCAGTTATTCAAGGAATTTCTAAAACTAAGTAGTCCAAAGGTATTGGTTAGAATACAGGTATGAAAGTGGGGACCTCAACAAATCTGTTCTCCACTTACTGATTATCGACCAAATGATGGTATTAAATTGGTCTTAAATCTTTACAGAAAATCACTAAATATTGTCTGATTTTAGAATTTGCTAAAGCATATTTTGCTTTCAAGTTCATTGAAGATACCCAATTAATTTAATGATAAAACTGACACTTCAATATATTTATGGTATGCAAAAATGTCCTTGAAAATAAAAATCTAGTAATTTTTTTACCTTTGGTTTTGTGAGTTGAGTACTTTCATGAGAAAGAGAGGGAGAGGGGGAGAGAGAGAGAGACAGACAGACAGACAAAGAGAAACAGAGTAGACTCAGTGGGAGAGGGAGAATCCACATAGATTAAGACTTGAACATGGTGACAGAACAGAGAAATTTGAAAGCCTAACAAAAAAATCAAAATAGGGAGCAGAGCCAAGATGGTGGAGTAGAAAGATGCACATACTCTAGGTTCTTCCCCCACAGCCCACAAAATACCTGTAAAGAAAGACTCTCAACAAATTCTAGAGCAGCAAAAGGCACAGAAGGATGGAGTGGAAGAGATTTCCAGCCCAGGGTGACCTGGAAGGCCGACAGGAAAAATCTGTTGCACAGGACACGGACTGGAACACAGCCCAGCCTTGGCTGTGTGGCAGGGAGGAAGACTGGAGCATGCCTCAGGGGTAGAATCCCTGGTGGCAGCAGCCTTTCACAGATCCCTCAACTCACAGCTGCCAAAGGCAGCTTCAAAGGTCAGTGAAAGGGCTTTTTCATCTCGGTGACCAGGGAGCATAGTGCTCCTCTAGCCCTGGCCCCAGGCAGCAGCTGCAACAGCAGCAGGCAGCATCCACTGTTGGATAAAGCACCTGTGGGAATGGAGCAGCTGATCTGAACTTTAGCCTCCAGTTGGGCCAGGGAGTAAATTCCTCTCCCTTGATTGTGCCACCTTGGAGGAACTGAGATCTCTCATGTCCCCAGAGTATATCCTCCTCTTGACAAAGAACCCAAAAGTCAAGTAACTGGTTGAGAAAATGCTCAAAAATGGGGAAAAAAAATAAGACTACAGATTACTTTCTTGGTTAACAGGTATTCTCTCCCATTCTTTCAGATGAGGAAGAACAATGTTTACCATCAGAAGAAGACAAAAAAGTCATGGCTTCTGCATCCAAAAACCTCCAAAATAAATATGCAAAGTTCCCAGGCCATAGAAGAGCTCAAAAAGGATTCTGAAAATCAAGTAAGAGAGGTGGAGGAAAAACTGGGAAGAGAAATGAGAGCAATGAAAGAAAATCATGAAAAGCAAGTCAACAGTTTGCTAAGAGACCCCAAAAATGCCAAAGAAAATAACACCTTTAAAAATAAGCTAATAACTCAACTGGCAAAAGAGGTTCAAAAAGCCAATGAGGACAAGAATGTTTTAAAAACAGAATTAACCAAATGAAAAAGGAGGCTCAAAAGCTTACTGAAGAAAGTAGTTCTTTATAAATTAGAATGGAACACATGGAAGCTAATGACTTTATAAGAAATCACAAAACAAAACCAAAAGAATGAAAAAAATGGAAGATAATGTGAAATATCTCATTGGAAAAACAACTGACCTGGAAAATAGATCCAGGAGAGACAATTTAAAAACTATGGGACTACCTGAAAGCCATGATCAAAAAAAGGGCCTAGACATCATCTTTCATGAAATTATCAAGGAAAACTGCCCTGATATTCTAGAACCAGAGGGCAAAATCAATATTGAAAGAATTCACGAATCATCTCCTGAAAGATATTCAGAAAGAGAAACTCCTAGGAATACTGTAACCAAATTCCAGAGTTCCCAGATCAAGGAGAAAATACTGGCAGAAAGAAACAATTCAAGTATTGTGGAAATACAATCAGGATAACACAAGATCTAGCAGCTTCTACATTAAGGGACTGAAGGTCTTGGAATATAATATTCCAGAAGTCAAAGGAACAGGAATAAAACCAAGAATCACTTTCCCAGCAAAACTGAATATAATACTTCGGGGGAAAAAATAGTCATTCAATTAAACAGAGGAATTTCAAGCATTCCTGATGAAAAGACACAAACTGAATAGAAAACTCTCACTTCCAAACACAAGAATCAAGAGAAGCATGAAAAGGTAAACATGAAAGAGAAATCACAAGAGACTTAGGAAAGTTGAACTGTTTACATTCCTACATGGAAAGACAATATTTGTTAACTCTTGAAACTTTTCTCAGTATCTGGGTAGTTGGAGGGATTTTATACACACACACACACACACACACACACACACACAGAGAAACAGAGAGGCAGAGAGCACAAGGTGAGTTGAATAGGAAGGGATCATATCTAAAAAAATAAAATTAAAGAGCGAGAGAAGAATATATTGTGAGGAGAAAGGGAGAAACTGAATGGGGCAAATTATCTCTCATGGAAGAGGCAAGAAAAAGCTTTTCCAATGGAGGTGAAAAGGGGTGAGGTGAGAGAGAAAAAGTGAAGCTTACTTTCATCACATTTGGCTCAAGGACAGAATAACATGCACACTCAATTTGGTATGAAAATCTATCTTACACCACAGGAAAGAAGGGGAAGAGGGGATACATGGGGTGGGGAGAATGATGGAAGGGAGGGCAAATGGGAGGAGGGAGCAATTAGAAGTAAACTCTTTTGGGGAGGGTGAAGGTTAAAAAAGAGAATAGAAGAAATGGGCGGGGCAGGATAGGATGGAGGGAAATATAGTTAGTCTTACACAACATGACTATTATGGCAGTCATTTGCAAAACTACACATATATAACCTACATTGAATTGCTTGCCTTCTCAGTGGGGATGGGTGGGGAGAGAGGAAGGAAGAGAAGCTGGAACTCAAAGTTTTAGGAACAAATGTTGAGAACTGTTTTTGCATACAACTGGGAAATAAGAAATACAGGTAACGGGGTAGAGAAATTTATCTTGCTGTACAGGACAAGAGTGAAGATGGGTATAAGAGAAGAAAGGGGTATTATAAGGGAGGGCACATTGGTGGAAGGGGCAATCAGAATGCATGGCATTTGGGGGGAGGGAAGAGATGGGGAGAAAATTTGGAAATCAAAATTTTGTGGAAATGAATGTTGAAAATTTAAATAAATTTAATGAAAAAAAGGAATCAAAATCAGATCTTCCTAGTTTTACTTCATTCTTTTGAAATGATTATACAGGTGGGATACACCTTTATTAAGTTATAAGTACAAAGGGGCAGCTAGGTGGTGCAGTGGATAGAGCACCAGTGCAGGAGTCAGGAGGACCTGAGTTCAAATCTCACCTCACACACTTGACACTCACTAGTTGTGTGACCTTAGGCATGTCACTTAACCCCAATTGTTCCAATTGCCTGGTCATCTCCAGCCATCCTGATGAATATCTGGTCACTAGATTCAGAAGGCTCTGGAGAAGTGAGGCTGGTAACCTGCACAGCCCTCCCTCACTGAAAACAAAGTCAAGTGCAAGTCATGTCATCATTTCTCTGATGACATGGTTTTCTTCGGCAATGAAAGACGAACACATGCAAATATAAGTACAGCAACATTATAAAATCAAGATTTTTTAAAAATCAGGAATTCTTTTCTGCCAGCTATGATGTTCTCCTTCATTAACATGAATGATTAATGATGAATGATGCTATGACAGTCAAAAAGTTTAAATATTATTACAATAATGAGGAACATAATAAAAAGGCATTAAGGATTGTTAAAACTTTCAAGGATATCTATTTCCTTTCTAAAATTTACCACTTAAAATTCCCAATATAATTCCAAACAATGATAAATAGATGAAGTAAAGACATGGGACAAGAAAAGCATCTGGTTAACTCACATCCCTCTCCATGATCTTGGTTGCTGGACAAGCCGTTAGTTCACCCTCTCTCACCTAATATCCGGCAGTTCTTTTACAAAATCACTTACAGGGCATTAAAAGTTTCTTTCTTTTATTAGGAGCCAAGAATTCATTATTACATTTTTTCTAAGTGAAGTATGCTATTAAATAATAGCTTGTACACTAATTAAAGCAAATGTAATTGTGAGAACACATTGACATTGTTAAAGTAAATTACTCAATTTGTTAATAGTTTCATTTCAAGTGACCTTAATTGTATTAATTGTGATACTTAGCAAATTAAATTGAAGAGCATTAAATACATTGTTCTAGGATGTCCTGGATGGGGGACTACTCTTCTATTACATCAGAAGAGGGAGAACAAGGCTTGTATTTTGCCAAAATCCATACACCTTAGAAGCCAAAATTGTAAAGAGACCTCACTGCCTACATGCACCTATTTGCAATGTGGTATAAAACAAAGGTCATTTGGAAATTTTTGACTAAAAATCACAACAAAATTAACTAAACACAGTGCCATTCTTTTAGTCCTATATTATGTGAATTCATATGTGTATACACACGTGTACACACGTGTATGCATACGCACTGCACACACATACGTGTAGTGATACACCTGCATATGAACACAATGACATGCAATATACACATGTGTATAGTTTTCCATAATGACACAACTATAAAATAATTACATGTGAAGCAGCTAAAAATGTAATGCTCAAATTTGGTTGTATATAAAATGATATAAAACAGATGAAAAATTGGGCCTGACATACAATCAATCAGGCAGGAGACTACTTAAAGAATGCTTCTGGCATCTCTGATAGCCTAGCACTTGAAATCCATGTCCACTTGGCTGTCAAGGCCTCTGTCCTCAATAGGAATGACATACCAACGAGCAACCTGTGGTTCTAGGAACAACAACCAGACTTACATGTTGACACAAAAGGCAAATGCAACTCTGCATCCCATGTTCATGTACAAGATTTCATCGTAATCCATCATGCTAAAGTTAAAGAAAATGTCCTTACTGGAAAAAATATTGATTGCTACTTTGTTTCAGATTGTTAGGCATTCACAAATTAAGTTAAGGTACATCTGGTGTTATTTAGTAGCTAATAAACAGCATAATTATAAAATGTAACACCTTACAGCCTAGTCCTTTGAAGATCAGTCAGTATCATCTACTAATCAACAACTGAGCCAGGGACCCTGCCAGAAGATACAAATACAAAAGCAGGAAGGAGAGCAACAATTATAGAGAACTTGCATATGTATCATCTCATTGAGTTGATAAAATGACCACAACATTTGGTCAAAAACCATTTAACTTCCCAAGAAGTTAGCATGAAAAATGTGAAACATGGAACACTTAAGTTGAAACAAATACTTTAATTCATTCCACTAACTAACTCAAATACAAAGTTGTTCATGCAAACTCAAAAAGTAGGTCACCGCTTGAGCAACCCTTTTGCACAAAGGATAATCCTTTTTGAGATGTGATGGAGGGGCAATGTATATTTCCAAAAAACGCTGTCACTTGCACACAGGCTACAATCAGAGATAAGTTATTTAAAAAACACACATACACACGTATGTATGTATATATGAATGACAGATATATAGTCTCAAACTAGAAAGGAGACTTACAAAAATGATGTCCTTTCAAAATGATAAATTACATGTACAATTTCTAGACTTCTAAATATGCTAAAATAGTATGTATTACAAACATGCAGATTGAAGTTATGACACTAAAGTAACTATTTTGTCCAGACTACTAAAAAATTATTGGAATATATAATGAAGTACACAACGTAAAGAGAAACATACACAGCTTTTGTTCATTTGTATAAGAAAATTCTTAAGTATTTAAGTATAGTGTAAAAATCATTTTGATATTAAAGGTATTTTAAAAATTCATATACTCTAGTATCATCCCACCAAACTGAATGGGAAGCAATGAAATCTGCCTCTGCTGAAGTGACACATACGTTGATTATTATGAAGCATCTAGGCATGGGGGGCCCATAGGGGACTCTTAAGAGGCGGTGACTAAGGTTAACTCTCCTATCATTGCACTTAGACTGGAAGTGGCCTTAGAGATCACCTGGGTCAACAACCTTATTTTCAAGTGAGAAAACTTGAGACTCAGAGGGGAAACCTCATGCGGGTGCCCTGGCTTCCTTCTGCCACTTACCCTTCTCAAACTCTTCTGTCTGTCCTCTATTTACAATGTATTCCTGGAGTCAGGAGTTGCTTTTGTTTGTGCTATTCTTTACACACTCCTCTCCATCTCCTGACTGACCATATTCTCTGGCTGTCCCCTGGGCCAGGGACATTTGCCCTTCTCTCTCAGCCTCCTGGCTGCCCTGACTTCCTTCAAGTCCCAACTACAGCCTGACCTCCTCGGCCCCCTTTCACAGTTAGCCAGGACAGCACTTTGGCAATGACCTGAGCTCTGGTTTACACTGCAGAGACACTTGATTGCATATTGCTTCCCCCATTACATGGTGTGCTCCTTGAGGGCAGGGGCTATTTTTTGCCTTTCTTTGTATGCCCAGTGCTTGACAGTACTCAGCACACAGCAGGTGTTCAGTAACGATATGATGAAAGAAAAGTAGTTACAAAATGATGTTTTAAACTAAGTTCATTGTAAGCCAAAGTGTATGTCCCTGTGCCAAATTCAGTGTAGTGTAGGTTTCTTTTTTTAAATAATGATTCTTTTTAATTTCTTTCTCTGTTTCTGGAGAAAGAGAGAGACCTGACTCCCATTCGATCAGACTCTAGCTATTTCTCATTGCCTTAAGAGCAATGTAGTAATAGTCAGGGGTGGAGGGGAGGTGTGTGTGTGTGTGTGTGTGTGTGTGTGTGATGCCATTGAAGAAGGTGATTCTATATGGAAGCACTTACTTACAAAGTACTACTTACTTTGCTTGGAAACCTTGTAAAAATAATATTCTCCATTATAAACATGCATTTATTTGAAAACAAATAGCTATCATGCTTACAATCATGAAGTCTGAAAGATATCCAAGAATTTTCTTTTGATTCTACATGCTCTTGTATTACAGATTCTGGGCAAGAGAATAGACGGTGCGATTCCTGCAAATGCCCTCTCTTTTCTGAATCCAAGAAGCAGGTTATAGCTAGGGTTTGCATCCAAAGGAGAAAAAACTACAATGCATAGTTACGGAATATCTTAATATCTTGCCTAAGTATTATGGTTTTAAACATGTGCTGGAGATAAATATTGTCCCCTTCCAAATGTCTGTCTGGTCCCTATGAGTCCAGAGAAAGATGAGCACGGCTCCAACCCCTGGCCCAACTGAAACCCTTGCAAAAGTGGTGAAGTCCTGTCCTACCCCAAGAGGATTCTTTTCCTTAGGTTTACTGAAGTTTTGAAACTATGATTGTACAAAAGAAGAGGTGACCTTCCAAGTGTGAAATCCCATTCTAAGAGGAGGATAAGCAGGAAAAAAAAAAAAAACGATCCCCAGGAGTACTGGGGCTCCCTTCTTCAGAATGGTCCCAACCTTGACCAGGATTCCAGGACGCTGAGGAAGGTGCAATGTCGAGGCACAGCCACAAGGTGGCTCAGTGACTTCACACAGCTGCTCCTCAGCATCCAGGGGAGGACATAAGCCTGTCTTTTCACAAGTAAATCCAGAACTGTGGAGCCTAAGCTTAGGAGGAGAGTGGCCCACAGAAAGACGAGCTCTTCTCAGCAAGATGGGGTGGAGGAAACCAGGCAGAGAAGCCGAGCCCTCCCAGGCCAGGGGCCTAGAGAGTTGTGCTATAGTGAAAAGATACTGAATTTGGACTGAGATGACTTGTCTTCAAAACCTAACCCTGCCATGTATGACCTCAGCACATGAACTCCTCTCGAGAGGCCTCAGTATCCTCATCTATAAAATGAAAGAGCTTAACTTGATTTTCTCTCAAGTCCATTTCAGTTCGAAGCCTATAATCCTTCTTAGGAATTAACTTGTTCTATATTTTACCAACTAAGAATCAGAGTTTGCGTAATTAAGTACAGATAGATAATTTGCTAAATCTACAATAGGAGACAGCTAGGTGGCAAAGTGAATAGATCACTGGACCTGAGTTAGCCACTTACTTGCTGTGTGACCTTAGGCAAGTCACTTAAACTCTGCTTGGTTTCCTCATCTATAAAATGGGGATAATAATAGCTTTTAATCTCCCAGGGTTGTTGGGGAGATATAATGAGATACACAGTATGTAATTATTTGCAAGTTATCTCCTCCATTAGAACATGAGCTCCAGAGGGCACTGGCACTGACTATTTAAAAAAAAACCAAACCACACAAACAAAACCCCCTTTCTTTTGGTCTTTCTTTGTATATATCCTATCATGTGGCAGAATGTCCACAGGGTTTAACAAATATTTGCTGATGGACTATTGAGTATCTTTATTTGTTAAAATATCCATCTACGACCCTGACAACCAAATGCCAAAATGGGCCTGCTCCTGGGTCCCCATGACCACTTCCAAGTCACTCTTCCACAGTCATCATTCAACTGTTTCCTCTTCAAGGACCCCCAGGAATGACATGTGCTCCTCTCTACTACCTACCTATTCCTCTCACTCTGCGGTTCTTTCTTCAATCATGTTAGCACCCGGTTCACTTCTATACTCTAGGTAGTATAATTTAATGAAAGCTTTAAAGGAATTGATGTTTCAAGACATAGTAATCTTATCACTTATAACCTAATGTGAACATTGCCTAATCAGTTCACCTTTTGGGATCACTTCTCTCATCCACAACAGCACATCTCTTTTCTCACCTCACTACATCACCTTGCGACTTCCCCACTAAGACCCAGGAAGTTCATTGTTGAAATAATCTCATCATCAAGATAGAATGTGAAAAATGATTTTAAATCTTAGGAATCAGTGTCTTAGAGACTCAGAGTTTTTCCCCCTGCCCTCTCTCCTTACAAATTCAGTCTCTCTTTTAGAAGGATGTTACTGATGATGGGATTGCATTGAACCTTCTTATCCTGGTCAAACTCCAACTCAGGCCTGAACTGATTTAATCTGCTCAGGTTTAGGTAGAAATAAGATTCTTCTGCCTAGATACCTCAAGACTGAGAGTGGTCTGGTATGATTGGTGCGGGGGAGGGATGACAACTGGTATTTCCTCTATTAGGTAGTAGCATGATGGCAGGCAATATAAGCCCCTGTTGAAACAGTATTGTACCAAGATTAAGTGACCTAAGTCACATACTCGAGACCTCATTTTAATATACGCCACCTCCCAGAGTGTTGACCAATCAGAATTGATTGGCACCCCATGGGAACACCTACTCCTCAGAGGGCATATAACCCTGTTACCCCCAAATCCCAAATCAAGTTAGTTCTGGACTGGCCCCCTTAGCAGGACCTAGTTCTGGATTGTCACTCCATAATGCATGTCAAGCCAGCCAAAAAGGTATTAAAATGTGGACACACACCCATAATTTCATTTGTCTCTTTCTTAGAACAGATTCTGTGTCACAACTGAGGTTCAACAAGCATCAGTCTTGGTATTCCACCTTCTCACTATGCTTTTCCCCTATGAATAGAAGCTAGGGTCATGAGTGCCAAAGCTCCAATTAAGGAGAGAATTCAGCTCAGGGATCTTATTTCTCACCCACCTGGACTCTTTGGAACTTTTCTGACCCACTTTTCCATCCCCATCAGCTACCTTCTCCTCTCCCCTATCTCCAACTGTCTTTTTGAATTCCTTTTGTCTACTACCTTCCTAAACTGGATAGCAAGCTCCTTGTGAGCAGGGATTGTTATCATTCTTTTTTGAATTTGTATCCCCAGCATTTAGCACAGTACCAGGATATATCAAGCGCTTAATAAATGTTTACTTACTATTGACCACTAAAAAAGGAAAATGATCTGGGATACCCTTCTGGTTCTAAAAATCTTATAAAGAGCACCGTGTGTCTTCTGACCATTGCTGGTGATTTCTATAAGCATATGATGCTCCACTTAATATCTTAGCCTCCAGTTTCCTTAGCTTTTGCACCCTTCACCTGCCTTGTACTTCAGACATCAGCAGTTACCTTACCCAGCCTTACCCAACACTGCTTCCGTTCAACATCACCCTCTGATCACTTCTTCCTCTGTCTTGTTTCCAATCACAGCTGCTTTTTACCACATCATGACACTGGTTTTCTTGACCAAACTCTTCTCTAAGTCCCTTAGACCCCATTTTGCTTCAACAGCCTCTCTACCAAGACTGAGTGTCATTGTGAGTCACTTGAATGCAGCCTTCTCTAGCCCTAGCATTCCTGACCACCCCTGACATCCACTGTTTATATAGCACTAAAAGGTTTGCAGAGCTTTACATATGTTATCTCATTTGATCCCTCTTAAAACCTTCTGAGGCATCCCCAGTCCGTTTTCTCTTCTCCAGGCCTGGTTTATTTCCAAAGAAAATAATTAAATATTGTGCTACACAACGAAAGTCCCACAAATTAACCCCGAGCTAGACTCTGCTCCTCAAAGCTTCTGTTTGTCACACTGCTTTAGCATAAGCTCTTTTAAACCTTCATTTTCAAACCCACCTTTGCCTCCTTTATTCTTAGAAGAAAACTCTGAAGATCATGGTCACCCTGAATACGCTCACTCAACTTTCTCACTTGCTAACAGTCATCACACTCTGTTCTCGAAGTTCCTTTCCTCTCCACAAACCCTCTCTCAAAGGTCTATGCTGTTTTCTCACGTCACGCTCCCACTCATGACGTTTGCTCCAAAATGCCTTCTTCTCCCCCTTCCACTCTACTTTAGTCTTATCCATAATTCCTCAATCCATGTCATGTGAGAGATAAGCGTGTGTTCTACCAATCATATGTAAGTTGCACTAGTTGCTCTCGTTACAGGCCAGCTCTGCAACCTTTTTAAGAAACATTTTTTTTTTTTATTTTCTACCTCCCTATGAACTCCTTGAAGCCAGGTACTATGACTCATAATTCTGCATCTATTGTGGTCAATAAAAATTAAGTGTTCATCCACCTAAACGATCCTGCCATTCTCCAAATCTTCCGGGCACCACAGTTTGGTCTTCCTGGATTTCTTCCTCACTTTTGCCCCTCCACGTACCATTTCCACCGCCACCTGTCAAGTTCACAGCCATGTTCTACCTGATTTTCATGGTATAAACATCCCTAACCACCACTCCAGCTATAATCCTTGCCCTAAGACAGCATAAAGAAAACTGGTGGCTCAAGCAAGAGATCAACAAGAATAGCTATGGTAGGGAGATGGGAACTTGCCCACTCCTGGTTTAGCCCTTTTCCTGCCAGGAAGCCCACAATGACCAAAGACCTGCAGAATCTGGACTCCACCTTCTCATTCCCAGTGCCAGTGCCACACCAGCAGCCATCATTCTCTTCCTAGGTGGATACTGACCCAATGATCACTTCCCTACCCAACTCGGGTCACTAGGTCTTGCCATCTGTCTTAATATGTGGCCTTCTGAAATCCTGAGACTTTTCATCCACTCTAAAGCTGAACTCTCCCATGTATTGTCTCTGTTAATTAAAACTAGTCCCCTGGAAACAGGGACTATGTTGCTTTTCTACCTGTATTACCCAGAGCTTAGCACAGCACTTGGCACACAATAAAAGATTTCCCATTCCATGCCACAACAGGTAACAAGAAATGATAAGTACATTGAGAGGGCTGCAAACAAAGTGATACGATAGGTTTGAAGGAGGAAGTCATACTGATCAGAAATCAAGGAAAGTTTCTAAGAAAAAAAAAAGCAAGATTTGAAAATGGCTTTAAACAATGGGCAAGAATACAATAGGTGGAAAAGGGGAGGATGGGCAATCCAGGACTGAATAACATCCTCTCATTCACATATATCTGGAGTATCTGTCCAACACATAAATGGACTAATTCAATGAGCTACCTAACAGCATGTTATCCCTTCAGCAAAGAGTGTCCTTCATTCACATTTTTAAAATTTTCCCCAAGTAAGTTTTGTTATCTCAATTTTGATTGATTATGGTTTTCGTAGACTCACAGAATTATAGATTTACAGTTGGAAGGGTCCTTGTAAGTTACATAATGAGCAGTGAAACAACTTGCCCAAATTCAGTCGGAAAGTATTAGAGAAATAGGATCTAAACCTGGGTCTTGGGGGCTCCATGATGAGCACTCCATGCACCACAATAGGCTCTGCCCCATGATGAAAGCTCTGCATTGAGGGATTGATTGTTCATGAAATTACTATACTATGTTATAACTATACATAATATGCACTCTATTAAATGTCAAATCAATCAGTGTAGAGAATACTATTGAGTAATTTTTAGCTCATGAAGGGATTTCCATTTAGTAACATGGTCTGTAAATTATGTAATTCTCTACCAAATAGGAGTTAACTTAACATTAAATTCTTTAGTAAGCATGCTTGGAGAGGGGCAGCACAGTCCAGTGAATAGAATCACAGCCTTGTAGTTCAAATGGACCAGCTCTGACACTTACTAAGTGGGTGGCCATAAGCAAGGCAATTGACCTGAGTCTCAGCCTCCTCATCGGTGACCCTGGGCAAGTATGATTTTTTGAAATAACTCTTTATTGATACCTTTTGTTTAGGGGGATAGACAATGTTAGCTTGTTTGTTTAGGGTAGGTAATGCAGCGGAGAGAGAGTCAGGCCTGAAGCCAGCAAGACTCATCTCCAAAAGTTCAATTCTGGCCTCAGACACTTATCAGCTGGACTTGGGCAAGTCTCTCAACCTCTGTTTGACTCAGTTTCCTCATCTGTAAAATGGACTGGAGAGGAAATTGCAAACAACTTTAGTATCTTTGCCAAGGAAATTCCAAAAAGGTTCATAAAGAGTTGGACATAACTGAACTACAATAGTTTGGTTTTTTTAATGCCGTCACAATGATTTCCAGTATCTACCCTTCTCTCTTTCCTATAGGAGAATTCCATAAAAAAGGGAATAGGAAGAAAAAAGAAGCACAACTTTTTGGTACAATGAAGTATAAAATATATGCAACGTGTAACACCTGTGACGCCCCCGCTTCCACAAAGGGATGGGTTGGTAGTGTCCTCTCTCATCTCTTCCTTCTCGATAATTGTAATTTTGTCACATTCTGTTCAGAATTTCTAGGGTGTCACTATTCTTTCCCATTTACATTGTTGCTGCCATTGTGTTGCACTGTGTGTCAATAAGGAGGCAGCTTCACGGTTCGGTGGATAGAACGTTGGGCCTGGAGTCAGGGAAGACTTCAGTTCAAATCTGGCCTAAGACACTTGCTAGGTGCGTGACTCTGAGCAAGTCACTTAACATCTGTTTGCTTTAATCCATCACAGAAGGAAATGGCAAACCATTCCAGTATTTTTGACAAGAAAACTCCAGGGACAGAATGATCCAGTGTCACAGAGTGGACACGACTGACCAAGCACAAGAAGTCGTAATGCAGACTGTCTTCTTGCCTCTGTGTCCTTTACATCAGTTCATGCAGAACTTTCCATGCTTGTCTGTAACCATCACAGTCCTAATTTCTTACAGTTCCATAATACTCCATTACGTTCCTGTACAAGAATTTGTTTAGTCATTCTTTAACCAATAACCAATTCTGTGCTGCCATAAAAAGCACTACTATAGAATATTTTGGTGTATATGGAGAATTCCTATTGTTGGCTTCTTTGGGGTACAAGTCCAGTAATGGAGTCTCTAGTTAAAAGGATATGGAAATTAGTCACTTTACTTGCATAATTCCAAACTTTGCGGAAAATAGTTATACCATTTCACAGCATCACCAAAAATATATTAGTTTGCCTATCATTCCACAACCCCTCCCATACTGAGTAGGCAAATAGTGTTTGTAATACCTATTGCACAGGATCCTTGAGAAGCTAAAATAAGATAATGAATGTAAATCAATTTGCAAAGCTGAAAGTGTTGTGTTGGACATTATTCTACTTGCACTGCACTTAATAATATACAGTGATTTCAATGTATATAATATTAAATATTTTAAGAGAAAGCATACAATATGCCAAGCTTTTTAGAACTTTGATGACCTTTGTTTTTTAATTAAAATTTTAAAACTAAGCATTTATTTCCTCTCACTCCCTCTCCCCATGCCCCCCAATTTAGAAAGGATAAAGGGAAAGTCCTGAACACTTAAGGTCAATCTATACTTGAATAGATTAGTTTTTTCTTAAATTACACAAGATAACATGAACAAGTATTTTCAAGTACAGCATATCAACTTTTAGAAATTGTAGAAACTATAAGGAAACAATTTATTTTTACAAAATTCAGGAAATAGCCATGTATAGTGAACATAGTCATGCTATACATGGCCTAGTTTTAAAGATTGAATTAGAGTAGCTATGAACTTCTGGGCAAGAAGTGAATAGCTTTTCCTTTTTCCCCTATCTTGTTGAACTGATTTTTGCTTTGGGTTAATTAGGGTATGATAACTTGACATTTATTTGTCAGGAAACTCTCTCCAATTCATCCTTAGGGAAACTTTGAGTATAGATTGTAATTAAAAGGAAGCATAGAAGAAGTGCGTGTGAAGAGGGATCTGAAAGAGGAGTTTATAGGCTTTGAAGAAAGGAGAAAATTTCAAGTACTAGAATAAGCATGGATGAATACCCAAGAAGTAAGAGAAAATCATTGGAAGTATTCAAACAGAGCCTAGCCAGATACCTGCTAGAGGTGCTAGAGAGGGATCCCAGGACTGAGAGAGAAGAAACGTCAGAGAAAATCTGGTACATGGATGAGGAAACTGAGATCAAAAAAAGGGAAAATGACTTATCCAAGACTGCATGTCTAGTAACACAACGGGGATTCAAAACCAGCAAGGTAACATAGACAAAACATGGGCTGGACAAAATCATATTGAACGCCCCTCAAAACTCTGATATTAGTAAGATTTTCACATAGGATACACATGAACAATTATTACTGTCATTCTTACTACTATTTATGAAAACAGAAAAAAATCTGTTATCTGCAAAATGAGATTGAACTAAACAATTTTTATGAACTCTTCAAAAATTAAAATATCGTTCTGTATTCCTTTTATCTGATTCCTAATGATTCAAGGACACTCAAAAGGATAGCATTCTTAGGGGAGAAAGTAAATAAATAATAATCTTAATGACCTAACAGAATAAATTTAAAAAAGTGAAGCAACAATTTTAAATGTTTCATATGTGTTGATATAAAAAATTCAATTCAATTAGCATTTTATCAAGTGACTATTATGTGCTAGACATTGGTGATACTGACAAAAATGAAGTTGTTTCTACACTCAAGCAGTTTATATACTACTGGGGATAAATAATTTATGCATAAATGACTAAACATAAAATATATAAAATTAATTTTCCAGGGGGAGAACATAGACCTATGAAGTACAACTCAGAGGGCACAAAAAAAGTAACGTAAATGGGACAGAGATATGGAAGTAGGGCTCAGAATAGGGCACCTACAAGGAATGGAAAGGGATGATGAGATAAAGTAGCTTCTGCCCGAGAAACCAAAACCTGAAAATCCAAAGGATCTGAATGGAGCAGCAGCTTATCACACCTTTTAGAGCAGAAATGGTAATGTGGGTTTGATAATCAATCCCTGAGCTAAAGGTAGATGAAAGAATAATTCTAGCTTCTGTCCTATAACCAAGAAGAAATATGTTTTTACTAAGGCTATTTACATTAAAATATGTACCATAAATAAGAAACATAAATACATCTATACATTATATGATAAATACAGTAAACCAGGTAAAATCAACTGGAAATAACCATAATATTGTTCTCAAAGATCTTAGAAGAGAAGATAATGGTGGTCTCCGGAGGAGCAGCAGCAAACTCTCTGAGAGCTTTTTTCAGGGGAAAGCAAGTTAAAATAAGGCCTTACTTATTTGAGAATAGCCAAACTTTAGAAATGATTTCCTAACTTGCATGACTTTGTTAAGTTATTTTCAGCTTGAAATAAAATAATTACTTGTTCATTCAATTGTTAGTCTATAAAAGTATGGCTTGCGAATGAATAATAGCAAATCTTTTACTTTGGGTATAAAATTCACATAGTATTTTGGTACTAAATCAAGTTCCCCATTTTATAAAATACATTGTTTCCTGCTGAATCACCTACCACTTTAAAGTCAGAGGTGTTGGAACTGGCTGGGGTATTTCAAGTTTATTGTATTCCAGTTATTCTACAGAAGACAGAGCCATGTTCTCTTTATTGTTAAAAAAAGAAGAGATGCAAGCACCTACAGAGTGAGCAGGAAAACCCACAGCTTATAAAGAGCATTCACCACACATCTTCCATCAGGCAACTTCCCTTAAACTCCCTCCATTTTCTTGTATATACTCAGTCACAAATAGATGAATAACAATACTACAAAGTTTTCTTTTGATACAATCACTTTTCCCCACAGGCCCTTTTGAAGGGCAAATTTTCCTCAGAAGAGTTAAAATTCAGCTTGAAAAAAATGGTAGGCTTCTACTCATCTGGAAGACTGGGTGGTGGCATAGGGGTTATTGGAAGAAAAAATAGCATGATTTCACTCAGACTCATTGCTAATGCTACGTTATTCTTCAACTAATTACAAATGGAACAACTCAATAGCCCAAAAGATATTCTACTGCAAAAGAATGATGGAGGGTATGTTGTGGTAAGGCTTCAAAAACATATAAACACTTTCAAATCTAAAGTTGGAGGCTCCTACAAAAACATTTTAAAAATAAACAAACATACTAGTAAGGTGATGATACTTCAATTGAAAAGGAAGTCCGTATTAAAATGCAATGCACATTTCTGTTCAAAAAAGGAAATTTATGAAGACGAAATAGATGCTTTCTATAAAATATTTACATATACAATGCACAAAAACCACTATGGTTAGTAACCTTTATGACTTTGAAGAGCCATATATTTACATATCTTTCTCTTTGCATGTGCATGTGCGTATGTGTGTTTTGTATATATTTTTAACAGTTGACAGCTGTTTTAGAGCATACAGAGAAGCCAAGCTGAATGAGGGTCTTGATTACTTCAAGATTAGCTATCTAAAGTTTCTATTCATTTTAAGTGTTGTTAGTGCGAAGAGTCATTAGTCACTTCCTTGTCTCATAGAACATCAGCATACATTTACATTGTTAATGAACATTTGGGGTAAATGAATTAATGGCACTTTTAAACATCAATTCAGTCCTAATAACTCTGTATGTCAGAGAAATGTTAGGATAGGATATAAACGAAAAGCCTTTTCAGTCAAGGTAACTAAGCATTCCTGCAAACAATAACAGGTAAAATTAATTTAAAATGTTTTTGTAACAGCGTTTAAAAATCTCTATTTTCAAAGAAATAGAATCGAAATTTATTCTGAACCCATATCCCCCAAAAAATCTGTGATAAGAAATATGCATCTCAACCACAAACAAAGTCATAAATTGAAGTGACAAGACCTTATGCTGATCACGAGTCATACTTATTTTCAGAGTTAATTAGCTGAAGATCACTTAGTTTTGAGAAACTATTTCTTACATCATAATTTTTTTCTTTTCATTAAAGAAAATTCCTTTAAAAGTATGGCATATGTTTGCAACCCAAAGTTTAAAATATTGCACTATATCCTAATTATCTTATACGGAAAACATGAAAGGCAACAAGACATGGTAGATAAAAGACAACTAAGAGCAAGCAAGACCTAAAAATTGAAATCCTGCCTCTTTCTACACAGAATTTCTACGACCAGGGACAAGTAAATGAAGCTCCCAGAAGTCCCAGGCAACTCTTTAAGAGTAGGAATTACATAAGAGGGTTTTATCAGGCAAGAATTTCTGTTATCATGTGTTCTCTATGCAGATGAAATCACAGATCCAAACTGTCTCTCTTTAAATAAAAACAACATTCTAAGGAAGCAGCCAAAATATCAATAGTTAATTTTTAAAGTCCTTAATATATCAAAAATATAATGATTAGGACATCTGGTAGTATTAAAATATTATTTTCAATAGCACTAGGGACATTACTTTCAATATTGTATTAAAAAAAAACCCTGAGAATAAAATTTACTCCATTTGCAAAGGAATTTATTTTTCAAATCACTTACATTAACTAAAACCCCACTTACTAGGGAGATAAATGAATAGAATGTTTAAATTGCAGAATGTAATAAAGATACATTTAAAGCACAATTTGGGTCAAAATGGACAAGAAATAGACAAAAGCTATTTTGACCAATTTAAAAACATTTTTATCACATAATCCTGGTGAAGGTAAACAGAATATTACTGGTATCTATGAAATAGACCAGCCCCTAGGAATACTGTGAATCTCTAAGAATATGATGAATAATTTCTTGGAATGGATAAAATTTTTAAGAAGCTTAAGTTTGTTATTTAGTTCTTCTTAATAAATTAAGTTATAATTGTTAATAAATTATTAGAAAGAGAATGGAATATAAAAAAGGATTTAAAGGTAGTACCCTCCATAATGATGGGGTATTCTTACTACAAATTAGTTTAATAGGGGAAAAAATAAAATTTCATCATAAAAGATTTGATTCTACATAATTCTACTTCTACTTAAAATTATAACTGAACCTTGAGTGTTACAAAGACAATCAGAAGCAAATGAGTTTTTATCCTTACAGAACCTGAGCTCAGGGGAGAAAAAATATATATACAAAGCAAAACAAACAAAAAAAAAAAGGTTGATTTATTTTAGAAAAACCAACTCCTAAAGCAGCTAAAAGAGCTTCGACACAACACACTTTGCCTTTCTACATTACTTTGCTAAAGTCACTGTTTGGTTTATAATTTTAAAAGGATGACGGTGCTTTAAACATTTGGCGAATGTTTCTGAATGTAACTGAAAGTTGACTTTTTGTGGTTTTCAGTAGTGTCACAGTGTACTATGCACATTCTGTGAAATGTTCTTAAAGTTGCCCTGCTCAAGCCTCACTGGGAGAATTAAACAAATTATGACAGGCTTCGCTTTTATCAGACTCTCATCTAAGGCTTTTCAAAGATAAGGGGGAAAGCAGAGGGATACAAAGCTTACCTTCAGACTTCAGGTAACCCAGCAAAGGGTCAATGCCGACTTCTTGTTCTTCATTCTGTAAGGGGTGATGAGTTTCAGAGAAGGAATGAAACATAGCTAGCAATGGCAACTGTCACCCAAAGTGATGGATATCTGGGGGAAAAACAAACACAAAGATCTGGTCACTATCATTTCTTAAATGATTATCTGAAACAGTGTAGAAGAGCCAAAAAAATCACAAAATGGTGAGATGTAGAGCAAAGCGGGGCTAGGTATCATTTGGTACCACTCACTCATTTTACATAGGAGAAAATGGAGGCCCAAGGACACGAATGAACATGTTCCAAGTCACAGAAGCGGCAAAATGACAGAGTGGAATGTGAAGCTATGACCGTGACGTCACCCTTATACTCAATCAACTCCCATGATTGCTTTGACCTCTCTTGGGCACTTCATCTCTTCATAGATTGGCCCCATTTCTCCTCTCTAACATTATTACCCATCATGGCCCTCCACACACTCTAAGCCAAACTGGCACTCTCGGTGTACCTCACACATGAAGTTCCAAGCCCTAAGTCCATGGCTGCTGTCGTCCCACCCCCACACTAACACTGTTCTGAAGCTCATGGTTTCTTTTAAGATTCAGCATTTGAGTACAATATTCTGCAGGTCACTGTCCCTGGTCTCTTCAGAGCCTACCTTTCCCACAACGTTATTTTCTATCAGCATTGCCTGTGATGTATACAGATGTATATGAAAATGTTTATGTATATAAAGGTATAGATACATGCATATGATACACACATATCGTCTCCTACATTAAAATGTAAGTTCCTTGAAGGCAGGAATGGTTTCATTTTGCTGCTGTGTCCCTAGTGCCTAGCACATAGTAGGGGCTTTTTAGATGAATAATTAATCCCATTTAGAGGATACAAACAAATCCTTCAACAGGTTCAAAAAATGTTGATGGGTCTATACATTCAGGAGAAAGTGGAATCAAATATTTTGCTCAACTAAAATACAAATTTCAATAGGTTTCCATAAGTTAGCTTTATTAAAGTGATTTTATTAAGACCAATTTTTCTACCAATCAGGAGTTTCCCAACATTTGGTCAAAAAAAAATGATGAATGAAGTTAAATCACTGTGTCTTCTAGTATTTTAGATACCTTAAATACTGGTTGAACCCTTCTATATTTTGTTTATTAAAGCAAATTAGATACTGTTTTCTTAATTAAAAATATATCACAAGATGAAATCCATTATCCCATTTTTTATTCAAAAGGATGTCACCATTACACATAAAAACAGTAAAGTTATTACATTAGAAAAAATTTTATTCAATTCTTTCTGGGCTGTGCCTTAAAGTCGGCTTATGCCAAATCAGGGGAAAGAATTTATTCAACTGCAGTTGTGAATAATTACAAAGCTACTTTCTCACAGTGCTTTTAAGACTGACAGAGCCTTACAGTAGCCTTAGTAGCTATTTCCTACACATTGGGGGAAATTGCACCAAATGAAGAGAACTGATAATCACAAGCATCACAAACTCTGCACATAGGGCAAATTCAGAAATGGTACAAATGATCAACAGTGGGCACAAGGGAAGCAGGGGAAGGTCACAAATTAACAGATTTAGAAACATTTACTTCAGGATTATCAATTAATCTAGTCCTAAATCAACTAAATGATTAAAAATTATTTTACTGTTCACATTTTCAAAGGGTAATTTCTACCAAGCTCTACCTTTTCCAACACTGTCACTTTTTCTTACTACATTACAAAAAAATTATATTTAAATAGGTACTAGTATGTCTTCAACATCTAAAAATCTATTACTACCCATTTTCTTTTAATTAAAGGGGGTATATGTAATCCATACATCAGGATATTCCATATGCAGAAGCAGCAGCAACAGCCAGTGGAACTGTTGGTCAAATAACAGAAATAAAGCTGAAACCACACATCTTAAGGGTTTCTTGCTTCTTTACTTGATTTCTTTGAACAATTGCTTTTAATACTATGGAAAACAATCTGACCACTTGTTATGAGTTAATTTCATGCCAAGTTATTTGCCAGTTTGGGTGAAAAGTCATGGAATATAAATCCATATAGTTTTACTGCTTAGTATCTTTCACTTTATTCTAGTGATCTCCAAGCTGGTATCCCAAAATTTCAATATGATAGAGTTGAATCGAAAGGACGTCTCAGTTAATAAGAATATTAAATGAACTAAACATACCATTCTACAATAAAAATAACCATCTCAGTCTTTGGTTATGTCTATAGGTATAAAATGATTAAGCTATATACCTTTCAACTCCAATATTTCTTGGGGGTGGGAGGGGAGGGAATCGAATCTTGATCCTTTTGATAAGATTTTACAGCTACCAATTAGTTTAGATTATTTAATTTCAATCAATCAAGAAACATTTATTAGTTTGTGTCTGGAATGATTTGCAGTGTTGACTACTTCCCAGAATTCTTCTCATGAGGCCATACGCTCTTAAGATCAACTATCCTCTTCCCATCAAAACCTGGATTCCTCCCATGGGTCACATAAAAGAGGGGAGTTTTGTCTTGCTTTTGCCCTGACCAGGCATCTAGACCATTTTCTGAGATCTCCTCTTCCTGAGTCCAGGGGTCCCTAAACCCTTTTCTAGCATTCTTGTTTGGACTATCTTACCTCATGGCTTGTATTTGCATCCACAGAACTTAGCACAGTGCCTTGCACATACTAAATGATTTATTTATCTATTTACCTATCTATCTATGTACTGACACAAAGATTAAAAAAGAAAATGCCTCCACCTCCAATAGGTTATCTGACAGCAAAACAGAATTCTAGTAATCTAGGGAGGTAGTACAAATACTATTGTTCCTATTTTGCAGATAATTGGAGATTAAGTGACTTCTTCTACTTCATATACCAAGTAAGTGGCAACTCTTGTGGGGCTGGGTTGGTTTGTCTTGTTTGTTTTGTTAAGGTCAAAATGATGCAATTATTTTCTTTTTTCTTTTTAAATAGTTTGTTTTTAAGTTTTCAACAATGTCTTCAGTAAGTTTTAAATTTTTATTTTTTTAAAAATTTAATCAATTTGTTTTTAGTTTTCAACAATCACTCCAACAGTCACAGTGACTGTGGAAAACTGAAAACAAATAAATTAATTTTAAAAAATAAATAAAAGGAAAAAAAAACCAATCACTTCCACAATTCTTAAATTTTCTCCCTTTCCCTCTCACCTCCCTCCCTGAGATGGCAAGCAATCTTATAAGGGTTCTACATGTACGCTCTTATTAAACACATTTTCACATTAGTCATGTTGCATAGAAGAATTGAAATAAAAAGAATGGAAATAAAAGAATGGGAGAAACCACGAGAAAAAAAACAAAACAAAACATAACACAAAAGAGTCTGATTTATTCTGTGTTCCGATTCCATAAGTTCTTTCTCTGGATGTGGATCGCATTTTGCCTCAAGAGTCCTTTTAGGATGTTTTAGGTCCTTGCACTGCTGTGAAGAGCTTGGTGCATTATAACAGTCCTCTCACACTGTGGCTGTCACAATGTATGATGCTTTCCTGGTTCTGCTCCTTTCACTCGGCATCACTTCATGTAAGTCCTTGCAGGCCTCTCTGAAGTCCACCTCTTCATCATTTCTTAGAGCACAATAGTATTCCATTACATTCATATACCACAACTTGCTCAGCCATTCCCTAATTGATGGGCATCCCCTTGATTTTCCGTTCTTGGCCACCACAAAAAGAGCTTCTATAAATAGTTTTGTACATGTGGGTCTTTTCCCAATTTTATGATCTCTTTGGGATACAGTCCTAGAAAGTCATATTGCTGGGTCAAAGGGTATGCACATTTTTGTAGCCCTCTGAGTATAGTTCCCAATCATTCTCCAGAACAGTTGGATCAGCTCACAGCTCCACCAACAATGAATTAGTGTTCCAACTCTCCCACATCTTCTCCAACATTTATCATCTTCTTGTTTTGTCATATTAGCCCATCTGATATGACATGATACCTCAGGGTTGTTTCGATTTGCATTTCTCTAATCAATAGTGATTTAGAGCATTTTTTCATATGACTACAGACAACTTTAATTTCTTCCTCTGAAAACTCCCTGTTTATATCCTTTGACCATTTATCAATTGGGGAATGACTTGTATTCCTATAAATTCCTCACTTCTCTATATATCTTAGAAATGATGCCTTTATCACAGACATCAGCTGTAAAAATTCTTTCCCAGTTTTCTGCTAACTTCCTAATCTTGATTGCATTGGCTTTGTTTGTACAAAAACTTTTCAATTTAATATAATTTATCCATTTTGTATTTCATAGTGTTCTCTATCTCTTATTTGGTCATAAATATCTTCAATCTCTATAAATCTGACAAACTATTTCTTGCTCCTCCAATTTGTTCATAGTATCAGCCTTTATATCCAAATCATGTACCCTTCTGGACTTTATTCTGGTACATGGTGTCAGGTATTGGTCTATGCCCAGTTTCTACCACACTATTCTCCAGTTTTCCTAGGAGTTTCTGTCAAACTGTGAGTTCTTATCCCAAAAGCTGGGATCCTGGGGTTTATCAAACAGTAGGCTGTTACAATCATTGACTGCTGTGTCTTGTGAACCTAACCTATTCTACTAATCTACCCATCTTTTTCTTAGCGAGTACCAAGTGGTTTACATCATTGCTGCTTTATAATACAGTTTGAGATCTGGTAGGGCTGGGCCACCTTCCCTAGCATTTCTTTTCATTAATTCCCTTGATATTCTGGAAATTTTGTTATTCCAGATGAATTTTGTTATTATTTTTTCTAGTTCTAGAAAATAATTTTTGGTAGTTTGACTGGGATGGCACTGAATAAGTCAATTAATTTAGGTGGAGCTGTAATTTTTATTATATTAGCTCAGCCTACCCACAAGCAACTGATATTTTTCCAATTTAGATCTGACTTTATTTGGTGAAATGTTTTGTAACTGTGTTCACATAGTCCTTGGGTTTCTTTTGGCAGGTAGACTCCCAAATATTTTATAGTGTCTACTCTAACTTTAAAGAGAATTTCTCTATCTCTTGCTATCACATCACCTGCAAAGAATGATAACTTAGTTTCTTCTTTGCCTATTCTAATTCTTTCAATTTCTTTTTCTTTTTCTATTGCTAAAGCTAGTATTTCTAGTACAATACTGAATACCAGTGATGATAATGGACATCCTTGTTTCACCCCGGATCTTACTGGAAATACTTCTAGCTTATCCCCATTACATATGATGCCTGCTGATGGTTTTAGGTAGATATTTCTTAATATTTTGAAGAAGGCTCCATTTATTTCTATACTCTCCAACATTTTCAATGGGAATGGGTGTTGTATTTTGTCAAAAGCTTTTTCTGAATCTATAGAGATAATCATACGGTTTCTGTTAGTTTTGTTGTTGATATGATCATTAATGCTGATAGCTATCCTGATACTGAACCAGCCCTGCATTCCTGGTATAAATCCTGCCTGATCAAAGTGTATTATTCTCTTGATAAGTTGCTATTATCTTTTTGCTAATATCTTATTTAAAATTTTTGCATCTATAATCATCTATAACTTTCTTTCTCTGTTTATATATCAGCACATCTGTATCATAAAAGAATGTGGTAGGACTCCATCAAAATTCCCAAATAGTCTATATAGTATTGGAATTAACTGTCCTTTAAATGTTTGACAGAATTTGCTTGTAAATCCATCTGGTCCTGGAATTTTTTTCCCAGGGAATTCATTGATGGCTTGTTCAATTTTGTTTTTTCTGTTATAGGGGGTTATGTAAGTATTATACTTCCTCATCAATAGTTACTTTCAAAACTATTTTTGTACCAACTTCAAACTTTTTCTCCTGGTCAGTTTATAGCCACAGCTTTTGTCGACTAATGTTTTAGACCGGACAGCAGATTTTAAAAACTTCATTCTTCATGGGTATTATTTCATAAAGTTTAATGTGGATAATAATTTTTTGACATTTATTCTTCAATTGATTTTTAAATAGTGCTTTTTTCTGCTTATAAAACTAGATGTCATGTGATTAGCTTCTCAGATCAATAAACAATTTAAAAGTTTTTTTTTAAAACATCTCAAAATTTTTTGATACTCTTCAAATTTACATTAAATTTTAAGCCAAGTACAAAGCAAACTACTGGTCTACTTTGACTAACCAAGAGATTAGTCCTCCAAAACCAATAACTTTTATTCAAATATATTTATTATGATCAACATTTAAAAATATTACTGGTCAAAAGAAAATCAACTGTAAGAATGCTTTTACAGAAGATAATTCTTACTGAAAAATTATTTCCTAAATTAGCATTACAACTGACAAACAAGGTTAAGTCATCTTCCCTCATACAGAATAGCGGAGAAAAAATAAACTCAGGACACTTATCATTTACAAAGTAATTACTCTAATAGATTTATTAAAATATTTCTCAAATTAAAATTTAGAGTTTAATGACTACCTGCCAGATCTATACCCTAGTTAGGATAAACATTAAAAAGTGGCATTAGAAGTATTAAACATGGGGGTGGAGGAAATCTAATCTACCCATTTCAGTAAGGGACCAATAGCATAAAAGAACACCAAGAACAGCTTTCCTTGGAGTCACAAGACCAGAAGAGCTAAATTTACTTCATCTATCCCTATAAATCCACAAGTGACTTACTTTGCTCTGAAGTTTACATGCCACCTTAGATACAAGGATATAACTTGAAAAAAAAAAGTACCTGCAAATTTCTTTTAAAATGAAAAATTAAACTTATGGATGAGATCATATGACAAAAATTAGATCAAATGATTGAATCATATGACTTGCAAAATCAGTTCTTTTCCTATAAGACTAAAAATGATCATCCAAAAGGAAGAAATTCAAATGAAAATGATTAATGGATTCTAGAGACATAGAAGAGGAGTAGTTATAGGCAAGGTTTTAAGTCTACAGCTTTGCCAAAAGACAATCTGGGGGAGGTGGGGGTAGGGGAGGCAATAAAAATGAAATTATCTCATGTTTTAAAAATTAAAGAATTGTATAAATAGAACAAAATAGATAGTTAATAAAAAAAAAAAGTTTTCACTTCTAAGCTGAACAGTTTGCTCCTCTATATACAGGATCAAATAAAGTAATATTTGTACAGCACTTTGAGACCTTAAAGAGCTTTATAAATGACAGCAGTCATTATTATTAATTTAAAAACATTTACTAAGCACTGATAAAAAGACAAAAAAATAAATTTTTCCCTCCCTCAAAGTGTTTAGGTTCTTAGCAAGATCTAAACTTTCATCCTTCCACATAGTGAGTCAAACAGGAAGTCTCCTCAGCCAAAAAGGAGGGGGAAGGAGGGAATGAATAAAGGAAATCAACTGTTAGCATTGTTGACACAAAACAAGTGGTTAATCACTCTAATTTGTCACTTCCCTAATGGCATCATATAGACAAAACCTCTAGAAAAATAATAATGTATTCCCACTGAATATCAGATTCCATATATTCACATTTGTTCCTTCCTTTACTGTTTCTAATACTTGAGCATTGAGAGTTAGTATTCTGAATTATGTTGTTATAAAGACATTCATATTCAGAGAAAAGCTCTTATAAGGATCTTTCATTCATTTAAATTCTGGATGGATGATAAACTTACAAGTCAAAAAATGAAATTATTATTATTTTATATAAAGATCTGTTAGATAAGAAAAGCATCTTGAATGGACTACTGCTAGAGTTTGAGGATAAGTGACATCAAAAGAAGTATCATTTACATTAGGTAAGGCTTCTCTGCCATGAGGACTGTGCATAATCTGAGAAATGGCATCTGGAATGATGAAAATAAGGGCAGAGAGGAAATGCATCCAAATGAAACTGCTTTCTCATAATTAGAAGAGGGACAATAAATTGACCCAAAAATGGAATGCAGGTTGGGGATGGGAGGAGGATATTACTTAGTCACGTTAGCCAAAGATGGATACAATGCTGTGAAATATGATGTTATAGGGTTTTATTCAATAAAAATTCTTCCACTTGAGCTCCTGTCTGTCAATCTTTAATACAAAAGAGTTAGATTGGACTTTAAATAAGTTAATTAAGTATTAAAATCAATCATCTGAAAGTCTTAATATTTAATATTGTTAGATTGTATATCAAAGTGGTTTTATTATTTATTTACTCCAAACCTTTTCAGAATACTTCATGTGGCAATAGGGGGTCTGAATCTCACAAGATAAATGCATTTACAATGTCAAATAAATTATATATAAAAGCATTTGTCTTAATACATGTCATTCAATATTAAATATCACCCATTGGTACCACCCTGAAACTTTAATCCATTTTTATCAACCACACATTTGTATTATTCAAATGCTGTCTACTAAAAAGTGATTTCTGGAGCTACACTGAAGATCTACATATCTAAGGACAATTATCACAGGGAATTTAAAGCATATTTAACCCTATAATTGTCATATATTATCAAGATTTAGCAACTTGCGTAAAGAATCTGCTGTGAATTAAAATTCCAGACATAAAAATAACAATAGTCAGGAATGAGCATGAAATGATCATCATTTCCATCCATATTCTTCTAAAATTCAGATGCTATAAAGTCATAGAAAGAAGTAGCTTCTGAAAAATCAAAACAATCATAAGCAAATTAGGAGAAGAAATAGGCTACTTGTCAAACAGATGGAGAAGGGAAGAATTTATGACCAAACAAGAGACAGAGAGCATTACAAAATGTGAAATGGATAATTTTGATTATATTAAAATAAAAAGGTTTAGCACAAACAAAACCAAAGCAACTGATTAGAAGGAAAGCAGAAAGCAAGGAAACAATTTTTACAGCAAGTGTCTGATTAGAGAAATGCAAATTAAAACAATTCTGAGGTATCACCTCACACCTATGAGACTCGCTAATATGACAGAGAAGGGAAATGATAATGTTGGAGGAGGTGGGGGAAAACTGAGACACTGATGCATTCATTGCTGGTGGAGTTGTAAACTGATCTAACCATTCTGGAGAGCAATTTGGAACTATGCCCAAAGGGCAGTCAAACTGTGCATATCCTGTGATCCAGTAATACCACTCCTAGGTCTGTACTTCAAAGAGATTTTTAAAAAGGAGGGAGCATATGACAACTAAGACAACAAAAATGCCCTTCCTAAGATCATATATAAACACCTTCAGCTTTGCTTCATTTCTCATCGTGCTGATTCAGTGCTGTTTAATGCACTTACGCTTACTTTCTTACAACCTTTGTATATTTCTCTGTTATATTACCTGGTGAAAAACAGGAACATTATTTAAGCAAACCAGCACATGGAAAAAAATATAATCTTTTTTTAATCTAATTCGCAATATCTATTTTAAGGCACAAAAATTGTAGATAAAAAAAACTAACTGCTTTTATGATAGCAAATAATGCAAAGTTCTCTTCAAAATAATATAACAGCAAGGGAAAAAAAGGCACAATTAAAAGGACTGAATGTTAAATGGGACATTTCCTCTACCAAGGATGATACAGCCTACATTCAATGTTATTGTTTCCGTTTAGTCATTTCAGTCACGTCCAACTCTTTATGACTCAGGTTTGCATCTCCTCTTCCAGCACATCTTCCAGATGAAGAACTCAGGCAAACAGGGTCAAATGATTTATCCAAGGCCACACAGCTCAATAAGTGTCTGAGGCCACATTTGAACTCGGGAGGATAAGTCTTCCTGACTTCAAGTCTAGCACTCCAGCCACTGTGCCCCCTAGCTGCCTTTACTCTATACTGCAGTACATACTTGATTTCAAGGACATTTGGGAATCATGGTTCTTAACTTTGAAGGGGGATAGTTTTAAGAGGTGAAATTATTTTAAAAATGAAATTCCTAAATAAGAATACTGACTAAATCAAAACAATGATATATTGTTGACAATGATTTCTATATAAGCCCATATCAATGGGCAAAGAAGGGATTGAAAAAACCCACAAAATATATTAATAAATTAACTTAACTGACATTAATGAACTGATCAGCCCATTTGTTAAGTATCTTCCATGTGCCAGGCACTGCGTTAAGCACTAGGGATATAAGAATAAAGGAATCCCTCACAAACAGCTTACATTCTAATGGGGAATAAAAGAACGTATAGATGTGTGTGTGTGCGTGTGTGTGTGTGTTTATGTGTAAAGTGAATAAATACAAAGAAGTGAAAAACAAGGAAGTTTGGGAGGAAAGATACCAGTACTTGAGGACATCAGGAAAGACTTCTTTAAGAAGATGGTACTTGAGCTCTATGAGACTTCAGGCTAAGAAGGGACTGCATTTTGGGCAGTGGTAACAGCCCGTGCAAATGCATGGTAGAGGTAGAGTGTCCTGTGTGAGGAACAGTGAAAGGAGGGGCCACTTTAAATGACTGTAAGGTAAGTGGGCATGGCAGGAATGGGGAGGAGGAAACAGACAACAGTAATGTCTAACAGGGGTGGAAAGACTGGGTTTGGTCTATCCTGTGAAGGACTTTGAAAGCTAACCAGCAAAGTTTATAGCTGATCATAGAGGCCATAAGATAAAGGAATCACTTGGTCAGATGTGTTCAAGGAAAACACGATGGAGTGGAGTGGAGAGAGATGAGTCAGGAAGCCATTTAGGAGGCTATTGCAATATATGACAGGTGATAAGGACCTAGACTAAGGTGGTAGCTATAATTGAAGTGAAGGGATTGGATGTAAGAGATGCTATGGAAGGAGACACTACAAAATTTAATAACTAATTGGATACATGGAGTGAGGGAAAGTAAGGAGTTGAGAATCAAGCTATGGTTATGATGTTGGAAGTTTGGAAGGATGGGGTGCCTTTGACAGAGAGGAAAGTTTGGAAAAGGGGAGGGAGTTTCTAGTGGGAAAAGAACTTAAGTTTGAACATGTTAAGTTTAAAATGGCTCTGAGATATTCATTCTGAAATGTCCAATAGGCAATCAATGATGTGAGTATGAATTAGGCTGAATACAAAAATAGTATCAGTAAGATATCAGTAAGAGTTAAATTGCCAAGGAAGGCAGGGTAAAGGAATGTTTAGTTGACAGAAAACATTTTAATTGAAGACATTTACACAGGAAATTGTATCACTAATAAAAAATAAGCATTCATAGAAATTAATTTTAAAATTAAATAATGCTCAAGTGTACATTTTCAAATTGATTTGCAATCAAACAGTTGCAAAAGAAAATTGCTAGTATGGATCCTAAATAAACTTATATTATCAGCGAATTTTAAGATAAAATGAATATTTGGTCTAACAGTATAAAAGTTTTTCTTCTCAAGAATAAAAAATCTTAATTTCAAATATTCTCATCATGACTTCACAAAATATTTTCTACAAACAACTCCATAAGTGATATTGCTTCTTCTAAACATTTAAAATATCTATTAAGTTTTAGCCACCAAGAGATGTTACAAACTATCAATCTGAAAATCCCTATCATGATGTTTTTGAGTCTTTAGACATAAACACGGAAAACACCAATTTTCTTAAACTATGAACATTTCCCCAGATTTCATACATTGCATATGCAGAGCTCTGATTATATTTTTTTCCTCTGTCAACAACAGGAAAATCAACAAAAGTAATATTTCATTATTTGCAATTTTCCCCCTTAAAAATGTGTGAAACATTGTAATTCTCTTTAAATTTTAAGGAAAAAATATCAGCTGGGCCTGAAATAAGAAAAGGGATTAAAGTTAGACCATAAAGAGTAAGGGTAGCAAAATTTGGAAATATAATCCTATGGTATTTTTGTTTTATGGGTGGAAGGAAATTTAATTATGTACTAGTAAATTCTTTTACCTTGCTCTTTATACCATTTCTGTGTTAATTACATCTAAAAGACATACAGTTATGTATACATTTAATATCAAAAAAGCTGTCATATGAGAGAACAAGACTGGACCTTAAACCAATATGTATCTGTACAGTAACGTGAAAAATTCTAAGCCCAGGTGACGTTGTCCCATCTAACCTGGGAATATAGTATACTTCCGGAAGCTAACGACAATCTTCTGTTTCTATGTCTTTGTAGTGGCTGTCTCCCCTATCTAGAATGAACTCTTCCTTACGTCTGACTCACAGAGTCCTTCTGCAACTGAAGCATTATCTTCAGCATGAATCTTCTCTCTCCCCAACCACTAGCATCCTTCTTCTCAAACTAACTTGAATTAAATACCTGGTATTATTCACTTACACTGAGCTCACATGTGAATATTGTTATGCCCCCCTCCAAAAAAAAATGTAAGCTCCTTGTGAATGGGAATTATTTCATTCTTTATATTTTGTATACATGTATCTCCCTATGCCTCGCACAATTCTTGGCACCTAGTAGGATCTTAATAAACACTTGCTGCATAATTATTTTTGTCTCTCTGTATTTGCATAAGGCATCATTCCACTGTGGAATGCATTCCTTCAAATGAGTCTCTCAGAATTGTCAACTTACATTATGGTTAAGCTTAGATATCATATCCCACTTCTACCATTAAGCCTTCCCTAATATTCCTGCAGCATTTTATCTGGGTTACTCCTTTGTTCATTAACTTTTACCTAATATACTTTTCTAGCTTTGTGTGTGTATGTGCACATGAGTGTCTATTCCTGGCACTCCAGAGAGGAAGGTAGACTTCTTGAGGGCAGAAACTATCCCAGATATTGGAACTATCTCTGTATCACAAATATTGGAACGATGCATTATAAACGTTTGGCAATAATGTTTGTTGAAATGAATGAGACTTGGCAACAAATTTAATAAAAGTTACCTAAAAAGTATACAAAAGGTAGGCTTTGAAGGTATAAGAGAAAAACATCTGCTTTATATAGCTTACATAAATCAGACAGCATCTTTGCAGTTAATCTTTTAATCCAATTTTATTAAAATACAGCCAACCCAAATAAGATATGCTATTTCAATTTCCTCTTTTCTTTTTTTTTAATAGACAAGACTTTAATTTTTCCTTTCTGTTTACTTTCATTAAATTTTTGTCAGAAAACTTAAAATTAATAGAAAAACAGAAGAACTTTATTTTTTAACATCAAATGCTGAATACCTCCTCTCCGTATGGCTTCTGTAGGACTTTCACATTTTTCTCCTTACTTCAGTCAAAATAAAAATGTTTGGTAAGTAAAATATCATAGCCACTCTGGATGTTTCCTTCCCCAAAAGTAAAAACAAAGAAAGCCTATTAGACTGAGAAATATGCCTATTGTAAACACTCCCTTCCACTCTCCAAAAATTGAAGCCATCATAATTATTTAGACTGTCAATTATTTGTACCTTATGCTTCACCTTATCCAATAATATAAATAACTCATATAATGCAATATCACTATATCTAAATAAATGATTAAAATAATATATATTAAAATATATAAATAAATAATGCTTTGTTATTTCTTAAAACTTCAATGGGAAGGTGGAGTGGCTCAAAGAAAAGACGTAAAACTGGCCAGTTCTTGGGTGTTCAAATGTAGTAATTTGTTAATAACTACATGGAATATTTTGAAGGAATCATCTAATTCTCTCTTCTATTTTATAATAAAGTGGGTAGAAAAGAATGCATTATAAAACAAATAAAAACTGACACATTTAAGACAGTACATTCAAGTTTACATGGAAAATACCATATTAAAGACAAAACACAATCTTTTAAAAAATACCCAATGAACTATTGACCCTGATTATCTGAATATTTACTGAATAATTACTAAAGTAAATTTTGGGGGGGAAATATGAAGGATACATATTAAAGCAAAAGGGAAAATCATGTAAAATGACAAAAGTAGAATTTCTATAACATCTATAACTCAGTCATGTATTGTACAGTGATGTATACTTTATACATTTAAGAAAAATATATATTAACACATAGTGCAGTAATACAGTATGAGTTACAGTGGCTATACAGACCATTATTCTGAATTTCCTAACTTTTATGCATTTAAAATTTCACCTCTATAACATAAACACAGATTTTTTGAAGGTAATGTATTATTTTTTATGAAAATATGCACTGCTTACACACCCTTCTCTAAGCATTTCCTGACTATTTGATACAATAATAAAGAAGATGTATTACTTCTTGTGTGTACATCTACTTCTAATCATCTGAAATCACAGACATTCACTTTTAAAGATCCTCAGTATGGAATAGAAACAATTAAAATGTTCAACTGTAAAATTTAAAATTTTTTTCAGAGAACAGTTGAAGTTGCAGATGCTTTAACTACAGTTTCTGTGCCAGAGACTTAGTGTATGTAAAGATTAAAAACAGTTGCTTCTCTAAAGCACAAGATCCCCAGACAAACTACATTTTATACTGCAGAAATTCATCAACTTGCTGATGTTTACAGAGAGACTATAGTCAGCTGAAAAGCACATATCACAGTAGCATGCAACATCACAAGGGGAAAAGACAAAGCTCATGGTTGGGCTACACCAACATAAAAAAAAAATGCTTATATTACCTTAATTAATTTGCAG
The DNA here is from genome assembly GCA_023548195.1 of Bettongia penicillata ogilbyi. Taxonomy (NCBI): domain Eukaryota; kingdom Metazoa; phylum Chordata; class Mammalia; order Diprotodontia; family Potoroidae; genus Bettongia; species Bettongia penicillata. Next base: position 3,882,318 of record JAJHZJ010000718.1, read on the forward strand.
ATATAATACTATACCAATCAAATTATCAATGGAATATTTTATAGAACTACACAAAATTCAGTGGTCGGGAATGTCAAGGGAAATAATGGGGGGAAAAGTAGGACCAGAAGGGACACAGTATTACCAGAAATTAAATGTTATATTACAGAGCACTAAATATTGAAACTTCTTGGCATGCCTTAAAACATAGAAAAGTAGATTGGTAAGTAAATATTTGATAAACAAAAAGCAGATGTCATTGAAACCAATAACTCAAGTCATTAATAAGTCTCAAAACAAATAGGGATATACACTCAACTTGACAAGAACTGCTACGAGAATATCGAAAGCAGTTTGGTAAAAATTAAGGTCCAACCTGGGCAACTAGGGGGCACAGTGGATAGAGCAACAGGCCTGGAGTCAGGAAGATTTCTGATCCTGAGTTCAAATCCAACCTCTGACACTAGTTGCGTAACCCAGGGCAAGTCTCTTAACCCTGCTTGCCTCAGTTTCCTCATCTGTAAAATGAGATGGAAAAGGAAATGGCAAACCACTCCAGTATCTCTGCCTAGAAAACTCCAATGGGGTCACAAAGAGTTGAACATGAATGAAATGACTCAACAATGTCAAACTAGCATCCTACATGGCATGTCACGGTAAGCTCTAAATGAATACATGACAAATATAAAAGACTGTACTGTGTGTGTGAGTGTATGCATAAATTAGAAGAAAATGGAAGGATGTCCCTTTTACAACAGTGACTAAAAAATGAATTTTCAACTAAATGGGGTTCAAAAGACAAAATGGAACATTCTGACGATAGAAAAGCTTTTATATGAATTAAAATCACGAGAGAAAGAAAAGAGAGAAAATGGTTGAATGGGAAAAATCTTTGCACTAAATAGCACTGATAAAATTCTGATATTCTATATGGGTTATGAGAGTTATAGGTAGATAATCACTGATTCCATATATAATAGTTACATAAATTTCATGTGTACATATGGAACTATACTCATGTCTATATAAAACACACATATACAAGTAAATACCTGCATGGGTAAATGTATTTGTGTATAAATAAATCAAGATCAAGGACCACTTCTCAATCTAATGGTCAAAGGATAAATAGCTTTCAAAGGAAGAATTGCAAACTTTTAAATGATCCTAAGAAAATCAAATCTAAATCATTAATAATAAAATAAGATAACTTTAAAATAAGGCAAACTAAGTTTTACCTCATACTCTCTAAATTGGCAAAAAATATAAAAAAGCAGAAAAATCAAGGTTGTAGGGAGCTTCTACTCTACACCAATAAAATAAGTAATGCAATAGGCCCTGTGCTAAAAGCCTGTCCCTCAAGAAGCTTATAGTGGGGCAATTTAGATTTTAATGTCAGTGATAACTATTGGTGACACTGGGAATTGATTCAAGTATCTACATATCAATTTGAATTATGTAGGAAAAATGGCAATCCATTCATGGAGGTCAAAGACAGAAACAAAGTTCCAATATATAAAAAAATTTATTGTAGCAAATTTTGTGGTAGCAAAGAACTGGAAACACCGGTTGCCCATTAATGGGAGAAATTGCTGCACAAAATGTGGGATGCACATGTAATAAAAAAATAACTATGCTATTTAAAATGATCACTATAAGAAAACTAGGGAAATGAGAAAATTTATATAAATAAATGTAGAGTGAAATAAACCAATGACTTCAATGTCCAGGAGAACAAATCATGCAACCTACCTCTGGATTTTCCATAAAGAGCTAGAGAACTATTAAGGCAGAAACTGTGTACATTACTGAACATAATCAGGAAACTGGGTGGCTTTTGCTTAAATGTTTAAATCAGTTAGACAGTAAACAGGTTCGTTTACTTTGACATGTGAAGATTATATCCAAAGATCTGTAGCTATTATATGGCATTAAGGAATATCTTGAATACATCTGGTTTGGTCTAGTATTTAGACGCTCTCCTGAATATAACTTTGAAAAAGGCAAAGGAAAAGGAATAACCATGGGGATAGGCAAAGGGATGGGAATAAGAATAAGAGCTGGACCTGTGACATCAATGGAACTACTAGAGGGGAAATTATTTCAACCAGGTTGGCACCTGCACTGCAGTTTATAGTGTCAGAGAGGCCTGAGATGTCAGACATCTAAGTTACAAAGCTAATATGTGTCACAGGCAGCCCTTGCACACACCAAATTTAGTCTTCCTGGCTCTGAGGCTGGTTCCCTATCCATTACACCATGCAGCCTCTCATTCAATAAATGATACTTAATATCACATCATGTACTGTTCAATGAAAATTCTCATACCGATATAGTACGTCAAAAAAAAAACCTTAAAGAAATACTTAGATTGGCCTGTAACTTTGGACACTGTCACTTCAGATATCATATATTAAAAATCATTTAAAATACTTCCTTCACCAGAAAGCAGTCAAGTCAGAAAGTCTTTCTAAATGTCAGCATGAACATTATAAAATTATACAGAATGAAGAGAAAACAAGGTTTATAGTGCATATAAATACGGCAGCCCATATTAGGCTGCATTTAATTACCAGTTCAAACAACAACCTGATCTAACCTTTGACAAGTAAAATAAATGTTCTGAATAATTTAACCAAAGCAAACATTTGCTGTTAATGTTGGCTAATTATAGTAAGAGTTAGGAAGAGAAGTGGAGAAGAGAATGATTGAAAGAAAAAGATGAGAAAAAGAAAGACCCAGAAAAAAGGTATTAAAAAATCTGTACACAATTTGCTATTGCTACTATTATTTATAGAAGAAACTCAGTTTTATAAATATAACTATTATATAAATATGCTATATAAACATAAACAGTACAAGTTATATATATGTATGTTATATAAATATAATTTAGATAGATTGTAGACCAAAGGATAAATACTCATACAAGGTATTATTCCATTGAGAAAGATTAGCTAATTGTCATGATGATCAAAAATTAACACGATAAAAACTGGACATTAATTTGGTGGAAAGATGATATTCTAGAAAAAAAATTAATATTAAAGGGATGGTTTCTGAACAAAGAAAAAAGGTAACAGTGATGACAGAATCAACATGGGTTTTTTAAGAACAGGTGGAATGAGAAGATGGCAGCATGACAGGAACTAGAGAGAATCCAAAATTCCTCATGAATACCACAACAATACACATACACTGAGAAAAAGCTTAAGAGAATAGACATCCCACAGACCTTACTTTAATTTGACAGGGAAAAAGGACAGTTCATACACACACACACACACACACACACACACACACACACACACAGAACACGGTGTAGAAATGCATTAAACAAGAAAATAAGTGGGACAAGGAGAGGGGAAAGGGAAGTGTAAAATGGAGGGTGGGTAGGTGAGTTGGGAGTCTGGAACATGATGCTAGGATTAAAGAAAAGGAAGGAAGAGTAAAAGTCGTTAATAAGGGGTGGGGCAAGGGGAAGAGAAAAGGGGTAATAGGACAGAAACTAATATATCAATTATAGATCACTAACACTAAGGAAATTCCCTTTTCATTATCTTCTTTTGGGGACAGATTAACAGACATAATCAAGGCTGTGAATGGAAATGACTCAAACATAAAACTGAAATGAATAGTAGAATACATTAAAAACAGAACCAACTATATGTTGTTTAAAAACAAAATTCTCACAACATAAAGACTGACAAAAATTAAAATAATATTTATTATACTATTATACTTCAGATGAAGTAATGAAGGAAGCAATAATGATAAAATGATAATCAGGGAAAATACATTATGATTAAAGACAATATATAGTTAATCAATAACAATATACTTAATGTATATGCAATGAATGACATAACTTCTAAATACTTAATCAAATGCCAGATGAAAATAAAGTAAAACTATAATGCTTAGAGACACAGTGATATGCTATGTTTTGTTAGATATTGACAAAACTACCAAAAAGATAAACAACTTAAGAATTTGAATAAAATTTTAGAAAAGTTAAAGATGATAGATCTCAGAAAATTACAGAATGGGAACAAGAGAAGTTTTTCTGAGTTCTATATAGCACCTTGACAAAAACTGACCATGATAAAAACACACCCACAAAAATAAATATTAAACAAATCTTTTCCTTAACAAAATGTAATAAAAATTATACTCAATAAAGGGCTTTTAAAGAAAGCAATAATCAGAGACCAAACCATTTAATCCTAAATAAAGAATGGTGAGTCCCAAAACTTCAGAATAAGAACATAAAGTTTAACAAAAAGAATGAGACAATACACCAAAGCTAATGGGCTCCAGAAAATGCAGTTCTTGGGGGAAGATTTATACCTCATAAACACTTACCAACAAGAGAAAGAAAAATTCAATGAACTAGGCATGAAAATTTAAAAACCTAGAAAAGCAGCAAATTAAAACCAAGTAAGAATTTTGAAAATCAAATGAGATGAATAAAATTGAAAGCAAAAACATACAAAAAATCAGAACCCACATTGTGAATGGACAAATTAAACTAGGAGCTTTTTGGTTTAAAGGGGAAAAAAAAACACCTAATAAAATAGGTAACCAGTCTAATTTTAAAGGGAGAGGAAAAAAAAAATCAAAGTGGTTGCCAAATACACAAAAATTTGAGAGAAACTAAAGGAAATTATCAGAAATTATTATGCCCAATTACACCAACAAAACTGATAAATGAAGTGAGTATTTATAAAACTAAATGAAATACCTGGATTAACAGAAGAACTAAAATATTTAAATAACCTGTCAGAAAAATTAGTTGAATAAGGCATAAATAATGTTCTTCACTCTCCCTCCCCACAAAAATACCCTCCAGAATTAGAAGGTTTTTACAAGTGAATTCAATCAACCTTTCAAAGAATAATGAATTCAACTATTACATAAACTTTGTCAAAGAGGGAAAGGGATATTTTCAAACACTTCCAATGCTACAATTACATTTTTATAACCAGGCAATGAAAGAAAAACAAAGAAAGCAAAACACCGACCAATAAAACTAATGAATATGATACAAAAACATTAAATATAAGCAAAGAGGCTACAACAACACATTTAAAAGATTATATACTATAGTAATGATGGATTTATATCAAGAAAAACAAAATAAAAGGCCACATGGATGATAAAAATAACACACATATAAACCAATGATTATACCTATAGATAAGTGGAAAAAAAATAACTTTTTACATACTGCACTGGAAAGTACAGAACATATGGGCTTTTCTTTGATATGGTTAAGTTGCACCCATCTGAAAACCAAGAGTCAATATCACAGGCAACTGGTGGCCCAGAGGATACCACACTAGACTGGTACTCAGGAAGACCTGAGTTCAAAACCAGCCTTAGACAATTTTTAATGTGTCCCTTGGCAAATTACCTCTCTTTGCCTTAGTTCCCTCAACTGTAAAATGGGAATAATAATGGTAGGGTTTTTTATGATGATCAAATGAAATGATATTTGTAAAAAGTGTTTCCTAGAACAATGCCTGGAACACAGCAGATACTATATAAATGCTTGTTCCCTCCCCTTCCCCATTCGTATACGCAATGGAAGATAGCTAGAGGACTTCCCAAAAAGATCAAAGGCAAAGAAAGGTATACACTTTATGACTATAGTTTAGCAAAGTTTCAAAATGCTAGCTATAGCAATATAATAAGAAAAAAGAAATCAAGGGAAACAAAGCTATCTCTTTTTGCAGCTCTGACATTCTATCCAGGTAAGTAAAAAAAGAGTCTAATAAAAATTAAGAGAAATAAATAGTAATCAGCAAACTAAGAGGATATAAGAAAAATTAATATAAATTGTCAGCATTTCTGTCTACTAGTCTGTCAGCAACCTTTCTAAGGCCTACTATATTGTGCAAAGTGTTGGGTGTACAAAGAAAAGCAACAGATTAAAGAGAACAATCCCTGTTCTCAAGAAACTCAGTTTAATAGAAGAGATAACATGAAAACAGTAATGTATGAGCAAGATACATACAGGAGATAATCAACAGAGGTAAGGTACTACATTAAGGGGGATCTTTGAAGATGGAATTTTAGCTTGGACTTGAAAGAAATGAGGCAAGAGAAAGATAAGGGTTCACAACAGGATGGTTACTGAGTCTGAGAGAAAAGGGGTCAAATAGGAAAGATGCCATGAAGGTAGAAATAACAGGACTTGGTTAATTACGGAACACTGAGGAGTGAGAGTGGGCAACTGGGGATGCTGCCCTCAACAGTCATAGGGAAGTAAGGAAAAGGAAGTGATCTGAGGGGAAATACAAGTTCAGATTTAGATATATTTGAGTTTGCAGTATCTATGGGACATCAAGCTCAAGATGTCCAGCAGGCAGTTGGAGGATGCAAGACAGAGAGGTTAAGGCTGGACATGAAGATCTGCAAAGAGATGCCAAATGAAAGTGAAACAATAAATAGGAAGAAGAGGGCCCAGGAGAGAGGCTTGGGGGACCTCCACAGTTAGTGGACATGATGTAAGTGAAGACACAGCAAAGGAGAGAGGAGGAGTGGTCAGACAAACAGAGAAGAACCAGGAGAGAACAGTGTTACAAAAATCTAGAGAAGAAAGTAATAAGGAGGAGAGGGCTACACAACATGTCAAAGGCTGCAGCAAGGAAAAGGAAACTCAATTCAACGAATAAGAGATCACTGACAACTTTGGAAACCTGTTTGAATTGAATAATGAGATCAAAAATCAGATGCCAGGGATTTAAGAAGAAAATGAGTGGAAAGTGTAGGCACAGAGAGTAGACAGCCTTCTGAGGGAGGTGAGCCACAAAGGGAAGAGAACTATAGGACAATGTCTAGCACGGAAGAACAGTCAAGTGAGGAGTTTTGGTTTTTTGAGAATAAGGGTAGACAAGAAGAAAGCAGTCAGGAGGGAGGGAAAGACCGAATATTAGTGAGAGTATGGATGACAGAAAGAGCAATTTGCTGGACAGAATCAGATGGGATCAATTATGCATACAGATGATTTAAGCTGGCAAGGAGAAAAGCCACCTCTTCAGTTGGGAGAAGGGTGAAAGAGACAGTGGCAGACGTCATCTGAGTGATGGTGTGAGATATGGAGGTGGATGTGTAATACCAACATCGAGAAAGAAGAGATGGGAAAATCCATTAAAATAACTACCAAACGTATAAGATATTTTGGAATGCATATACCAAGACACACTCAGGAACTATGTGAATACAATCATTAATGAATACTTATAGAAATACACTTTTCAATAATTAAGGAAATAGATTATTCATGACTGAACTCTGTCAATGAAATAAAAATGAAAACATTACTTTGTTAATTTTCTTATCTAGTGCATGCCAATGAAAATGACCAAAGGATTTCATAGCCTTAGAAAAAGAATAACAAAGTTCACCTGAAAGAATAGCAGGTCAAGGGAAGGAGCCAAGATGGCTTAGTAGAAAGGCACACATATGCTAGCTCCTAACACACAGCCCATAAAATAGCTGTAAAGAAGAACTCCCAACAAATTCTGGAGCAGTGGAAGCCACACAGCAATGGAGTGGAGGAGATTTCTATTCCATAGAGACCTCAAAAACCAACACCAAAGGTCCGTCGCGCACCGGACTGGAGCAGAGCATAGCCCTGCCTTGGCCGTAGCATCGAGAGGAGCAGATCCGAGCAGGCATCAGATCCGAGGAGGCATCAGGGGCAGAATCTCCAGCAGCCACACAGGTCGCCCCACCCACAGATACCAAAGGTCAGTGAGAGAGTATTTTTGGCTGGCCGAGAGGGGAGCAGGGTGTCTCCGTAACTCAGGCCCCCTCGGGAGGCAGCAGCAGAGGCAGCAGCAGACAGGAGCTCCCAAAGCAGACAGGAGATCGGACCCATTATTGAAGGTCTCTGCATTAACCCCCTGAGGGAATTGAGCCCCTGGTGGTGGCCCTGCCACCCACCCGAGCAGCTGAACTTAATCTCACACTGAATAGCAACCCTGCCCCCGCAAAAACCCTGAGGCGGGGGAATTAGCATTTGAATCTCAGACCCCAAGCACCAGCTGGACGGTTCTGGAGGCAAGGTAGGGGAGGAGAGGAATCTCAGAAGTCAAGTAACTGGCTGGGAAAATGCTCAGAAAAGGGAAAAAAAATAAGACCACAGAATGTTACTTTCTTAGAGAACAGCTATCTCCTCCCTTCGTCAGGAAAGACATAGAAATCAAGGCTTCTGTATCCCAAACATCCGAAATAAATATTCAATGGGCTCAGGCCATGGAAGAGCTCAAAAAGGATTTTGAAAATCAAGTTAGACAGGTGGAGGAAAAACTGGGAAGACAAATGAGAGAGATGCAAGAAAAGCATGAAAAATGGGTCAATACCCTGCTAAAGGAGACCCAAAAAAATGCTGAAGAAAGTAACACCTTGAAAAATAGGCTCACTCAATTGGAAAAAGAGGTTCAAAAAGCCAATGAGGAGAAGAATGCTTTCAAAAGGAGAATTAGCAAAATGGAAAAGGAGGTTCAAAAGCTCCCTGAAGAAAATAGTTCTCTCAAAATTAGAATGGAACAGATGGAGGCTAATGACTTTATGAGAAACCAAGAAATCACCAAACAAAACCAAAAGAATGAAAAAATGGAAGAGAATGTGAAATATCTCATTGGAAAAACAACTGACCTGGAAAATAGATCCAGGAGGGACAATTTAAAAAATTATGGGACTACCTGAAAGCCATGATCAAAAAAAGAGCCTAGACATCATCTTTCATGAAATTATCAAGGAAAACTGCCCTGATATTCTAGAACCAGAGGGCAAAATAAGTATTGAAGGAATTCACCAATCACCGCCTGAAAGAGATCCAAAAAGAGAAACTCCTAGGAACATTGTGGCCAAATTCCAGAACTCCCAGCTCAAGGAGAAAATATTGCAAGCAGCTAGAAAGAAACAATCCCAGAATTGTGGAAATACAATCAGGATAACACAAGATCTAGCAGCTTCTACATTAAGGGATCGAAGGGCATGAAATAGGATATTCCAGAAGTCAAAGGAACTAGGACTCAAACCAAGAATCACCTACCCAGCAAAACTGAGCATAATATATCAGGGGGAAAAAATTGTCTTTCAATGAAATAGAGGACTTTCAAGCATTCTTGATGAAAATACCAGAGCTGAAAAGAAAATCTGACTTTCAAACACAAGAATGAAAAGAAGTATGAAAAGGTAAACAGCAAAGAAAAGTCATAAGGGACTTACTAAAGTTGAATTGTTTACATTCCTACATGGAAAGCCAATATTTGTAACTCTTGAAAATTTTCAGTATCTGAGTAGTTGGTGGGATTGATTACACACACACTCACACACACACACACTCACGTGCAAGCACACACATAAACAGAAAGCACAGAGTGAATTGAATAGGATGGGATCATATCTTAAAAAAATGAAGTTAAGCAGTGAGAGAGGAATGTATTGGGAGGAGAGAGGGAGAAATGGAATAGGGCAAATTATCTCTCATAGAAGAGGCAGGCAGGAGACTTTTTAGTGGAGAGAAGAAGAGGGGAGCTGAGGGAAAAACAAGAAGTTTACTCTCATCACATTCGACTAAAGGAAGGAATAAAATACACACTCATTTTGATATGAAAAGCTATCTTACAATACAGGAAAGTGGGGGGAAAGGGGATAAGCAGGGTGCAGGGGGATGATGGAAGGGAGGACAATAAGAGGAGAGAGCAATTTGAAATGAACACTCTTGGGGAAGGACAGGATCAAAAAGGAATAGAAGTCGGGGGAGGAGCCAAGATGGCGGAGTAGAAAGACTCAGGTATGCTAGCTCCAGAACCCACAGCCCATAAATTTCCTGAAAAAAGAACTCTCACAAATTCTGGAGCAGTGGAACCTGCACAGCAACAGAGGGGAGGAAATTTCCGTTCCAGAGAGTCCTGAAAAACTGACCCCAAAGGTCCGTTGCGCACCGGAGAGCAGAGCCTAATCCTGGTTGCCCTGGCTGGGCGGCCCCAAAGGAGCAGATCCGAGCAGGCTTCAGGGACGGAATCTCTGGCAGCCGCGAAGTTCCCTCCGCCCACAGGCACTCCAGGTCAGTGAGAGAGGCTTCTGGGCTGACCGAGAGGGGAGCAGGGTATCTCCATGACTCGGGCCCCCATAACATTCGACTAAAGGAAGGTGTAAAATGCACACTCATTTTGGTATGAAAACCTATCTTACAATACAGGAAAGTGGGGGAGAAGGAGATAAGCAGGGTGGGAGGGATGATGGAAGGGAGGGCAATGGGAGGAGGGAGCAATTTGAAGTCAACACTCGGGAAGGGACAGGATCAAAAGATAGAATAGAAACAATGTGGGGCAGGATAGGATGGAGGGAAATACAGTTAGTTTTACACAACATGACTATTATCCAAGTCATTTGCAAAACTACACAGATATGGCCCATACTGAACTGTTTGCCTTCCCAAAGGGAATGGGTGGGGAGGGAGGGATGGGGAGAATTTGGAACTCAAAAGTTTTAGGAACAACTGCTTAGTATTGTTCTTGCTACTAGGAAATAAGAAATACAGTTAATGGGGAATAGAAAGTCATCTGGCCCTACAGGACAAAAGAGAAGATGGAGACAAAAGAAGGGAGGGATGATAGAAGAGTGGGCAGATTGGTGATAGGGAAAATTAGAATGCTGCGTGTATTGGGGTGGGGGGAGGGGATAAATGGGGAGAAAATTTGGAACCCAAAATTTTGTGAAAATGAATGTAAAAAGTTAAATACATAAATTTATATTTAAAAAAAAGGAATAAAAGCAATGGGGGGCAGGATAGGATGGAGGGAAATTTAGTTAGTCTTATACAACACAATTATTATGGAAGTCATTTGCAAAACTACACAGATATGGCCTATATTGAATTGCCTGCCTTCCCAAAGGGAATGGGTGGGAAGGGAGGGGTCGGGAGAAGTTGGAACTAAAAAGTTTTAGGAACAATTGTCGAGTATTGTTCTTGCTACTAGGAAATAAGAAATACAGGCAATGGGGAATAGAAAACTATCTGACCCTACAGGACAAAAGAGAAGATGAGGATAAGGGAAAGGAGGGGTGATAGAAGAGAGGGCAGATTGGTGATAGGGGAAATTAGAATGCTTGGTGTATTGCGGGGGAGGGGACAAATGGGGAGAAAAATCTGGAACCCCAAATTTTGTGAAAATGAATGTAAAAAGTTAAATAAATTTAAAAAAGAGGTTGATTACAGAAAAACTAAAAGAAAGAATAGCAGGTCAAGATTCTCAAGGAGAATAATGAAAAAACTTGGAAAGAAGAGAGCCTATGAATACTAAATCTCCAAGTATACTTCAGAGCAGTGATCATCAACATTTTATGTTACTGGTTAAAATAGAAAAACACTGATCAGTGAACAAATGAAGTACCACACAACACACAGACGTAAACAAGCACAGTAGCACAGGATTCAATACACCTGCAGACTCACTTGGAAAAAGGCACAAGAGCCAGAGTTCTCAGTCAGTAGAGGCAGAAACGGCAGTAGCCAAACCTAGTAAGAAACAATCCCTGAGGAGCATGATGGACTTACGTCCACAAAGGAATCAAGACGTCAGTGGATACACTGTGTCCTTTAACCAAGGGAACAATGCCTCCATGTGCTCTGTTAGATCCAGAAGCAAATGTGGTTGCGGGAATGTTGGGTAGCAACCGCTTTAAGCTTGAGTCTGATCTCCCCAGAGACCAAGGAGGGTGTGTGGAGGGGAGAATGCTCCTCAATTTCAGGGGGATGTGGTTGTGCTTTCTCTAGACTTTGCTATGTCTTCTGAGTAAATATTCCTTTGTAAAAGTTAATTACTATTAATAATAAATTGATATTTGGGAGAGGATAAAAGGCCAAATAATATTAGAGAAAACATCATACAGAGGGGTTCCTGAGTTACAGCACTAAAAATTCACCCCCTCCAATCCTTTGTGGTTGATCCTAGAATTCTGAAGAGCAGTCAGTGACCTTTTCAAGGGACCCAATCTGGCAAGATGAATGGGAATTGCTACAATGAGCCCAGAGCATGTACTACAAAGAAAAGTGAAGGACTATTAATAAGAAGACTGATGCCCAATATACATCTTCCACAAGTGAGGTATTGTCAACAAATGGGTCAAAAGGGCTGTGTTGTCATGACCTCCACAAAAGACTTTAACAGCTTAGCTCTACAATGGTCAAGCGAAGCCACTCCAGTGGTGCAATGGTAGCCTCCATACCTAACTAATCCAAAATTCACTGGAACTTCAGAAAGAGGCAGAAAGACAACTGCAAAGAATCTTAGGTGAGAACCATGGTACCATTTGAACAGAAGTGAAATGAACCACCTAACAATGCCATATGAATGTTATTCTTGTTGTTTTGAAGAAAAACCTTTAGCTACACAAATTATACAATTATACTGAAATATAAGAGAATCAGATTGTCATCAAAATCACTCTAATGTGTAATGCAGTACAAAGCTCTCATGTTTCGCAAGCATTCAACTTAATTAAGTGGTATAAGAGAAAAAAAAAGGAACTTGGGAGTCAGAAAACCTGGGTGTTCAACTTATACTACCTATTACAGAACAATGGGCAGATGAGAACAATTAGAGCTTAGAGTTTGATGAGACATCAGCAATACCAAGGTCATCCAGTAAATCCCAGGCCACCACTAGTCCTCTTGACTTCCGTCTTGTTACTGGACTTTAATTACTCTGGAAGAAAGAGTGAGGTTGTTGACTCTGTGCAACTCTGCCTCACTTATATCCAATTTACAGGCAAGTTAAGATATCATCCATGATGTCATTGGTCCTCTTTGAAAATGAATGAAATTATGGACCAATTTCTCTAATGAATATAGATGTAAAAATTGTAAATAAGATTTTAGCAAAATGAATACAGCAACTAATCACAAGACTAATACATTATGATCAGATAGGATTTATACCAGGAATGCAGGGTTGGTTCAATATCAGGAAAACTATTAACATTATTGATCATATCAACTACAAAACAAACAGAAACTACATGAGTATCTCAATAGATGCAGAAAAAACTTTTGACAAAATACAACACACATTCCTACTGAAAACACTGAAGAGCACAGGAATAAATGGAACTTTCCATAAAATAATAAGCAGTATCTTTAAAACCTTCAGCAAGCATTATATGCAATGGGGATAAGCTAGATGTATTTCCAGTAAGATTAGGGGTGAAACAAGGATGTCCGTTATCACCACTATTATTCAAAATGGTACAAGAAATGTTAGTTGTAGCAATAAGAGAAGAAAAAGAAATCAAGGAATTAGAATAGGCAAAGAATAAACTGAGTTATCACTCTTTGAAGATGATATGATGATATACTTAGGGAATCTCAGAGAATGAAGTAAAAAACTACTTGAAATAATAAAGAACTTTGGCAAAGTTGCAGGTTACAAAATAAACTTACGCAAATATTCTGCATTTCTGTATATTACTAACAAAGCCCAACAGCAAGAGATAGAAAGAGAAATCCCATTTAAAACTATGGGAGACACTATAAAATATTTGGGAGTCTACCTGCCAAAACAAACCCGAGGACTATATGAACACAATTACAAAACACTTTTCACACAAATAAAGTCAGATCTAAGTACGTGGAAAAACATCAGTTGCTCGTGCGTGGGCCAAGCCAATATAATAAAAATGACAATTTGACCTAAATTAATTTACTTATTCAGTGCCATACCAATCAAACTATTAGATAATTATTTTGTAGAGCTAGAAAAAATAATATCAAAATTCATCTGGAAGAACAAAAGATCCAGAATATCAAGGGAACTAATGAAAAGAAATGCTAGGGAAGGTGGCCTAGCTCTACCAGATCTCATATTGTATTATAAAGAAGCAATTATCAAAACCACTTGGTACTGGCTAAGAAACAGAAGAGTAGACCAGTGGAATATGTTAGGTACCCAGTAGTCAAAGAATATAGTAATCTACTGTTTGATAAACCCAAGGACCCCAGCTTCTGGGATAAGAACTCAGTGTTTAACAAAAATTGCTGGGAAAACTGGATTGGCAGAAACTAGGCATAGACCAATGCCTGACACCACACACAAGAATAAAGTTCAAATGGGTACATGATATAGGTATAAAGACTAATACTATAAACAAATTAGTGGAGCAAGGAATACTGTATTTATCAGACTTATGGAGAAGGGAAGAATTTTTGACCAAACAAGAGATAGAAAACATTGTGAAATGCAAAATGGATAATTTTGACTACATTAAATTAAAAGTTTTTGCACAAACAAACCTAATGCAACCAAGATTAGGATGGAAGGAGAAAACTGGGAAAGAATTTTTGCAACTAGTGTCTGTGATAAAGGCCTCATTTCTAAATATAGAGAAGTGAGTCAAATGTACAAGAATACAGGTCATTCCCCAATTGAGAAATGGTCAAAGGATATGAACAGGGAGTTTTCAGAGGAAGAAATCAAAGCTAAATATAATCATATGAAAAAAATGCTCTAATCACTATTGATTAGAGAGATACAAATCAAAACATACTACATCACACCTATTAGATTGGCTAATATGATAAAACAGGATGATGATAAATGTTGGAAAAGATGTGGGAGAGTTGGAACACTAATTCATTGTTGGTGGAGCTGTGAGCTGATCTAACCATTTTGGAAAGCAATTTGGAACTATGCCCAAAGGGCTACAAATATGTGCATACCCTTTGACCCAGCAATACAGCTTCTAGCACTATGTCCCCAAGAGATAATAAAAATGGGAAAGGGTCCCACATGTACAAAAATATTTATAGCACCTCTTTTTGTGGTGGCCAAAACTGGAAATAAAGGGGATGCCCATCAACTAGGGAATGGCTGAATAAATTGTGGTATATGAATGTAATGGAATACTATTGGCCTGTAAGAAATGATGAACAGGAAGACTTCAGAGAGGCCTGCAAAAATGAACTGATGCTGAGTGAAAGGAGCAGAACTAGGAGAACTTTACACACAGCAACAACCACAGTGTGTGAAGATTTTTTCTGGTAGACTTGGAACTTTATTGCAATGCAAGGACTTAAAAAATTTACAAAGGTCTCTTAAGGTAAAATGCCTTAAACATACAGAGAAAGAACTATGGAATACGAGCACAGAATGAAGCAGATCATTTTCTTTTGCATTACATTTTGGTTTGTTTTATTATTTCTCCCATTCATTTTAATTCTTCTATGCAACATGACTAAGGTGAAAATGTATTTAAAGGAATGCATGTGAAGAACCTATGTAAAACTGTATGCCATCTAGGGGAGGGAGAGGGAAAAATCTATGTTACATGGAAGTGATTGTAGAACACTGAAAACAAATGAAATAATAAAATATATAAGAAAATGAATGATGAATAACAGCTACTACTTATTATTTGATCTCAAGTTGTCCTTCTGAGATTTGGTAACCTCATATGTAAAGCAATAGACATCCATTAGAATTATGATGTCAAACTCAAAGAAAAAACAAACACATATTAACATTACCAGTGTTGTACTGTATTTTGATTTATTTTGCTAAACATTGGTCAATTACACTTTAATTTGGCTCCTGGTTCTAGATCTTTGTGTGTGGTGAGTTTGACATTTCTGCATTAGAAAATTCTTTCCATCTCTAACATTCTGAAATTCTCTGATTTCAACAACTATTTATGTCTACCAATACAGAACACTGTACTCATACTAGGATGAAATACAAAGTTGATATTACAATAGTTCCTCTTTTAGGTCATTTTTCATCTCAGGTAGCCCAGATTAAAGCCTCACTGTATCAGATAAATTTTCTCCTATCAGAACTCGGAATTTCTCTAGATGCAAGATCTGAATCCAACTCCAAATGCGACTTCTTTTCAAGATCTTACTGTACTCTTCTGCATGCTGTTCATCTTCTGGGTCTCTTAGATTTTAAGTCACTGATAAATGTAAAAAGATGCCTCACAATCCTGAATTCAATAACTAAGATACATTGATCCTTCAAGTCAGCATATTTTGGCTATCCTCTCACACAGAAATAAGCTTATTACTTTATAACTAAAGAATATAACCCTCAAAGATTAATACAATTCATTTACATAAGAATTCTCTCTTCCTTCTCACTGTTGGACTAATTAACATGAAATCATTCTGTAAATAATTACTAAAGAATTTGATAATCCATGCCTGAGACTTTGTAAATATTTTAAGGTGCACAACTAACTTTAACCTCATATTACAATTTGTAAATGATAAAGTTATTTAAATTCAATCATAACCAACACTGAGAGAGAAAAAAATTCTCATTTCATAAACTGAACTTGAAAATCTTTGAAAATTATCCAAAACTTTGTATGCCTGACCTCTTTTCAACACGAAAATGACAAAATTAAATACATAATAAAATTCTCCTTTACGTGATAAATAAAAATATTTGAACAATGAATACTTATTGTTTCTCTCAACAAAATGAATAAATTTCTTCCAATCTTGGTTTACATTTTTTTTTAAAACTTGGGCAAATATTTTAAATAGAGAAATACAAATATATACTTGATAATCACTATGAGTCACTAATAGTTTCAATTTTTAAAAATCAATTTGGAAACTATTAATTTCAGTTATTTTAATGGAGAAGACATGATGATAATCCATATGAACTCAGTATATATTCAATAAAAATTTTGAAAATGTTGCTAATTGCTTTATATAGCATTAAATGTAGCATTAAATGCTATTAGCTTAATATTTACAAACCTAAATCATACTTTGGAATACATTTACAATGGTCAAAGTGTTTGAGCAAATGCAAACAATTTAATATATACACATTTATATATCTGTTCTTAACCTTGCATCTGAGAGTATAACAATTTGCATCATTAGATGATGTGAGAATGAAGTAAGGTTAATTAACAACTTCATATTTATACAGGCTACTCCTCTGGGACGTTAACATTCTTTCAGGACAATCATTTCTGGGGTATCATTTGTCAGAAAAGCTATAGTATGAAGAAATAAATAAAATTAATTTCTGTTCTCTAGAGTTTACTTTTGGGGTTGCATAATTACAACAGCAGTACAGAGACCTGTGGTCTTTGTAGGAAAATGGCAATTTTGATCCCAAGTGACTGTTTATATAACAACAAAGATGTATACAAACAGTATAATGAATAGGCAAGATATCAAAACATAAAAACTGATCTTGTGTTAAATTAGTTTTTATAAAATAATAAGTTGCAAAAAGATCTTAAGGACTGATAACACAATAGCATGTCTGGTGATTTTTTTTTTCAAAATTAATTTATTTTTAGTTTTTGACATTCACTTCCATGAGATTTTGAAAATTTTCTCCCCAACTCTCCCCTTTCTGACCCCAAGATGGCGAGTAATTTTACAGATTCTATATATATACATTCATATTAAACCTATTTTCACATTAATCATGTTGTAAAGAATTAGAAGCAATGGGAGAAACCACAAGAAAGAAAGAGAGTAAATAATATGCTTCAGTCGGCATTTAGACTCCATAGTTCTTTTACTAAATGTGGACAGCATTTTCCATCATGACTCCTCTGTTGCTGTCTTAGATCCTTACACTGCTGAGAAGAGATAAGTCTATCAAAGTTAGTCATCACACAATGTGGCTGTTACTGTGTACAATGTTCTGCTGACTCTGCTCACTTCACTCAGCATCAGTTCATATAAGTCTGTCCAGGATTTTCTGAGAGCATCCTCCTCACCATTTCTTGTAGCAAAAGAGTATTCTATTACATTCATATACCACAACTTGTTCAGCTATTCCACAAATGATGGAGAATCCTCAGTTTCCAACTCTTTGCAGCCACAAAAAGAGACACCTGAATTATTTTTGTACATGTGGGACCTCTTCCCATTTGTAAGATATCTGGGATACAGACCTAGAAGTGATATTACTGGGTCAAGGGGTAGGCATATTTTTTATAACCCTTTGGGCACAGTTCCAAATTGCTCTCCAGAACAGATGGATCAGTTCACAGCTCCATCAACAATGCATTAGTGTTCCAATTTTCCCACATCTTCCCCAACAATTATCATCTTCCAGTTTTGTCATGTTAGTCAATATGACAGGTATGATGTGGTACCTCAGAGTTGTTTTGATTTGCATCTCTCTAATCAATAGGGATTTAGGGAATTTTTTAATATGACTATATGAGTTTTAATTTCTTCATTTGAAAACTGTCTGTTCATGTCCTATGACTATTTGTCAACTGGGGAATGACTTGTATTTTTATAAATTTGCCTCAGTTCTCTATACATTCTTTATAAGAGACACTGGTTATAAAAATTCTTTCCCAGTTTTCTGTTTCCCTCCTAATCTTGGTTATACTGACTTTGTTTGTGGAAAAGCTTTTCAATTAATGTAATCTAAATTATCCATTTTGCATTTCATAATGTTCTCTATCTTTTGTTCAGTCATATATTCTTTTATTCTCCATAAATCTGACAAACTATTCCTTGCTTTCCCAGTATGCTCATAGTACCAGCCTTTATAAGTAAATCATGTACCCATTTTCACTTTATTTTTACAGTGTAAGATATTGGTCTACACCTACTTTCTGCCATATTGTTTTCCCAGCAGTTTCTGTCAAATATTGAGTTCTTATCCCAGAAACTGGAGTCTTTGGGTTTATCAAATAGTAAATTACTACACTCATTCAGTACTGTGTCTTATGTACCTAACCTCTTCCACTTATCTACCACTCTCTCTTTTTAGACAATACCAAGTAGTTTTGATTATTGCTGCTTTATAATATCATCTTCCCTTGCATTTCTTTTCATTAATTCCCTTTATATTCTAGACCTTCCAGACCTTGATCTTCCAGATGAATTTTATTATTTTTATAACTCTCTAAATGGTGATCTTAAAATAATGTACACACATAGCAAAAGATTTTTTTTAAAAGAATTAAGATCCAAGAAAACCAAATTGTATACAAAACCCCCAGTACTTTAAGTCATATATAGAAACAATAGCATCTACATTCATGGTGGATTGTCTTCTTGGAAAAGGTGTCACTAGTCAAAATAATGAAAGTCAAATTGATTTTCCTCACAGAAGCAATGGTATAGGAGGGGATATGTTCATGATCAAGGGTCTGATGCCAACTTTTTCTAGAAATAGAGTATTTCATCAAGAATAAATGACAGACTTAAAATAACGACATATTCTAAAGCATTACTCTCAAAACAAATTTGTCCATGAGATGTCTTTGTATTTGAAATGCAGTGACTATACCCATAAAAATGATCTGGGAGATCTCAACTATTTCTTGAATAAGGAACAGACAAGGTAATTTTGGAGTGAAGTAGAATTTAAATCAATTCACATATTGAAAATTTGTCCTATATAAGAAATATTTTTAAAACGTGATTTCATATTTAAATTCTCATGGGGGAAATATTACTGGGAAGTACATTTCTCCTAAGACCTGTATCAAGTCATGTGGAACACCCAAATTCAATAGAATATGGTTTGAGAAATACTGTTCTCAAGTATATTGAGGAAAATCAATATGCTGTATCATATCAATTTGAAATCTGTTTTCCTATTTGGTCAGATTCCAGTTTGTTCAGTGAAAGCTCACCAGAAAGTTTCTGAAGGTCTGATCAAGAATGAGATCACCCTCAGCCTCCAAGGGATTTGCTCCTTAACCAGTTTGGGTATGGCCCCACCTAAGTGGGACCCTCTGTTCTGTTTAGGCGCTAAACAGAGAGCCAGCTTTGGGGTGAGGCCCTACTCAGAGGACAAGTCTCTTTTTCCTTCATTAAAGTTAGGAGGTGAACTTGCCCACAAGGGGAAGATTAAAGGTGGGGAAACCTGATTGACATGGTTTTTGTTTTTCTCGTCAAGACTGCTAGAGATAACTGGGTCTCATTAAAGCAACTAACATTCCTCATGTGTCAGAAACAGGAGTAATCAATCAGCCAGCCCACTCTGCCCAGCATCAGACTAATCATATCACCTGAGAATTAATGTAGTAATAGGGAAGAGCTGAGAATTCAACCCTCTCTATATAAAAATGTCTACCAATCAAGACATCTGGCCTTTTCCAGAGGAGGTCCACATGAAGTACTGTCAGTCAATCAGAAGGAAGACACACCTAAATTTAAAAGATCCTGTCAGCCTTCACTATGGGCCTTTGGTCATTTAGAGACCCAATTTCTTGATTACTACCAGCCTAACCAATAAATGGATCATGCTTTGATCCCTGGCTTTTGCTGAGGTGCTAATGTGACCCTACCCATTTATTAACAGTTTCCACACTGCCCTGGAGTTTTCCTTCTGTGAGGAAAATATGTTGCCCTGGAGAATACTGTACTTTAGTGTCATTTTTATTCATTACAATGTAAACAGGACAATGATATAAAATGATATAAAATTGCATTTAATATAGCAGAAGACAATTTTATAATTCTACCTTCAAAATATTTTCAAAGTTAGCTTATTAACCAAACAAGAATATTATAATATTCTCAAAGGAGAATTTCTCCACAACCCAACCCAGCCCAGTTGATCCTCTTTTCACCTGAACATGGTCACCATAAGAGACACAGAATAAAGAGGTTAAGGATTTGAAGGATTATGAGATCCACACTTTGAACAGTGCAAGAATAAACCTGAGAGGAAAGGGAGCTAATCTATTCAAACAAGGAAACTATCACCAAAGGGTCAGTAAGATCTTTTGTGACCTTCTCTTTTTTTCTGATATTCCTCCCCTGGTTTTCCTAACTTGCAAATACCTTATTACTCACCTTTATTTTCTTTGAAACAGAGCTAGAGTGTGCATGTGTGGGTGGGTGGGGGTATTGTCAAGACCTATAATCAGAACATACTGATGAGTACACAGTGAGCAAATATATTTCCTTCTGTTAGCATAAAAATCTGCAATAAAGAGAAACTGAAGCTCAGAGTTCTACGCATGATCAATATATTAGCAAAGCTAGCAATTGCCAATAAATGGGATCCAAAACTCCACAGTAGTCAAGATGAATCTGGCCATCAAGGCAGCTCAGTAAAGAAACCTGAGGCAATCTCAGCCAACAAGTGGTATCTCATTTTCTAACTGATCAGTGCTGAGGTTGCTGAGGTGGTCAGGTTGACATTTTCTGAGTGGGTGTGCTACTGATTCCTGATTGAAATGGAATTTTGTGGGTGGAAAGTACCCAAGAAGTGGCAAGTTTACCCAGGGTTGTTTTCTTGGTTGTTAGGGAGACTGTAGGGCAGGTTCAAGTTGTTTTTCATTGTGGTTATCAAAAGCATGCCTGAGGCAACTTTATATGAAAAAATAATAGGATGGCTTAGAGAGAAATGTATAATAGGGTGACATGTTACAAATAGGGAATTTACAGCTGCAGGCTTAAGGAGTTCAGAGGGAGCTCAAGTTCACATATTAAGAGAGAGTAATTAATACATAGCAACTTGATCATCAATACATAGTATACTGACTAAGCCTAAATAAAATAATACAAATAGAGTGGGTTATCAATTTTCAATTCCACATTTCAAACAGATGCCTCGTGGGTTAGACAGGCTTTTGAAAGCAAACCAATGACCTCTTATATGACACTGGTATAACAGAAAAACTGCTCAGCTATAAAAACAAAAACAAAAAACAAAACTGAATTACACACACACTTAGGACAAAACTCATGCTGAAAGTGAGACTCTATCGATACAGATAGATAGATGCATGCATGCATGTAATCCTATCAATTTACATATATATATATATATATATATATATATATATATATGCATGCTTATCAATAAACAGGCATTTATGTGTCAGGCATTGGGTTATGTGCTAAGGATACAATGAAAAAGCAGCCTCTGAGCTCAAGAAGCCTCTTTCCTCCTGTCCTGTCCACAGACATCTTAATATATAGCTTAAACTGCATTTCCTAAATAGCTGGTACATGTCAAAAGGATTTATCCAGCCTTTTCCAGTGGCTTTTCCATCCAATCAAAACTCTTCTGCTTATTTGCAGAGAAAGATCTATAGAGAAGTCCAATTTTTACACTTCCCAACATCTGATTAACACAATTTGATCTCTTGGTCAATAGAGTACAGACTACATATTCAGCAGTAGGAGGAAGTCTGATGATGAATAGAACACCAGCCTGGGGTTCAGAAAAAAGTGAGATCCACTTCCCATCCCATCTTGCACTTTGATACTTGGGTGCTAAGTAACACTACGAGTGCTCAACAAATTTCCTAGAACCTAAACTACAATGTGCGTGTGTGTTTCCTTGCCAGACCTTGACTATTTAGAGAAAATCAGAGACCTTTCCTCCATTTTAAATTTAAAATTCTCAGTGCCACTTAACTAGTTTTTTTTAAAAGTACAGGTAATTATTATTTTTAAAACATATTCTTACTGCTATCTTTTGGGTTTATATCTTCATTTTCCAATGTGTTTCCACATCCACAGTCATGAGCACCAGGGCTGTTTTCTCCCATCTCTTTTTGGAAGTCAAACTTGGACATTATGATTTTGAAGAATTAAAAAAGCATCAGTAGGTCTGTGGTTCTTCATGTTCTAAATACAGAAAGAATCTGAGACTTCTTCAGGGCGGATAATGAACTATTCATTGTGTAGAGTCTTCTCATTCTAAATAGATTTCACTTAAGTCTTCCCATGATTTACTATGTTCTTTACAGCCACCATTTCTTATAGCGAAGCAATAGTCTATTATATTTAGGCACTACAATTTATTTAGCCATTCCTTAGTCAATGAGTATCTACTTTATTTCCATTCTTTGCTATTAAAATATTTCGATGTATATGAGGACTCACCCTTTTGTCATAGATCTCCTTGGTCTATGCAGAGCACTGAAATCAAATTGGATCAAAGTCTATGTACAGTTACTAACTTGCATAATACTACCATGGTGCACAAAATATCGGGCCAGGAGTCAGGAACACCTGAGTTCCTATTTTGACTTTAACCCTTACTATGTAACCATCTCTGCCTCAGTTTGCTTATTTGTTATTAAATGGAGATAATAATGGCATCTACCTCTTGGGGTTGTTGTGAGGATCCATGGAGGTATCTGTAAAGTGCTTGGCACACAATAGGAGTTATATGAATGTCATCATCATCATTCTAATGATTACTGTAATGTTTAGTAATTTGGAGTATTTTGTGACATTCAGTATTTTGCTACTCTTATTGAAAACTGAGAATTGTTTATTCATGCCCTTTGACTACTCTATCTTATATATACTTTTATTAGTTCTCTATACATTTTTTATTCCAGACCCTTATTTATTTAGTTACAAAGATTTTTTTGCCAATTGATTTGATTCTTTATGATCCTAGTTGCTCATGCAAAAGTTTTCCAATATCAGGTTACAATTTTAAATCATATTAGAAATAATCGCTGAATTAAATAAACTTCTGAAGAAGTTCACTGGTGTGTGTTTTTCACACACAATATGCAAAAAAAATAAACTTAGGGATTTCTTACAATCAAACTTTAAGTGAGAATTTCATTTTTACACTTACACATTAACTCCTATTACTACATGAATATGGTGACCTGCATTAGATACTCTTTGAAAATAGTACAATGGAACATATAAACAATAAAGATTGGCCACAAACACTAACTTTGCAGCCATATGATGACTTTTCTTTCTTCCTGTAATGGCACAGAAATCAAATTCAATTTAATTCAACCAATACTTAATCACAGTAGGTACCACATGGAACTATGCTAGGCATTGGGAATCTAGAGACAAAAATGAGAAAGTTTTACCTTCAAGGAACTTATAACTTACTGATAGAACACATTTGTGAATCAGGTACTAAAAATAGAAATACAATCAATCCCCTTACTATTCTCTTAACTTCCCAAAAGAAAATATTCTCTTGTAATAGGGAGTATCCCCCCCAAAAAAATTTTTAAGTGTGTTTGTATTTTTACTTTAAAAATCCCTAGTTTTGCTTGATGTCAGTATTCATTCTCCCAACACAGATCACTGACCCTCCCTATCTTCTGATGCCAGCAGGTATCTCATTACTACTATGTGGCCATGATATCTCTACTTGAGGTTGCTCACTTTTGATAACATCTACTCCACCAGAATTTCTCAAATCAAAAGTACACTACCAACAGGTAAAAATATCTAGCTTCTATACTTAGACCTCCCTCCCTTCTACAGTCTTTAGGGGAGAGAAAAAGAATCTTTAGCAACTCAGATGCCAGGAAACAGAAGCTACATGATTCAGAATTGTACATGACTTTTTATGTTCTTTAGTGGCATGCAGACCAATAAAAATTGGGGGAAAAACAATGGGAAATACCAGGTTAGTATTATCATTTCTATGTAAGTCATTTTGGGCCACATGCCACAGCTTCCTTGTACCCATTCTGCTTTTTCTACTGCAGTATGAGTTGTCATTTCATTTTCCTAAAATTTCTACATGCCAGGGCACATACCATAAAGCATCACCAGAATAACATGATGCTACTGAGGTCAGTTTTTGCATCAGTAAGCAGTTTGGGATTGCTCAAAACACTATCTGTTAAAAGAAAGTCAAACTAGCCCAATCTACTTCTGCTCTAATAATGTCAATGATTTCTTGACCAAAGAGCTCACATGTCCAGTAAGAAAGGAAATGATAGATTTTTCAACTCATCATTGTAAACTCATCTCAGGAAAGATAATTTTCTCACACAAATCAACATGATTATCAAGTAAACAAATTATATTACAATATAGTTGTCAAAATACAAAAAAATTCATGGGTCCTGGGGTTAAGAACCTCTAGAATAGCAAATGTAATAAGGGTTGTTTAGATAAGTTCTAAGCCTCCAGTACTAGCTTTAAAAGAAAAGAGTAATGAGCTTAGACCCAAAAAGATGATGGTTCTAGTTCTGGTCCCTCACTTAGCAGCAAGCACCGATTTAGGTAAATCACCCCAGCATTCGGATTCTTACTTTCTGGTTTGCATCCTGTGAACTATCTTGTCTAACTTCCTGCATAGGGTTCCTGTGAGAATCCAACGAGATAAACATGGATGAAGCGCACTATAAACTGTAAAATACTATAAAAAAGATTTGATTTGGTATTACAAGTATTATTATAACCTACATGACTGCATCAGGAGAAAGTATGTCAAATTTCCAGATGGTACTCAATTAGGTTACTGATATTCTAAATATAAAATCAAAATGACTAACTGGAAAAAACGATCCTCCAAAAAAAATAGCATGAAATTCAACAGAGACAACTGTATGCTGGTACATTTAGGTACAAAAACCTAACAATGGAAGGAGAATGACTAGCTGGGCTCAGGTACAAAAAGAAAAATCCTTAAAGTTCTTTCCTGCCACCCCAATTTCTGAGGTTAGTCATCAATCACATTTAAGTCATGAAAACTGCAAAGATATTATAATGATGAATTAAAAGAAATATTACTCAAAATCACAGGAAAATAACCTTTCTTCATGATTGCTTTCATCTCTGGGATTTGCCTGCCCAAGAGAATTTTAACATTATCCGCATAATTATTTTGCTGGGAGTTAGTCCTTTGCTTGAACACATATATGGATATTTTCTTGAACAAAATTACAAGATTAAAAAAAAAATTCCAATTATGGATTTCACTTCAACATTTCTAAATAAGCAGTCAAATGATGAGGTAAGGAAGTAAATTCTTTGACTCCTATAAAAGTGAATATTCTTCCCACAATTAAAAATAAAATAAATCCTTATCATATTTTAGCACTGTTAGCATATAAAAGGAGGAACTGTGTATGTATATTTGATATATACATATTTCAAATATGTGTATATATATTTGATTAAAACAATACGTTTTGCAAATTAAAATTTTAAAATCTAAAACGGCACCAACAATGAATTGATAGCCACTGTAAGGGCACCAACATCACAGACTCTCAATCTCGTTTTGCTCCCCATGTGATTCTTTCTCCAACAACACTACTGTAAAACAGAGGCAACGTAAATTAAAATTTTATCCTAGTTTTGCACTTTATTTTATATACTTTTATATTTTTGTTTTATTTTTACATATTTTTATATTTTAACACAAAATAATAACACAATAATAACTGACCAACCAAAAAGGGTTATTTTGAGTTGCTCAAATCTCTCACTATAATCTCTAAGAATTTCAGCAGGATGGGTGAAAACCTGGCAGCAAACAGATACAGTAACTGATGAAGTGGACAAAAGTACGGAACAAAGAGCTACCACCTGTCACTACCTGGGTAACTCCTCAGGTAACTGTGTACCTCTACAGGTCTTAGTTTGCTGTGGTTAAGACTCTCTACCATCCCTTGGATTAGTTATCTATATAGCAAAGCATTAAGTGTCAGCTTTTATTTTGAGCAGTGGTTCTCCCCATAAACAGCCTAGAGTTAATAGTTTTTGATGATTACAATTGAAGAGCACTTGTACTTTATTTTTCAAATTAGTAGAATTCTCATAAAATGTAATGAACTTTGTGTTTTGTTATTTATTTTTTTTGTAAGTAAAATGCATATAGAATAGCCCCAGAAGTCTTTTGTCACGAAGAAATTGTACTGACAAGTTTGAGGATGACCAAAACAGAAGGAAAAGTTTTCCTAATTAGGAATATCCTCTTTAGTCTAGGGGAATGAACTGCTTATATTTTATGCCACGAAGTCTTGCATGACAAAAATGTACACTTTCTAACACATTACAAAAACCAAAATATTAAAACCATTTTTAAGTTAAAAAATCTGGTTCTTGGAGATTCAACTTAAAGTTTCCCATTTACCACTCCTGGAAGTATTTTCAAAATCTGTAGAACCAAAACTATCACTTCATTCTCTTTGTACATGAACATCTCCCAGTGCTCTGGGGCAGTACACCAAACATAACACCTCAAATCTAACAGCTTAACATGATAATGAAAAGACTTCCTCCACTTCTCCACACCCAGGGGCAACAACAGAAGCACTAAGTGAAATCAACTTTTCAGGAAAAATTCAGCCTCTGAAAAAAAAAAAATATATATATATATACACACACACACACACACACACACACACACACACACACACACACATCAATCATGGATATCCAATAAATTGAAAACCATTTTCAGTAGAGCTATCTAGCAGATCAGGATGGATCATGCAGACTATTTTGGTTTTATTTAAAGGAATGAACACAATGTTTCTTAGCCAGGAGTCACTGAAGCGGTATTACATAATGATAAGGATAACTTAATAGCATGTTCCAAATAAAACCAATTTCAGAATGAATTAAAGAACTAAAGAAAGAATAGAAGTGATGGGGGAGAAGGGAAATGCCTGCGCAGTCTCAGCTAATAAATCTGGCTCAACTTCTGTACTACTGAATCAAGTACAAATGGATCAAACTCATGTGTGTGTGCATGTGCGTGTGTCCACAGCACACCATATCTTTGAAAAGGGGACGTATTGCATAAGGAGATGAAATTGCATAAGATACCATTTAAGGTGGTAGCCATGGAAGAGGAGGGTGGAAGGAGAGACTAGACTTATAATCTCAATGGCAAACTCCCAAAGAGGAAACCCTCTTGACCAAAGCAGATCTGCACCTGCTAGAGAGCCAAAGCTGGAGAATCCTGACTTGCACGCCATCTCTATATCCATTAGGGTGGGCTGCCTCTGCCTGCTCAAATATCCAACTCACAAACATATCAGGCTAAAGAAGCTGGACTGCATCGTACAGTAAAATGTCAGACAAGATTTTGGAAGCAGTCACACAACCTCAGAGTTGTAAGGGTCCTTGAAGGAGGCCAACCATTCTATCTGCATCCTGAACAAAAACTATGTGGATAACACACCCCACAAGCGGTCAATCTGGCAGCTCTCAGTGGAAGCGCAACACAAAGGATAAGGCTTTGTCTCCTCAGCTTGACAATTATCTGTGGAGTGACTCATCAGAAATCATTTCATAAGTTAAAAAACCTTTGTCCATGGAGATTTTCTTCAGACACAAACCGGATTTCTAGGGTTTGGTGTCAAACAGAATCTATAAGGAACTGAAATTGCAGGTTTCTCTCTAGCCAAATCCACCCACCACAAGTCTCACAGCTATACTGTGCAGTTCATGTATTTGATAGGAGGCTTTTCAGTAAATATGTGAATTGTCCATTTTAGATAAATAGCCTTAAGAAACAAGAATCACATATTTAATTTGACTTTTTGGCATCTAAACATACCATGGACACGTGAGTTCTTAATAAACACTTGACAATGCATTTGCATTAAAAGGGAGTTGAAAATTTAATCATCACCCCACATAAGAAATAGTTCACATTATACCTTATTATTTTAGCAGCACCATGTGTGCTGCAACAGTTAAGGGTCTGTCAGTGTTTCCATTATAAACTCCGGTTTTCAGGGGTTTGTATCTTGGCCTATAAAAATAGATTCTGGTCTGTAACTTGGCATATAACATACTGGTATCAGCCCAAGAGAACATTTTTTGTTCCAAAGATTAAAATAAAAATCTGTTTAGTAGTTTTAAGTTAAATGAGTGTCAAAAAAAAATTAAGTCAGGAGTTTAGAATGCTTTTTAAAAACCCCGATGGTTACAAGTTTATCTAATACTTCATTTTATAACTTTAAGTGATTAGAATATAATATGAGTCCATTAAGTTGCAGTAACACCCTCCTCCAATTCTGGTGACCATAACCAGGCTGGTGGAACCTAAGTTCTCGTAGAGTCCTAATCAAATTGGAAAGTATTTTTTAGTAGGGGCCCAACTACATAGAACGTAATTTGTCACCCAACGCCTGAACCACTTGAATTAAAAACAACATCATCAGAAGACTGGTCACTAGGTGATATATTTTTTGACAACTTCCAACTTATGAAGATCCATATTACCACAGGAAGTACAAATACAAAACCAAAATTTTAAATGAATCCATAAATAAAGATTTGCTACAGATTAGACATTATAATGTATCAAATATCATTAATGTATGCTTGAGAAGCAAGACAATAGACTGAATAGATAACCAGTATTTGAATCAAGAAAACATTGGTTCATGCACCACCTTTAATATATACTGCCTGAGTGACACCAGACAAGTCACTTACATCCCAGTGCCCCAGACAGCTCTAGAGACTTAGTAGTAGAGCAGTCACACAACTGCAATGAGAAGAGAGGGTTTCCTTGCCAAGAGTTTTCCTAACCAACAAAACAGTCTGAACCAAACAAAAGCCAATGATACTTAAAATTTAAAAGGTGAAACTAATCAAAACATAACATAATATTTATCATAAATTTTCAGTAACAATTGAGATACTGTTGTAACTATTAAAAAGTGAGGAAAATATTGTAATTAAATAATAAATTGTATACCTAGGCTTAAGGGTACACCTAAGAGTGTCTAAAAGTAAGAAAAACTTGCTACCATTGGAAACAAACATTAAGTATTAATCACCAGTCTATGATTTAGAAAATCATATTTTCTATGTTTCTTACAGTCCTTTTTAAAAAAAAATGTGAGATAATGGATTTTTTTGCCTTTGAACATCACATGTACATGATGTTGATGCACTATAAATTCTGGTGCTTTAAGTTTTCTATGCTGGATCTAGTAAAAGTGAATTTGACCATCAAACCAATTTCTAGCCAAAGTACACAATTTTAAAGAGATTATTTTCAGGGCTACAGGTGTAGAGAACGAAGACGGCACAGTTGATAGACACAGACTTGGAATCAGGAAGTCTTAAATCCAACAAACAGTTACTGATTAATAAGCATGGGCTGGGTGACCATGGGCAAAGTCCCTTAAAGATGATTCCTACCATCAGTGAAGGAAAGAATGAAATATGCCTATTTCACCCAGTCTTTGAACATGTAAAAACATCTTTCCATTAGCTTATTTCTATACTTATTTCAACCTAATGGAAAGATGACACAATTACCTTGTAACAAACTCTACTTGACCGAGGGCACACAGGGCTAATAAAGGAGCTTTTGACTGCAGGCTAGATAATCAGGTCAAGTTCATAAAAATGTTAAAATATACTGAAGCGAGGTGATGAAGAACAGGAAAAAGTGGTGAAAATTCTTCATTCCAAACCAATCTTCCAAATGAGAATAGTTTTCAAGACATGTTTTATTAGAAAACTGAAGTAAATGGGAAACAGTAAATGTTTCTTCATCACTTAATTGTATAGGTTCAGCTTCTAAGTGAGGATTATGTACCTCTAAGTAAAAAAAACAAAACAAAAAACCCTCAAAAGTGTAAAGGTGGCTGAGTAGGGAGCTATCACAAGCATCTGGGGAGTAGTATTTTCAGCTTCTCATGTGAGATTTCCAAAGCTGTTTGTTACAAAAATACAATTGTCTAGATATAGAGAGAAGTTAAGAATAGAAAGTTACCAATGCCAGTCACAAATTAATATTTACTCATTTAAATCACCATTTTCAGACTCCAAAAGTTTATGGGAAAAAAGACAGAGGAAACACTTAAACCTTAAGCACCCTTAACTCAGAAAGTTATACTTAGATACAACCTATGTATGCACAACACCAATTTTAGAGTATCTTCAAAAACAGCATGAATATTTCGTTACAATATATTTTATGGATAAAGACATGACTGGCATGTTTATGTTAACATAACACTTCAATATAATAATATTAAAAACCATATAATAATGAATAACATAACCAAATCATGTACATGAAAGATTTCTTTATTTAAAAATAAAATATCCTGGTAAAAAAAAAAATGTGCTTACATTTTTTTCTGTATCAAAAAAGGCATGAAGTTTCTATTAAGAAACTTCTCTCTTCATTAAACATAGTTTGTCCAATGTTTGCCAGTACAGATAGCGGCTAATTTCTACCACAGTATGTTCCTTAAAAGCTGTATCATGAATTGCATGACTAAGTTATATAAGTGTTTTCCCAAAGGATGCAGGATTATGCAGTGCCTTTTTAACCAAGGACTCAGCAGCCAATAAAGTACCATTATAAAATCTCACCATCATGAAGACTAATTCAGGTTTGGGTCACTCTCAGTAGCCCCTTCCCTCTGATTGGACACTAAATTCCTCCCAAAGCCTTCCTCTGGGAAGGCCAGAAAATAGTAACGCTATTTTCCATCTGCTTGGTAGGAACTCTGCAGAACAACGTACCCTTGCTCCCCTCCCCCCCTTTCGGTTTTCTTTGGGGGTCCTTCCTCTTTAGCTTCTAAGTTCCTTGAGGGCTTTTCTTATTTGTATCTCCAAAGCTTAGCACAGTGACTGGAACATAGGAGCTTAATAAATGTTTATTTACTTGAATTTAATATGATCACCAGTAGGTCAGAAAATAAAGTTATTACTACAAATGCATATAGATATATATAAAATAAAATCCCACCAAAGAGCCAGAAATGTACTGTACACATTAGTTATTCAAGAGGACCCTTCTACACAAAGTACAACCCTACTGTATCACAAATTTAAACTCAAAAGTCATATATTGAATAAAATACTAATTATTAATTAAATATATAATGGTTTTATGCCTTTCTGGCATTCTGATATGCTTTTGTGATTATTTCAAAGTTCAAACTGACATCTAATTACACTCTATAAATTACCATGTAACGAAGAATTCAATATTATTCATCTCCTCAAAAACAGCCTCCAGTTCCTGCCTCTCACCATTAGGTAGCCCACATGTAACAGGCAAATTCAGTCCAATTCAACCAACAGGGCTTAACTGCTAGGCATGGTAAAATGTCACCAAGAGTTCCTGTCCATGAACTCCAAGGATAAAATGTTAAAGAGAAAGATTATGAAAACTGAAATGTAACCTCTATTAGGGCAAGTCGAAAGAGCAAGATAGCAAATTGGTAAGAAGCTAAAATTGAGGGACTAGCTGTACTTAGACTGTCAACAGCCATGACACCTTTTGTGCCTCCAGTACCTTGAGGGCAGCAGACAGCACAATGAGAGGTCTGGGCTTACCTTTCCTTCTTCTTCTTATGTTTACCTCCTCTCCATGCACTCTGGGGTTCATGCCCACTGGCCTTTGTCTAGCTCCTCCCATCTCTAGGCCTTGCACCAGCTGTTTATGATGCCCAGAGTGCTCTCACCCTTTGACTTGGCCTTCTCTTAGTTTTTCTGGTTTTCTTCAAAAGCCAGCACCAATTACAAAGGCCTTCTGCAGAAGGACCTCCCAGCTACATGTGTAATGATGTGTGTACACACTGCACAAAGTTATTTGCATGTTGCTTCACCCCTTTGAATGGAAGGTCCTCAATAGCAGGGATCATTCTTAGAATCCCTATGTATAGCATGTATTATTATGTTTACTAAACTCTTGTTCACTGATTAACTCTTGTATTCTCATTTGGTGAAGAAAAAGATACATATACTTCACTCTGTTAAGTCTAATATAATTTCCAAGAGATTCAAAGAAGTCAGATGCTTCACAATATATTTTGCTAATGTTGTGACTTAGCTCTCATAGTGATGAAACTGAAAATCACTTATATTTTGTTACTAACTAGAGTTTCTAAAAGAAATAAACTTATTTAGAGAGAAAAGGGAGAAACAGCAGACTCCACAACATAACATGAAAACCACAATTATTCTATTAAATTAGAAAACCTCAGAGTTCTTTGAATAGGCAAAAAGATAAAGCTAAAGTAGCCTAATTTCATTTATGACAACTTTCAAATCACTGAAATCTAAATAAATATAGTTGCACTCTATCTGCCGAATACCTGTGTGCTAAGTTCTATAAGAAATGAAATCCTTATTATTACTTCCGTTGAACATTACATAAAACTCCATTTTTATGTTCCACATTAAGTTAATCTGCCATGAAGAGTGAGATTTTCATTTTTGCTGCACAAGGCCCAGCACAGGACAGGTTCTTAAACAATGCTTATGGGTTCACTGATAATGAAAGTATTTAGGTTTTGTGTAAAAAGCCTAACTCTTCTTTTTCCATGTTTCAACTCTTAAGCCCAAGTTTATATGACTATTCTTTTTTACATTTAACTATCCATACCTTTCACCTTCTGAAAGCGAGGGGAACCAATCTTGTGAACCAGTCTCAAGTGCTGAAATTTAAAAAGGTTACCAACGTATTGTACGTCCCTGTTGCTGTGCTCACTTCTCCTCCCCCTCCACAGTACTGAAGCTTCACAGTTTATGAATGGCACCTGTCCATTTAATACCATGCATTTATCTAATAATTAAATAATTTAACACCTCCCAAAAATTATTTTCAAGGCACAAAACAATGTCTCGGACAGTTTATACATATTCGCTAATAGAACTCTTTCTGCCAGGTCCCAGAGAAAACATCTATTAGTCGTACAATTAAATGATTCAGCAGCCATCCACACTATCTTTGCCTTTTAACAGTTCCAATCAGTTGCAGATCTAGGTGCAATCAACAGCAGCAGGGGGCTTGAGGAAGCAAAACAAAACAAAAACAGTCGGAATCTCTTACTAGAATACAGTAATTGACACCAGACAACGAGATGGTATATTTCAGTGCAAGCTAACCCGAGATGTCAAGGGATTCGACTTCAGATAAGTGTTACAATCATCTGCAGCAATGACAATGGTTCTTTGAAACAGAAAACCGCCTTCTTGACGTGACTGATTAGATGGACATGAAAGGAGACTTTCTGAAGAGTCATCAAGATCTCCGCATCCAACACTCTTTGATCCAGGACGTTCCCATTCACCTCTGCTTCCTCTCCACGACAGCAGAGAGGGGCCTGTTCCGAGACATGGGAGATGCTACATCCTTTTATTTAAGGGACAATGCAGATTCCTGCCAATGCTGGGTGTCAACCCTACATACAAGGCAAGGACACCAGATCAGTGAAAAAAAAAACAAGTGATTGCATAAAATAGGTTGCAATCATCTCTCCCCTCCATGCCACCAGTTTCTCACTTTCACGATATACTCTCTAGAGGACACAAAGGTAGTTAAATGACAAATCTGTGCCACTTAACAGTACATAGGTACTGCGGTGATTTATGTACATGAAAAATCAAAAGCCAATGGTAGCGTGATGTGAAGACTACCAATATGAACTACACAAAATTCAGACATGGAAATGTTACCATAGTAACCACCTGCTCACATTGCACATGACTAGAGCTGGATCTTGTAACGCTTCTAGAGTTGTTTATTTCAACATCTCTGATAAAATAGCTAAGAAGCCTCTAACTTTTCCATTCTCTATTTAATTCTGGGGAAGGAGGAAGTCTGAGTTTAGAACCTTAGCCACATTTTTATTTACTTCCTTATGCTTTTTCAGACTATAAAAAAATATTTTTTAAAAAAATTCAAAACATCCAGCTATAGATCTCTGTTTATATGACAACACATTATAATTCAAATCCATGAGGCTTCACACTATAATAGGAAGTAAAGAATTAACATATATGTAATATAAAAATACTTTGAGTATAAGTCTGAATGTGTTGAGAGACAGTTACTAATATATCTCACGTAACACATTCAAACTTAAATCAAAAATATTCTCAACAGACAGTTAGATACATATGTTCTTACTTCATCTAGCCCTGTAGCTAGATGAAAGAAAGAAAATCCATCCGATTTTCCCTTGGAAGACACAGAGGGAGTGATATAAAGGAAATCAGCATCTTTCAGTATTTATAAATCATAACTTATTCCCAGGCTAGTTTTATTCACAAAGATATTTAAGTTACACAAATCTAAAAATATTTGTGGACAAAATGTGCTAAAATAAAAAACGTAGTTGAAAAATTTGGTTATCATTCAATGAATAAACGAAAGCAAATTATCCTCTAAACCACCCCTTCCACCAGAAATCATCACTGTAAGGGGTAGAGAGTTTGTTATTAAGATAACCTAAACTTGATATCAGCATGTCAATGAGATGTGATTTCATACAGTAAAATGTAAATGTGTGTAATTTGTAAAACTTAGTGAAATCAAGCATGTATTTGGAGTAATATAAGAACATAACTGCCCTAAATAAGATATTTTCTTTATCGTTAAAATGACTGAACTCCCTAAAAAAAAAAAATCTATATTTTATAACAAATGTATAAGCCTCTTGAAAATAATTTTTTGCACAACTGATTAAATATAAACAAGTGAATTCATAAGTTAAAATACCAACCCTGAATATAGCTTTGATCACCTCCAAGAATGATTGAAAAACTACCTCTACTAACTGATGCTCTTTTACTATTTTGTTAGTGCCAGATCAAAGGATCAGTACTTTTATCAAATTTATATCTTTTGAGTCATATTTTCCTAGGCAGAGTAAATAATGAAACTTCAGATCCTACTAAGTTGAAACTTTTTTTAGTGGTTTTACATAAAAGGTTAAAAATAACCTTAAACTTTATGGTTTTGTTGTTGTTTTTTTTTTAGATTTCCCTTACCCATTGTATTTTTTTCATTATTTCAAAATATAAAAACTAATCCATAGATTAACCAATTAAAACAACATCCTCATGGGTTTGTATTATAATTCTAAGATAGAAAAGGTAATCTACAAGCAATAACATGGAAATGATATAAATATATTTTTAGGATTTACTAACACTTTACTGTAAAAGAAA